>OY998178.1:11690529-12068590 GCA_963921935.1 Galeruca laticollis
AATGGGCTGGAAAATAACTAAATTTACATAAAATATTCAGCCAATCATCATGAAAATTGGCATATATATGTAGTGGTCAAGACTTTAGCAGATTGATAGTTCATAGAAGTAAATTATAAAAAACGTCTGTTTTTGGAAACGGCATATATCATAGATGATGATTGTATAAATAATAATAATAATAATAATAATAATAATAATAATAATAATAATAATATTTACATTACAAGATCTAAAAAAGGTAATAAAAAAATTGGCCAACTGGAAAGCACCAGGGAACGACGGTATCCAAAATTTCTGGTACAAAAAACTTACGGCTACCCATCATCACCTGACCAACCAATTCAATATCGCTCTAAGAAACCCTGACCAACTACCAGACTTCCTTACAAATGGTGTAACTTATCTTCTTCCAAAATCTGATCAAACCCAAGATCTTTCTCAATATAGACCCATCACGTGCCTTCCTACAATGTACAAAATCTTCACTGCAGCACTATGTGATAAACTGTACGCATACCTAGAAACTAATGATATTCTAACTGAGGAGCAGAAAGGGTGCAAAAGAAAATATATGGGCTGCAAGGGACAAATAACAATCGATAATGTGATATTGGAACAAATCAGAAAGAAGAACAGAAATCTATACATGGCTTATATAGACTATCGGAAAGCTTTCGACTCAGTGCCCCACAGTTGGTTAATAAAAACTTTGGAAATTTACAATATACACCCTGTGGTGGTTAGGTTTCTAAAAAGTACTATGAGTAATTGGAAAACAAAACTCAAAATTAACCTAAATCACACAGAACTAGAAACTGAATCTATCAGTATTAAAAGAGGAATCTTTCAAGGAGATACATTTTCCGCTCTATGGTTCTGCTTGTGTTTAAATCCATTATCACGTGGCCTAAACCACACAGGATATGGAGCAACTATTAGAGCGGATCGAAACTCAACAACCATAAGTCATCTATTCTTTATGGATGATCTGAAACTTTATGCCGCGTGCAAAAAACACCTAGAATCCAACTTAAAACTCATGCACCAGTGGAGCACAGATGTCGGAATGTCGTTTGGTATGGAAAAATGCCAAACTGTATCGGTTGAAAAGGGAAAGCTGAAAGAAGGAGAACCTATAGAACTAGAGCCAGGCAAATATATTGAAGCCATGACAGACAAACCCTACAAGTACTTAGGAATCCTTCAGACACACAAGATAGAACATAAAGAAATAAAAGCCATATTAACCACCGAATTCGAAAAACGCCTTTACAACCTCTTAAAAAGTAAGCTAAATTCAAGAAACCTTACCACGGCCATAAATAGCTACGCTATATCCGCTCTTCAGTACTCCTTCGGAATAATTAAATGGACTCAAACGGATCTGGAAGCAGTAAACAGAAAGATTAGAACCGAGCTAACAAAACATAGAAAACACCATCCAAAAGCGTCCGTCGAAAGGGTAAATTTACCTAGAGAAAAAGGAGGTAGAGGAATAAAAGATGTTGTGGAAGCTTGCACTCAGCAAATTGCAGGCTTGAGGAGTTTTTTCCGCCACCAAAATAGTCAACTTCATAAAGCCATAGTGAAAACAGATACGGGTTATACACCTTTAAACCTAAGCATGGAAAACTTTACGCCCTTTAATACACGAAATGGGGAAGATAAAATTAGAAATTGGCGTTCAAAAGAATTGCACGGAAGATTCATTAATGATTTACAGAAAGACACGATAGATCAAGCTAAATAGGTTGAATGGCTTAAAACTGGAACGCTGTTCCCAGAAACTGAAGGTTTTATGGTTGGTATACAAGATCAGGTTATAAAAACGAGGAATTACCAAAAGTATATCTTGAAGGAAGAAATACCAACAGATAGGTGCAGAAAGTGCAACAGAAGTCAAGAAACGATTGAACACATTCTTTCTAGTTGCCAAAGCATAGCTGAAACTAAATATCTAGAACGACACAACAAAGTTGCCACAGTAGTATACCTAGAAGTACTGAAAAAACTTAACCTTGATCCACAAAACAACGAGCCATATTACAAATATAAGCCCCCTCCAGTTATCGAAAATCAGTATGTTAAGATCTACTGGGATAAAACTATCATGACGGACGTAACAGTACGACACAATAGGCCGGACATCACAGTCATTAATAAACAATCCAAGCAAGCTCTGCTTATTGACATATCGATCCCAAATAATTCTAACACAGAAAGCAAATACAATGAAAAACTAAACAAATACGCCGAGCTAAGGACCGAAATAAAAGAATTGTGGAATCTTAAAGAAGTCAGGATCATTCCAGTTGTTTTATCCTGTATGGGGCTAATTCCCAAGAAACTAAGTACTTCCCTCAAAGACATTGATATTCCTGAGTCAACCTACCGATTAATGCAAAAATCTGTAATCCTGGATGCGACAAACATTGTTAGGTCATTTCTAGAATAGTGACACCCAACGAAAGTCTTGCTGTTGAGGCCGACTGTCGTTGAAACACGCCGGGTGTAAATCCGGTGACACAAAAAGGAAAATAATGATAATAATAATAATAATAGTTTATTCACTATAAATTACAAAGTATAACAAATGTAGATCAAAAATCGTAAATAAACACAATGCCCACAGAAGCTGTAAAAAACAGCTTGTAAGTGGTATCTAAATTAAGTACAGCGATAAAATTAGTTACACTTACAACAATAGTAAACTTAGCAACAATAATGATAGTAGTAATATCACAAATAATACATAGCACAATCAGAATATCTCAACAAAATATGAATTTAAAAAAAATATGATATGAAAAATTAAAGGAATAAAGAAAATGAACCTGTACAACTACAGAAAAAAACCTGTAGTATATTAAACTATTTGAGTTATTGAACACCGAAAACTCCAACCTTCAGCCAATGTCACCATGTGTAGGTGTAGATACTTCTCACGTTACGATTTTTATATCGCAGAATTCTCTTTTCTGCTCTAATATGAAGAGGTTTAGTTTCTTTTCAAATAATCGAATATTTTGGATGCTTTTAATATAATCTGGAATACGGTTGTAAATCTTAACGGAATAGAAAGAATATGTTTTCTGACAACTAGTTTTTATCATCCTAGGGACTGTATGGAAATGTCTATTCCGAGTATTGTAATTATGGATTGGTAAGTTGTATGTATTCTTTGATCTATGATATTCCACTGAAATGCATAAAAAGTATAGTTGTTTCAGATCCAATATTCTACTTTCAGAATACAAAAGATCTGAAGAATAAAGGTTCGGTTTAGACATTATGATTTTTAGAAATCTCCTCTGGATTATATTTAACGGCTGCAGGTGAGTTTCCAACGCACTTCCCCAAACCTGAATTCCATATCGAAGATGGCTTTCTAGCAATCCAAAATATAAATTGCGGAGATGTTGGCTAGAAATATACTTTTTCAAGTGCACAAATTTATGCAAAATAAACTGTAATTTTTTTATTATATATTTAATATGACAATCCCATTTTAAATTTGTATCCAATATAACCCCCAAATATTTTATTTTGTTTGTTGGTTCAATAAATAAATCCTGATCAAACTGTGATATTTTCAGTGGATAAAATCGGTTATTAGATGAGTTGGAGCTAAGAATAGGCAAGTAAAAAGTTTTTTCAAAATTTATGGTTAATAGTTTACTATCAAACCACGACTCAATTAGCTTTAGGTCAGATTCAACTTTTAGCTTTAAATCATACCAATTACTATCCTCATAAACAATTTCAGTATCATCCGCGTAACCAATTATATGATCAGCGCTATTTAAATAAAGTAGATCATTCATGTAGAGATTGAATAACACAGGGCCTAATATAGTACCCTGTGGTACTCCGTATGTTATATCGCGTTCTTCACTAATAAATCCATTGATTTTGACGACCTGTTGTCGATGTGAGAGATAACTCCTGAATAGCTTCAAACAAGTATCCCGTATCCCGTAGTTCTCCAGCGTTTTTAATAGACTACTGTGGCTGACAGTATCGAATGCCTTCGCTAAATATAAAAAAATACATAGGCACGTTCTATTCCTATTTAGAGCATCAAACATTTTGGTTGTTAAATTTAATAAAGCATTGTGTGCGGAACTGTTTTGTTTAAATCCAAACTGGTGGGACGATATCAACCCATATTTGGTTATGTATGAATCCAATCTTATTTTCAATATTCTTTCAAAAATTTTTGATATATGTGGTACTAGTGATATTGGTCGATAGTTAATAGGAAGGGATTTGTCTCCATTTTTATAAATAGGTGTGATTACAGATTTTTTGAACGCTTTAGGCCATATTCCCACCTTCATACACATGTTTATTATTTGTTGCAGCGGATCAAGGATATATGATTGTATTGCCTTTAGACACTCAGCACTAATTTCGTATATAACAGTTGCTTTTTTGTTTTTCAATTAATTTATAATGGACTTCACCTCAAATGTATTTGTTGGTAGCAAAAACATTGAATTTGAGAAAGAAACTCTATCATATACCCGCTGTCGGTTTTTGTCTATTTTTTCGGCCAAATGTTTCCCTACTTCAGAAAAAGTTGAGTTAAACTCATTCGCTATTTGAAGAGGATGGGTTAATATATTTCCATTTTGATCTTTAATACTTCCTATGTTAACTCTTGAATTTTTTTGTATAAAACACTTAAATAACATTAGCGTAATCTATGCATATCTTTTAGAATTTGAAAAACAAAATTCAAAAAATTGAAATCCCAGTCATAATAACCTATAATAAAATTGATTACACCATCATAGTAGGATAAATTAACAAAATTCGTAGTAACTTAACAACGTTATTTAATGTATTTTTATTGTTTTTTGAAGTTTAATAATCAATGGACGTGGGAAGCCCCCGGTGCAACTATCAAAAACGAAATAGAATTTATCCTCACCAATAAAATTAACACAGTAAAAGATCTAAGCACACTCAACAAGTTCACTACAGGAAGCGACCATCGACTAATTAGAGCTCGACTGGTCTTAGATATAAAACTAGAAAGGTCAAGACTAATCCAAACCACCACAACGAAAAATATAAACAACGAAAGACTGAAATAGAACTCTCACCAATATGAAGCACTACTCGAAGAAAGACTACAAAAAGTGGAATACAACAACCCTGAACTGATGGACACAATTTGAAACTCCGCCGTAGAAGTGCGAGGTCTGCAAGAACGAAGTGAACACAAAAAACTGACTCCGGAAACAAAAGCACTATTACAAAAACGAAGAGAAATGAGAAAGAGAACAAACATTCAAAAATTTAATACACCGGACTGTGCAAGACGATACGAAAGAAAATCGCAGAAGATATCAGGAATTACAACGAGAAACTGGTACAAACAACAATAGAAAACCGTAAAAGCTACAAACATGCAAAAAGAGCACTAATAATAGGGAAAAGACAGATAATTGCATTCACTGATGGAAACACAAGGACCACAGACTGGAATAAAATAATAGACCTAGTAGCCAAATTCGATGGAGACCTATACAAGGCCCCTGAAAATTTGGAAGAAATAATAGAACACTCAGAAGAGGCCATACTAGAAGTATTGGTGGAGGAAGTAGAAATGGCACTGAAAAGCATGAGAAATGGCCAAGTAGCGGGGAATGATGGCATCACGACTGAAATACTCATATGCAGGAGCTAAAATATGGAAGTACCTTGCCAAATTATACACGAGCTGTCTAATGTCCAGTAGCATACTTAAAGAGTGGAACAGAGCCCTTATAGTGTTAATCCACAAGAAAGGCAGCAAATAAGACATTAAGAACTACAGATCAATATGTCTACTACCAGTAACGTACAAGGTATTACAAAGATCATTCACAACAGAATACAAAACACACTAGACTCGGCCCAACCACGAGAACAGGCTGGATTCCGCAAAGCCTTCAGTCCAACAGACCACATCTATACCCTCAAAGAGGTTATCAGTCGAACCAAAGAATACGACTAACCACTAGCACTAGCCTTCATTGACTTTGAGGAAGCATTCGACTCTATATCTCCCAGAGCGGTAATAAATGCCCTACAGAACAAGGGGTCGACAAGCCATATATTGAGACCCTAGCAAATATATATAGGGAAGCCAAAGCGAGGGTCAGGATATAAGAGGGCACTGCAGCATTCCCTACCAGCAGAGGAGTTAGACAAGGAGACGCAATATAACCAAAGTTATTTACGTCTTCAGAAAATTAGACTGGAACAACACAGGTCTGAATATAGATGGAGAATACTTGAACCAACTACGATTCGCTGATGACATCATCCTGATAGCGAGTAACCCTGGCGAAATGCAACAACAGATAAATGAATTAAATACATCAAGCAACGAAGTAGGCCTTAAAATAAATCTGAGTAAGACCAAGGTAATGTATAACGAACTAATAAGCGCACAAGAAATAATAATTAATGACACTGCCCTGGAAATAGTAGAGGAATACATATACCTGGGTCAACTAACACACATATCAGGTTCTCTACTTCCAGAAATAAATAGAAGGACCAAATTAGCATGGAGAACATTTGGACAGAACTCTATCGTCTTCAAATCTAGAATGTCACTCCGTTTGAAAAATAAAGCGTTTGATCAGTGCGTACTACCAGTACTAACATATGGCTGTGAAACCTGGACCCTGAAAACTGATATCATTAGAAAACTCCCGGTTACACAGAGGTCTATGGAACTATGCAAGCTTGGAATAACAAGGAGAGATAGAAAAAGGGTTGAATGGATCAGACAGAAAACCCAAGTGATAGATGTCATTAATATTACTGGATTGAAGCCGACTGGACTGTGTATTTATGGGGGACCTATCGGCGGGTATGGTCTTTTTAACGCGCGCGGTTCGTGTGCTGCTGGCGGAAATGGGACTTTCGCTATCCCGCGATATTTTAGGAGGGTAATTGCTATTCTGGGCGTAGACCATGTTAGAAAGCGGTGAGGTGGTATCGGAATGGGGCGGGTGGAGAATATATTTCCTGGTTGATGGCAATCTCTGGCTGTGGTCTCTGGTATTTAAACAGTTTGGACGTTTTTCTATTTCGATAGCTTCTCGAACTATTCTGGACTTAAAGGAGCGAGCTGCGGCGATGGTTATGGTTTTATCGAAATTGATTGTGTGTCCTCTCTGGACATGATGTTGGGCCAAGGTGGAAGAAGGATCGGAATTTCTGACAGACAATGAGTGTTTTTTTGCTCTAACGGAGATACATCTGTTGGTCTGACCTATGTAGGTGCGGGGACAATGTAAGCAAGGGATTCCATATACTCCATGCTATTCATTGGGAATTTTATCCTTGACAAATCTGATTAGGTGGGAGATTTTCTGTTGGGATTTGAAGATTATTTGATACGACAAACCTTACAATGGAAATAAAAGGAAGTATTCAATGTGATTCAATTATATTTTATTATTAATTAGTTTTAGGAAAAAAATTGCCTATATTCTCCTTATGTAGCGTAACTCTAATCACATTTAAATTGTTACCGTTGGTGTCACTGACGCGAATTTTGCAAAGCTTATAAAGTTACGAGAGCATAGTCGCCCCACGATTCTCTATTGGCTCTTTAATAACTGTTACTATTTTCCCGCTCCGGTTAATGTATCTAAACTTGCTTTCATGAAAGTTATTTAATAAAGAATTACAAGATCCAACTGCGAACTAGCTGGCACTAGGAATAGTTGTGTGTAAATTATTACCTATTCACGGGAAGAGTTAAGGGTTTCAAAACTATGTAGTTTATAAATTAATAGGGAATGTATAAATCTACTTATATATGTACGGGGTTATTCACTATAAATTGCCTACTATATTCACGATGTAAAGTATAATTTTAGATTCTCCAATCTAAACATAAGATGATACTGTCAAAGAATACATTGGTGTATTCTTTGAAGAGAGAAAGATATATTCGAAGTTTATGTTTTTGGGTTTGTTTGTTTTGTTGGGGTTGGATGTTTAGAGAATTGGCACTGATACAGCATGTAGTTCCTCTACAGGGGTGGGGTTGGGGGTTGTTTCTTGGGTATGGTTTGTGCGTCGAGTATTGAGTTTGACTTGGATTTTGAGTGGTGACTAGGACTCAGTCAAGTGGAAAAAAAGATGTCCAGATCGGGCCGAGAGAAAAAAAGTGTTTAAGGTAGATTTTGTTAAGAATTGGTGAGGGCAAGTAGGAAATAACCTGAGAAAAAAACAGACTCTATTAGGTGGGCAGTGGGTTGGCGTTAAATGGCTCACACTAATGTGGGAGACCATGAAATGTGAGGCGTGAGGTGAGGGCCTGGTGGTAAGGAGTTTGTTATAATTCGAAATATAAAAGCTTGTTAGTGATCTTGGCTATAAGTTTTTAAGAATAGGATTTTTGGATCGTGTAGAATTTTTTCAAATTCTATATTTCTGCAGACGAAGGAAAATGTGGGTGTGATAATTTTCACTGGACGGGGTGGATGTTCAGTGGAATGGAGACTATTGATAGTGATGTTGTGATCATCAATAGAATTGTGAATTTTCCTGAGAAGTGTTGAAGGTGCCATTGGGGCAGAGGTTAGGTTTTAAGGAGGGCGGCTCTGTAAAAATTGGCTTTAAGTAGAGGATATGTCCGTTTAGGAGCTCAAGGGTGTTTAGGAGGTTGTAAAGGGATTTTTGGTTTGAGTATAAGAGGGGGAGATTTTGGTGTAGGATTGTTGCAGGGGGGCTTGTTGTGTGATTGTTAAGAGGAATTGTTGGTCGGGGTTTGGTTCTCTTGACGAGTGTGAATTCCTCGTCGGGAATTGAGGGTTGTCGGGCAATTGAAGAGATGGGAGATAGGGATATTACGGAAGAAGCGTAAAACCTGGAGGGGGATGTAAAAGAAGTTCGTTTTGGTGTTTGTTTTGAGGAGAGGTTGTTGAGTAAGTGGCTTTATTTAAGGTGTGTTGTGAGGGTGTTTTGGGTTTAGTTGGTTTGGGAGGGCGGTAATTTTTTTGAAAATTCATCTCAAGTTTTTTGGTGTTCAGGGGTGTTGAGGTAATCGTTGTAGGATTTGGCAGCTTCTGGTTTGAAATTGGGGTGGTGGGGGTCGAATTGATAGCCTTGAAGGGGGTTTGGGAGCAGTTTTGCTGCTGCGCCGATGTCTAGAGGTCATTTTCGAGTCTAGAGTGAATTAGGAGAAAGCTAACACCGACAGCGGACTCACTGCCGAAGGGAGTTACCTTCCCAGTTAAAGGTTTCCAGACTTATTAACTTTTAGGTAATTTTATATTTAACTAAGTGCTAAATGTCCTTCCTTTGCTTGATGTGGAATATAAAATCTTAGTTAATTTATTTTCATTGTTCCAATAGAAACAGTTGTAATACACTTCCTAGTGTTTATGACTTGTGAACTGTCGAACTGGTAAGTTCGACAGAACATGTGGGTTGGCTGGGCTTCTTTGTGGTTCCCTGTGTAATCGACTGCGAATTGGTTTGGATCAGTGACCAATTCTGTTTGTATCACCTTCCTCTAGCGATGGACTGGAACTACTCCCTGTATTTTTTTTAAGAAAAAATTGTTATTATTATTGATAATGTCTATCAGAAATCACAAAAAATATTATCAATAAGGGTCAAACTACGGAATGCTTAAGATTATTGCTGGATGTGTTTTCGTTTACGTTCCATGAAAAATATCAATAAATGAATAAAAACGTCACTCGGGGTGAACTTGGACGATTTTTGCAGTTTTTTGTCAATAAAAAGTACAATTTTTGAAAAAAAATCCAAAAAAATAATTAAGAATCATCCATGTCTCCTTTGTCAAATTCCATAGTAAAATTAATGACATTTTTGTTCCCCTACTTTTTTTATTTAGGTTAAGAGTGTCCGCCGTCACCCCTATGTGTGGGGTAAAGGCGGACGACCCTCTGTTAATCATTAAAGATCGTCTTAGCCTCTAGTACGGCGTGTATTTGGACAATAATAATCAATAAATTTTATGGAAAAAAACAGAAAAACATGCAAATTAAAATATTTTATTCTTGAAAAACATAAAAAACACAAAATTTATATAAAAAAAATCGTCAACCCTTATTTACTATAATAACAAACAGATAATGCCTAATAACTACTTCTTCTTCTTATTCGTATTTAAGATCTTGCGATCTGTTAGTTTTGAAGTTTCCTCTTTATCGTTTCCTGGGAGATGGACTGCCAACTGTCCTTCCATCTCTTAGGTGGTCTACCGGGTGCTCTTTTCCCTGTTGGTTTCCCTTCAAG
The DNA here is from genome assembly GCA_963921935.1 of Galeruca laticollis. Taxonomy (NCBI): domain Eukaryota; kingdom Metazoa; phylum Arthropoda; class Insecta; order Coleoptera; family Chrysomelidae; genus Galeruca; species Galeruca laticollis. Next base: position 11,700,820 of record OY998178.1, read on the forward strand.
TGCGATGGGTGGCAGTCTGCTCTCCTCCATTCTTCTCACATGAGCGTACCAATGTCTTCTTCTTTGTCTCCCCCATCTCACGATGTCTTGCTCTCCACATTGTTCCCTGATGTCATTGTTTCTAATTCGGTCCCTTCTTGTTTTTTCCACTATAGTCCTGAGCGTTTTCATTTCGGCTACTCTAAGCATGCTTTTCGTTTTGTTGGTTTCTTCTCTGGTTTCTATTCCGTATGTCATGATTGGCCTGATACAAATCTTATAGATCCTAACCTTGCTATCCTTTCGCATGTATTCGTTTGCCCATATTGTTTGCTTTAAGCAGCCCGATATGACAGTCGCTTTGTTAATCTGTCTTCCTAGGTCCTTCACTGGGTCGTGATAACTCGACAGATCCATACCCAGATATTTGAATTGTGAGACTTGCTCGATGATTTTTCCCTGGTGTTCCAGCTTACATCTTACAGGTTCTTTAGCAAAGGTTATGCTTTTCGTTTTTTCTATGGATATGGTCATGTTCATCGCTTGGCTGATCTGGTAGAACTTGTGCAGTTGTCTCTGTAGATCGTCCTGCGTTTCCGCAATAATAGCTGCATCGTCGGCGTAGCATACCATGCTGATTCTTTTATTCTGTCCCATTCGGTATCCCATATTTAGTGATGACATTTCCTCTATAATTCTGTCCATTAAGAGATTGAACAGAAATGGGCTAAGGCTATCGCCTTGTCTGATGCCTCCTGGTGTTGGTATCTCTTCCGTATAAGTGTCTCCTGCCTTTAATTTGGTCATGTTGTTCGTATTGAGACTGCTCTTACGATGGTGTCTGGCGTTTCTTTCGCTATCAGTATGTTTATGATGTCGCAGAGACGAACCCTATCTTTGATTTGTTTGATAATGAATATGGCGTCGGTCGTGGATCTGTTTCGTCTGAAACCTTGTTGTTCTTCCCTGTTTGTTATTTGTGCCTCGAGTCTTTCTTTCAAAATGCTAGTAAAGAGTTTCATGCTTGTGTTCAGCAGCGTTATGCCCCTGTAGTTGTCTGGGTATGTCTTCTGTCCATTCTTGAATATAGGGATAGTTATACTTTTGTGCCATTTGTGCCAACTAATAAACTTTATTATCAAAAATATTTTTGGCTTTTGTACAAAAACTTCAACATCTCTACTCTATTTTAATATTCTTTAATGGAGTCAAATCTGAGAAATAATATCTTTGGCGCCTTAAATATTTAACCTTTTTTAAAACTTTTACGATTTGATCTCTTCTATGATGCTTTCATCTCTAACTATTGGATATGTAAAATATTCGCCCATTTTATTTGAATCTTGTTTCCTTAAGAAATTAACTAAAAACATCTTTTTGTTTCCTTCCCTCATCATTTCAGTAACACAGCCAACATAGTATTTGTTTTTTGTACCAGTGAACTTAACTACTACGAAATTATCTACTTCTATTGCAAGATTAATCTCACTAATATCGCTTTGGTTTTGAAGAAACATATTTTCATTATATTCATGCTGCATTTCTATAGTTTCTTCTTGATCACTCTCATTGTCACTTTCACGTTCTTTTTCGAGTTTTTCATCCTCACTTAAATCTTCTAGGGCTATATCGGCCTCAGATGTTGACATATCCATATCCTTTGAGGAAAAGCCTTTGCCAGGAGCCAATTGCAATTTTCCCCCGTTTCTTCTTCGTGACTTCTTGAGTAACACTCAGTCTACTTTCATGAAGAAACACTTTAAGAATGTTAGTCCAAAGCTCCGCATTTGCGTCTTCGTTTTCATTTCTCTCAGAATCAGGTATCTTCCTGAGAACAACATCTGGTGATAGCGGAACAATTCTACAGGCTCGGAAGCCAGACTTAATATTTGTTTTCATATTTTCAATCCCTTCGATGGCTTTCTTTAAAAGCACAAGGAGCTCCGATTTGAGAATGCAACCTCTGTTTTTTATTTTCCAATCAGCAAGAGGTCCACAAAAAGACACGTCCAACGGTTGCAGCAAATGTGTTCCATTCGGTGGCAATAAAACAAAAGAAATATCATATTTTGCTCGCACCACCGTAAAACATTAATTGTGAGTGTGGGCTGCCAAGTTGTCCCCTATCAAGACCTTTCTTCCTGGAAGCTTCTTACAATAGGGTAGGAGAATCTTGTCAAACCAATCGTTAAAAGTCGCTAAATCAAACCAGCCGAATTTGGTACGATTGTATACAGTCCCAACAGGGCCTCCCTTTACCCAAGCTTCCCATCGTGCACTATGGTGAATGTGTATTGATAGATGTAAATGATATGGGAATTGAATGTAATGTGAGAGTGTATAGGTAACTTATTGGAAATTTCGTGAAAGTTGTTGTTAACTTTCTGGACTATCCTGTATACACTCAGTATATTATATTATAATATTTAGTTATTTATTGTGAAACAGTATAAATTCTTTATTCAATATTTTGTATCTATATAAATAGATCGCTCCTTTAGAAATAAACAGACGCAAACAGTTTTAATTTTAATTCTTCCACGTAAAATATAACGACCTCTATTTACTCTTCCACATTTTAAAATAAACACTCTTTTCTCCGTACAGTAAGGTAAATTGGAAAAGATGCATATAAAACACTCATTTCCTTTAATGAAAGAGCATTTTCTATATTGTAGCATCAATCAAAACGCTCTCTTTCTCTCTACTTCTCTCTCTACTTAGTGCTTTATTAAAAGGAAAAAATGTGTTCATTTAAATCTATAAAGAAACTTTCTGCTATTAAAACTTCTTCCATTTAAGCTACCAACTCATAATAAAAATTTGTCATTTTAACCGTTTAAAACTTATTCTATTTCCTAACAACTTTTATTTTTATTTTTGTAATGGACTAGTTCCCTTTCAAATCTAGACGCTCTTGCTCACAGATAATGGCTCTTGCCACTATGAATGACGTAATAATTAGATAACGTCACAGTTCGAAGAATAATCGCTAGATGACGTTGTCTCACATGTGTAACACAAAACGAATTATTAATGGTCCGATTTCTATGGAACACACGAAACCATGTAGAAATGTTACTTAAAATAATGAGTGTTATTAATCAACTGTCACCATAGATAATCTTAATACAGTCAATAATTTATCATTTTTAATTGAAATTCTTAAAACTGCATACTTGCCAGTATCACTTAGATTCTAGGAAGAAATAACAAGTTAAACGTTTCAACCAATTCTGCTTAATCCTTCCACAATACTATGAATTTATACAAGATTATAAGGTTTAAATCTTTCGCATGTTGATGTTGTCCAGAACTTCGCAGCTGTTGTGATTGTGTTTTACTTCACATGTTTTCGGGCCAGCCTCTTATTTTATATTCTTAACAGTGATTATACTCGGAGGAAATGTATATACTTGTTCCACCTTTGGAGGTCTGCTGTTAATATTTAGTGTTATTTGTAGTTTTTATTAGTTATAGTGGAAATTAACAAAGATAGTATGCTTGAAATTTTATTATTTACACTTAGATCATATACAACACCTGTCTAAGCCCGCCACTGCCAGTGAACTATGGGGACCTCAGTCGTCGCTGTTGATGACTCCCCATTCTACTTCCCTGGGTTTTTGTGAATGTGTTTGGCTGTCTTCTTCTTTTCTTCAGGGTAGTACTCCGTTTTTGGCGTATTTTTCGCGACGTTCGCATTGGGGCGTGTATTTCTCGGCCTCAAGAAGCGGAAAATTCTTAGCCGGCTTACTACGTCTAAGAGAGACCTTAAAGAGTGGATCCACTTGCTAAACATGTCCCTACTCGTGATCCTGCTCATCTTTCTGGTGATGAGCAGGCTCTCTAACAGGTGATCCCTCTTCTTTCTTTGTTCTGTGCTTCTTGGTCTTCATTGCTGGACACAGTCCAGCTGTCTTTTCGGCCGTGGATGTCTGGCGTAGTCTTCTCTGGTGTAATTCGTCAGCTCCCTCATCTGGATGTTGGGGTAGGTCTTCAGCTCTTCGAATCTTCTCTTGGTCCAACTGTTGGTAGACCTGCTGGTTGCTGATGTACCATGGGGCGTTTACTGATTGCCTCGGGCTGATGTTCTGCTAGGCTTGGAGTTTCCTTCGGTGGCTCTCTGCAGTGTATCCCCACACTGTACATGCGTACAGCTTGATGGGGATGAGGATGACCCTGACGGAGATTAGTCTTCAGTACTAGCTAGGATCTTTTTCCGATGAGTTCTCTCGTCTTCTTACCTTTTTCGTTTTGTCAAACAGATAGTCGACGTGGTCATTGAACGTCAGTCCTTGGTTTAGGATGAGAGAGAGAGATATATATACTTTATTGTCGAAGAAGAATACTTTCTTATTGACAAAGCTTGTACAAAATATAGTCTGAATAACTGTTAAAAATTTCGAAAATCAAAGCACAAATACACAGAAACAATGTTTGCAATCCAAAACAGGATTTATAGTCCAGGAAATCTTGGTATGTAAGCGTCATTTTCGAGGTAACGGCTGATACTTGGTAAAAAGTTAGTAAAAATGGTATACAACAAAACTTAACTTATGCGACCTCTCAAATCGGACCGGAACATCGTTTATGAATCGATTTACACTCATTTTTTATGTCACATCACGTTTATCTATTCCCACTCATTAAACAATGATACTCACGAAAGATGGAGTCTGTAAGTTCAATGGTTTATGAATTATGGCCTTATAAACAAATTAACTAAACATTGACTTGCAGAGTTCTTTAAGCTATGCGACCTCGCGCCAATTTTTTCACTGTTAGATTTCATAATAAGACATCGATACCCAACATTGTTTTTAAAAAAATACATTTTTGCAACAACGCGAATTTTTTTTCATATTTGGATAAGTTGCATAATTAATTTGACACTATATCCGCCGATTTTTGTTGAGAATTAAGTACGCACATAGGAGGGACATGGAAAGAGCTTTAATTGAAAAAAAATACGTTTATTGACAAACAACTGAGTCACGGACAATCGAAGTCAGAGGCCTGTCAGTCACCAATTTATGCGAGTATCGAAAAACAAAACTTTAGCTAGACTACACTCTCTGAGGTTCACCGTACGACTGCCAACACAAAATACGGACGATGATAGAATGGAAAGCTAGGCGTTCCCCCCACTCCGCTGCCACGCAGTAGCCAACCGAAATATCCGCCCGCTGCTGACTTTCGAAAATTTTTTTGATGGGGTTGCAATTTACGCGACGTTTCGCTATTTCGTACAATAAAAGTACATTGACTAAAAATTTCAGAGATATTTTTTGTTTTTCGATAGTCGCAAACATTGTTGACTGACAGGCCTCCGACTTCGATTGTCCGTAACTCAGTCGATTGTCAATAAATTTCAACGTATTTTTTTAATTAAAGCTCTTTCCATGCCCCTCCTATGTGCGTACTTAATTCTCGACAAAAATCAGCGGATATAGTGTCAAATTAATTATGCAACTAAGCCAAATATGAAAAAAAATTCGCGTTGAAGCAAAAATGTATTTTTTTAAAAAACAATGATGGGTATCGATGTCTTATTATGAAATCTAACAGTGAAAAAATTGGCGCGAGGTCGCATAGCTTACAGAACTCTGCAAGTCAATTTTTAGTTAATTTGTTTATACGGCCATAATTCATAAACTATTGAACTTACAGACTCCATCTTTCGTGAGTATCATTTTTTAATGAGTGGGAATAGATAAGCGTGATGTGGAAGTGTTAGTGTAAAAAATGCTCATTATATTTTTATTTATTAACAATAACGTTATCAGTTGTTTATTTTCCAATAACTTTTGACCCAATCAATTTTTTACATGTAAGGTCTAGAATTGTAGGTCTTTAAAAGAAGAAAAAAAAAGTATTTAACTTTTTGTCTGTACTATGCACGAGAAAAAAGATATACCTGAAAAATCTACAAAAGGCATGAAAAATGAGTGTAAATCGAATCATAAACAATGTTCCGGTCCGATTTGAGAGGTCGCATAAGTTAAGTTTTGTTGTACACCATTTTTACCAACTTTTTACCAAGTATCAGCCGTTACCTCGAAAATGACGCAAAATGATCATTTTGGGTCTGATTTTCCTGGACTATTAACATGTAAATTATTTTGTTGAATGTAAAAGCACAAATACACAGAAACGCATCAAACAAATATAGCGATAAGTAATGAAAAAAAGAGTTATTTAAATTTTTGCATTAATAACAATACCAATTCTCTCTGGAAAAGACTGTACCAACTAAACATTCTTAATAAGCGAAAAAAAATACAATACCTGAATTCATTAATAAACCAATTGAAATAAACAACTTTTTCATGCAATATTCTTCACAAGAACAACAACCTGATAACAATGTGTTAAGTTACTATGGTACCAATCTAAAACAACATTTTCATGAACTTTTTTCCTTTTATACTGTTAGTATTGAAAAAATTGTAGCATATTTAAATGAAATAAAGTCTCTTTCTACTGGACCTGATTTAATTAATTTAGAAATGATACTCTTATGCTGTCCTAGAGCTTTACCAGTTATTGTTAATATTATTAATTCTTGTTTGTTGGAAAATAAGTTCCCTAATAGTTGGAAAATAGCTAGGGTTACTCCTTTACCTAAAAAATCTGATGTTCTAAACTATAGCGATTTGCGTCCAATTAATATTTTACCACGTTTGTCAAAAGTTTTGGAAAAAGTCATGAACAAACAAATAAAATGTCATCTCGAGCAGTGTTTCATTTTACCTGAAAATCAATCAGGCTTTAGAGCCGGTTATAGTTGTTCCTCTGCGTTAATGAATATAACTGATGAAATTTTGAGTGAAATCGATTTAGGGAAGTGTACGGCTCTAGTATTGTTAGATTTTTCAAAGGCTTTTGACACCATTAGTCATAAATTGTTGTATGCTATTTTGCATTTAGTAGGCTTCGCTGATAACGCTGTTCATATGATAAGAAGTTATCTTGAAAATAGATTTCAGTATGTTGAAACTTGCTTGGGGCAGTCCTCTAAAGAAAAAATTTGTTGTGGCGTCCCACAGGGATCTATTTTGGGTCCACTTTTATTTAATATATATACAAATAACATAACGTCTTGTTTGCAATATTGTGAAAGTCATTTATATGCTGACGACGCGCAAATTTATTTTTCATTTCAACATGCAAATACAGGTATAGCTGAAAATTGTATCAATCGGGAAATAAATGCTCTGGTACAATTTGCTAAATCACATTTTTTGCAAATTAATTCCAATAAGTCATCGGTTATATTCTTCGGGAAGAACTATGCGACAGTTGAACGTCAAATATCTGTCAAGATAGACAATAATGAAATCAAATGTACTCAAGAAGTAAAAAATCTTGGACTAACTATTGATAGTGATTTGAGGTTCAAAAAACATATTGATTTATGCTTGAGTAAAGCTTACGCATCTCTTAAACTATTATATCCACATCGACATTTACTATCACACAAACAAAAAATTCAACTAACAAATTCGCTGGTTTTAAGTCACTTTAATTACTGCGATGTCGTATATGGACCTTGTTTACATGCGACAGACACAGCACGTATCGAAAAAGCTCAAAAATCATGTGTAAGATATATTTATGGCATTCGTAAATATGATCCTGTTTCATATAAACTTGTAGATGCTGAATGGCTAAATATGCAAAAACGTAGGAAATTGCATGCAATTATCTTCTTTCACAATATTATTTTGAACAAGAGACCCACTTATTTGGTAAATAAAATAAAATATTGTACTGATGTTCATACGCTCAATTTGCGTTTTAAAGGGCTTATATCACCACCACCTCATAGGACACAAATGTTCAAACGAAGCTTCACATACAATATTTACCACCTATACAATAGGGTTCCTGCTTCTCTGAAAGTATTGAATCTGAACAGTTTTAAGATCAATATAAAAAGAAGTTTGATAGATGATAATTAGTTTTTTCTTACTCATACTCGCATTACCACTATTGATTTCTTTCGATCTTTCGTGTTCTACTATATTTACACATTATTTATTGTAAGGCTTTACTTTATTTAAAATTAAGTTTTGTAGTTAATACAGGGGTCAGACTAGAGCTTTTTAAAATTGTTTTCTGGCTCCTTTTTGCATTAGGTCAATTATAATATTATTGTTATGTAAAACCAGTTTAAATATGCAAATAAATAGTATTATTATTATTTGAACATAAGTTTGCAAGTCATGAATTAAAACATATTTTACGTATCGAAATGAGACTCCACATATAGGCATAAATTAAAACAATATAACAACTTTTAAACACAGAGAGTTTCATTGTGATATTCTTCAAGGTTGTAATACGCTTTTGTTGCAAGGGTTTCTTTAACAAGATTTCTGAATTTTTTATAGCTTTTCTCCTTCCTTATTTCGTAAGATATGTGGTAATATAGCTTTTTACTTTCATAAATTAAAGAATATTTCATCTGGCTTGTTTTTGGAACAGGAAGACGTATTTTATTTTCTGTTGCTTGACGGGTTACGTGATTTGTATTCCTTCGTTGTTTCCTGAATCCGAACTGTTTTCTTCTGGCAGAATCCCGATGGCTTATGTTTCCTCTTCAAGTTCCTTTAAGTTGACACTCTCAGCTATTTTGCTCATCGTGGTGAGGAGATGGATAAGCCTGTAGTTCTGGGGTAACTTCGGGTCCGTTTCGCTTCTCCTCAACATGATGGTCTCCGATTCTTTCCATTCGTCTGAAAAGTGCTTGGTCTTCAGTATTCCGTTGATGATGGCTGTCAGGAATACCACTTCGTTTCTTGGTAGGTGCTTCAGGGCGTTGTTGGTGATGTCATTTTTCCCTGGTGCCTTCCCCTGGTGTCTAGTCCGAATGATGTAGGCTACTTCCTCCGGGGTGGTGTAGTCTATGTTTCCGTGGTCGTCGTCTTCATCGTCTTGGTTTTGGACTTCTTCTTCGACTCGGTCTGGGAAGTCCATTTCTTCGTCAGTGTGCTTGTTCAGAGTGAACTAACGTTACATGGTTCTTCTGAAGGCTTCTTCTTTTACCTCGTCTGTAATGCGTATTGCACAGGTAAGCCCAAAGGAGACAGAGTTCAATTAAATTAACTGATTTATTTCTAAAAAATATTATTTACAATGACAAAAATAAAGTAAAATTCAATATTCTATATATACATATTACTCTGGTGCGTAAATATTTCGGAGGTCACGCTTCGACGGTCCGTATCCCTTCGTCGATCGATAGACACTGATGTTCCGAACGGTAGGTAGGTGTAACCGCAACGGTGTGTTTTTCGAATCCGGTGATACACTTGACGGTGGACGAGATCCTCTGCGTCCTATGAAATGTTCAGACAGCCAGGGGTATAAGCAACCGGCAGATCAATACTCTTTCGGTTTTAATCTCAAGATGTGAGAGTATCGTTTATAGCTAGTCACTACCCAGCTTAACGAATACTTCTACGTGCAGGGACTGTAGTAATTACAGCACGTCAATACCACACCGAAATTATTCTAACAGTTAAAGCGATCGTTTATAGCCAGCCAGTACCCGGCTTAACGGCGCTTCCCTACAAAGATACTGTAGAGTTTTCAGTGTGTCAATACCACACCGAAATTCTTCTAACAGTTCGAACAATCGTTCTCGTTTCCGTCAATACCAGAAATGAACGGCCGTTCTAGTGAATGATGTATAAAATCGGATCAATACTCCGACTTAGTACAACACTCGGCGGTGGATAGTGTAAAACGTTTAAGGTTTAAGTCAGTACCCTAGACCTATGCTTCGCACTGGAGGCGGCTGAACTTGGAGTAGCAGGAGTCCGTAAACCAAGTCGTCTTTTCGTCTGTTGGTTCGCATTTTTATATCCATCGTCGTGGTGGTGGTGGAAGTCTCCTTCCCTTTTACTGTCGATTCTTCGTGCGCATCTTGGCGTGGGGGCTTTGCTGTTCTGGTGGGGTACCTCGTCATCGCGGTGCTAACTGGTTTCTAGAATCGAGTTTTATAGTAATGAATTTATATCATTACACGTCTGTGGACTCCGTGTATTGTTGGGGTCTCTCTTTTGTCTTGTCTCAGGGTTTTGGCTAGCATCCATAGTCCTAGTAAAACCAGATCTAGTTCTTCTAGTCTGTTCTACCAGTATTTGCGTTTTTCGTATTGACTTCTTCTGTCTCGGTTGATGTTGAAATTCCGCTGAGTTGGTGATAAACGATATTGGTCCAATCAACTGTCCGGCTCTACATTTGAACTTCTTCCAGTCGCTCTTCTTCAGTTCCCTTCCTGTTGTTATTTTACCTTCCCACGCAGCACAAATACATCTTGAAGACGTCTTTAAAACATCCATCCTAAGATGTTCAGGGCATCTTCAAGGCGTCCAGTAAAATTCTGAAGACGTCCAAATGATGTACATTGTTACAAAACGAGACGTTCATATGGATATACATATATGGAACGTATTCAAGATGTCTTTGTAATGTCCGGTCTATGTCCCAATATTGAAATAAATAAAACATTATCTGTATATTAAAATGCTTTGATATTCTGTAAATTTTAGGTTTAAAATGGAATTGAGAAATACAAAATGTAGAATTTTTTTATTGAATCTATAATCAATGAATTGATTATTCTGTATCCATACGATCTTTGAAAACTTTCGTCATTTCACTGGCACTTCCAAATGTGACATTCGATTTCCATTACTTCCCGTCATAGTGGTTATGCTTTTTGGCACGCATATATAAGGATTCCTTTATTATAATTTTATGATTGGTTAAAAATTGACATTTGTCAAATTCCACCAATGAAAATGTCGGATTACCATTCTCATATTTCATGGTATAGAAAATTGGTGAAAAGAAACCGTGAACTGTCTACATTGTCTTAATTTTAACTGGTAAATAGCATTACTTCCGTGATAGGGTGTATATTATTCGTCTATAATTCGTTCAACCTATTCATGTATGAACAAAATGAACACATGAATAACGATTTGAGCTTCAACATCAACAACCGCTTATGAGATCGCATATATTTTATAGGAGAAAAATGAGATATGTTATTTTAAAGTTTTTCATTTCATTAATGAAGTAAATTGGGAAAATTATTAAAATCTCGAATGTTCTCGAACAGAAAAATTTCAACAAAAACTACCTCTTTTAGGAAACATTGATGCCGCTCATTGAGAAAAAACAACATTCTGGACTTATATGGGACGTCTTGAAGCCGTCTATTTATGAACGTTATTGAGACGTTCCGTAAAGACGTCTATTAAATCCCTCTGGACGTTCACAGACATTATATGGATAAAAATTGGACGTCTTTAGTATGTATAGTGCTATTTGGGTTCTCCCAGCGTGAGAATGGCTGGCTCGTGATCGGTACCTCCTTCCATACAAGATTTTTTTGATCAAAAACGATATTACCGGAGTATTGCCATAAGTAGTTATGGATTCTCTTAATATTGTTATGATCGGTGTGATTTTTTAATGTACTCGTTTCATTTTCGGAATTTCATTCTTCCATTTTAAATCGAAAATTGCATCTGCGGAAAATTGTAACTAAGAAGAACAAATCATGAAATAAGGAATCGATATGGAGAAGTAGAACTGAGCAAAGTTGAAAGTTCCAAAAAATGAGAGAGTTATGATTATTACAAAACTTCAGAAACAGTATCGGCGTCTATTATCCCAGCACCATATATGTCGCAATCATTTCCAGTTTTTTTAATACATTCCCAGTGGCAAAGCGACTAATCTTATTTATAATATACTATATCCTTATTTTCAGGAGCACTTCAGATTCTCTCGAGCGAAGAAAAGGATCACGGAAAGTATGAATGCGTTGCTGAAAATTCAATTGGCACGGATTACTCCAAACATTCTCTGCTTTACGTTAAAGGTAAGAAATATGTTTTCGTATTTATTAGATTTGATTCGAAACGAAATCATATATTGTGCTATATCTAGTATACGCTGTTGAAAATTCTGTGACAGCTATTAAATCAAGTCAATTCTAGCTTTTACAGAAACTACTGATGTCCTAATCATATATTTTATATTGTCTGCAACTATCAGTACTTCAGCGTATAATAAATTACATACTTTTAAGGCTCCCAATAAAATGTGATGAAGTAATTTTCATGTAATTCCACCAAAAATTGAATATTTGTAGAATAAAAATATTCACTGAATTAAAATCAGTATCTTTAGATTCACGTCTACTGTGAACTATAATCGGGTATTATAATTGATATATGGGGTATGATTATAGAGTGTATATCAAACATATATCTGTTTCTATACCCTCGTTATAATTAAACTAGAAAAGCGCTTCATCTCATCTCTGATGAGCAAAATAATCACCTGTATTTGATTTTGTAGATAATCCCCCGTCTATTGTATGCGTGCAGACGTGATGTTGGTCAGCGCGTATAACATTCTATCCAATATCATGACGTACACGTATCAAGCGATCTGTTTCGCTTCGGACTTATTTAGATAAATGTTCCCTTCTGACACAACGACCATACAGAAATTTATCATTTATGCTGTTTAATGTGGGTAATTCGAATGGATGTGAGTTCTGTCTAGATCCAACACGTAGTACACAGTGGTGAATGTTGTCTCTTACCTTACCGATATGGATTTATGTGTTAGGCCTTCTTTATAACTGTACCATTCGGAATATAAATCTACAGGTTGACTCAAACTACGAGAGGAGACTTTTGGTGGAATAGTGTGATACAGATAGATTACTTTGTAAAATAGATGTTGTGTTGGCTACAGATTTTCTTTAAACCTTTTAAAACTATTATGCCTATCAGTAAATCAAATTGAAAGAAAAAGAAAAGATACAAATATAAATGAATGTTTATTGACAATATCAACAGATTGATGTATGAAATTAACATAGAGCTTTTTCAGTTCCTATGAACAAATGTAATTTTGATAGAGAGATTAATACAATTAGACAAATAGCAACATCTAACGGTTATCCATTAGATATGATAAATAAGCTAATTAGTAAAAAAGAAGAAAAAGTGGCATTACAACTAATATATCCTAAACAAGCTGATGAAATTAAAACTTATAAAACCATCACATATGCAGGAAATATTTCTAATAATATTTCAAAGATAATATCTTCAGCAACGAAAACAACAATTTCTTTTAAAACAGAAAGTAACGTTAGTACAAAATTGTTAAATGTAAAATCAAAAATACCACTATTAAAGAAGTCAGGTATATATAAACTCAAATGTCCAGAATGTAATGCTGTCTATTTGGGTCAGACCCTTAGGAATTTTGAAATACGATACAGTGAACACTTACGAGCATACAGATTAAAACAACCAGATAAATCCCACTACGCAAAACATCTACTTGACACCAATCATTCATTGACACCTAACACAGAACTAGAAGTGCTGCATATTTGTGAAAAGAAACAAGAACTGGATTTCCTTGAAGAACTGGAAATTAGAAGACGTTTAAGAAACCCACAATATGAAGTTGTCAATGAACAGTTAAATCTAGGGAGTTCTCCACTAATAAACTGTCTTCTCAAGTGATAATTGTAAAGATCAGCAGATATAGTTTTCCTGGTTGTCTATATCATTGCACAGTTATACTGATCTTAATTGGAAATGTGATATCCAGGATATCACCATAGGGCTAATAATATCTAAGCTTCAATATTTGTAATATCACATCTTCTTCTTTTCTCTATAAACATATATTAAGCCAATCACAAGTTAGGTTACTTCTTGGTCTAGCCAAAAATAACTACTAAACATCAGGTAGGCATAAAATGAAATGTAACTTCTGTCATTCTGACTATGATATTGATTTATCGAAACAATTGTCAATTTTTTAGAATTTTCAATAACTTTTATTATATTGTGGAATTAACTATAGACCGTGAGTTTCATTTAAAAACACTAATAGATTGATGTATGTTTATGTCATTCAATAACGGGTTAAAGAAGTTATAGTGATAGAGTGATTGTGTCAGTAGTTGGCCACTTAGAGTAAATTGAAGATCGAAGGTTTGACGCGGCTCCATAGGAGGATATTCACATATAAATAAATAAACAAATTATGGAGACTAGAATAAATCATCAGAATTATAAATTAGCTTATTAGAGACTCAGAAGTTATCCACGTTTTGATGGAAAAAATAATTTTAACAATAAATACATTTTTGCTAGTTCTCGGCCACAAGATCCGACTTCTCGACCTACTAGAGCACCGGCTCGTGGCCACCTTATCAGTTGTCGTCCATTAACACCTTTTCTCTTATGTTCCCTGTCAATAAGGTCGATATTAGTAATACTCCAAACAACGCATTTATGAGTTTATTCAAAAGTTTAATACAAAAAACAAAATATACACAAAAAAGTAAAAATAAAATATGAAAACGACAAAAAGAATTGTTTATCCTTAAAAAAATGCAAAACTGTATCACAGGAAATGAGGAACTGAAAAAGTCCGGAGCCCAGAAATGTGTGTTTGAGATTACACACAATTTTCTGTTAAGCTTGCTCAACGGCATATTCAAAACCGGAGTAATTTCTAAAGACTGGCTTAGGTCAATTTTCGTTGCCATACCAAAGAAGGCTAACTGCAAGTATTGTAAAGATTACAGAACGATCAGCGCTTAATGATCCATATATTAAAGTTGTTCCTGATAACACAGGTCTGCGACCAAAAAACTGCATAGGATTTTTTCACATTTTCTTACAGATTTTGACATCCCAAAAACAGAAAAAATATTCAAATTATTATATCACATAAGTTTTTATGTATATTGCAGTATCTATGTTCATTGGTAATAAACCTATATGATTTTTATTTGATAATGGAGAAAAACAACCTGAGCTGTTGGTGAGACTGGAAATGTTTTAACATGTTGAGATAAGTCAAATGACGTATATCGCTTGAAACAAAGAGAAGCTCTCAGTAGACATACTGATATTCAAGTAAACAGTTAATTATGGCTGCAAGGGGTTGTGTTATTTCTCCAAACAGTTTTTGTTATATCTGTGGGGAATTCATTATTAAAAGTCAACAGAAATATAAGTGATTTTGTAAGGAAAGTTTATTTTGCCTACTTTAAATTAAAACTTGGTGATCAAGATAAACGATGGGCCCCGCATAAGGTGTGTAGAAGATGCGAAGAAGATTTCGTTTGTGGTTTAAGGGAAAGAAAAATACATTTCGATTTGGCATTCCTATGATAAGGCGTGAGCAGAAAAATCACACCGCTGACTGCTACTTCTGCTCAGTTGACGTAAAGAGATTCAATTCAAAAAACAAAAGAAACATAAGTTATCCTAATTTTCACTCAGCTATACGTCCAGTGCCCCATAGTTCCGAGATATCTATCCCGCAGCCACCTTCCAGTTTGGATGAATACCCTAGTGAGTTGGAGGACGAAGCTACATTACCTCCTCCGGGTGAATCAAGCTCAGATTTATCTTTTGACGAAGATGGAGGGCCTCAACTATTTTCTCAAGGTGAGCTCAATGATTTAGGTCTTTCAAAAGATGCAGCCGAACTGTTAGGTTCTAGATTAAAAAATAAAAACCTTTTATCACCTGGCACTTCTTTCTACTGGTACAGACACCGAGAAAAAGAATTTACCCAGTTTTTCTCAAAAGAAGGAAATTTAGTTTTCTGCAATAATGTGGAAGAACTCATACATCGCTTTGATATAAAGTATGACTCATCTGAATGGCGCCTATTCATTGACTCATTTAAGACTAGCCTTAAAGCAGTATTATTGCACAATGGAAATAAATTTGCCTCGATTCCGATTGGACATTCTGTGCATATGAAAGAAGATTATAAATATGTGGCCATTATCCTGGAAAAAATGAAGTATGAAGACCATCAATG
Organism: Galeruca laticollis; assembly: GCA_963921935.1. Lineage (NCBI taxonomy): Eukaryota > Metazoa > Arthropoda > Insecta > Coleoptera > Chrysomelidae > Galeruca > Galeruca laticollis. The sequence goes on from OY998178.1 coordinate 11,716,708, forward strand.
GATGATTTGTGGGGACTTCAAATTACTGACAATGCTTTTGGGTCAGCAGGCAGACTATACCAAATACCCATGCTTCTTATGCTTGTGGGATAGTAGAGCCAGAGAACAGCACTGGAAAAAAAGTGATTGGCCATCCCGAGAAACTTTAAAACCTGTAGAGAAAAATGTTATAAACACTACCTTGGTACCACCAGAAAAGGTTTTGTTGCCCCCTCTCCATATCAAATTGGGGTTGATGAAACAGTTTGTAAAATAGCTGCAAAAGGATGGAAACTGTTTCAAATATTTATGTACAAAATCCCCGAAGCTGTCAGAAGTTGAAAGAGGGAGTTTTCACCGGCCCCGACATAAGAAAACTTTTAACGGACCTTTCATTTGTGGAAACTATGAATGAGAAGGAAAAAAGGAAAAAGAAGCTCGGGTATCGTTCAAGGACGTAGTGCGAAAGTTTTTGGGAAATACTAAGGATCCTAACTATAAAACCATTGTGCAACGGATGCTAGCAGCATACGAAACTCAAGGCTGTAAGATGAGCTTGGAGGTCCATTTTTTACATTCTCACATAGACTATTTTCCTGAAAACCTGGGAACTTACAGGGAAGAGCAGGGGGAGCGATTTTACCAGGATGTCCGTCATATCGAGAGAAGGTACCAAGGGCGATAGGATGTCACTATGCTTGCTGACTACTGTTGGCTGCTTAAGCGAGAAACTGTAGATGGAAATCGGAAAAGGACTCGTCAAGGTATCAAGGAAAAGAAGAAGAGGTTTCATAAAGAACGTGAATAAGTATATTTATCAAAATAATGTTTCGTTTGCTGTCAAAAAAATATTTATTGTTTGAAAATTTTGAATAAAGGAGTGCTTTAACCAATTTTTTGTGTTTGAATTTGCAAAAAATCCTTATGTGATAGAAAAAAAATGGCCATCACTTTTAAAATGAGCGCAGACCTGTGTAATCGTTCATTTCAGAATATATACCAAATGCGAAAGAAATGTTGGCAGGTCTCAATTTGGTTTTAAAAGCGGTTTCGGTACAAGAGAGGCGCTGTTTTTAGTGCCCAAGTTCTAACACACCGATATCGAAACGTCAATGTTTATGTTTACTTCGTAGATTACGAGAAGGCATTCGACACTGTTCAACACGACAAATTAATAGCTATACTAGGCGATATAGGCCTGGATGGACGAGACATTAGGATAATCGTCAACTCGTATTGGAATCAGACAGCTGACATTAGAATTAACAGCCAGACATCTGAAGAAGTTATGCAGAAAAAATTTTCAGAGAAGCCGTCGAATACAGAACAGAGGTTATAATTGCTAATGGAACAGTCATCAACAATCTAAGATATACGCACGACACGGTCTTACTAGTAAGAGATAAAGATGATGTTTTTGATTATATTTCTAGCTGAGCTTCGTCGACTGGCGTAGACATTCAACTAGATAAATAATCTTAATTTGACTAAATCAATGTCGAAATTTATGATTTATTATGTACAAATTTACAAGAATGGTACAAAGTTATGAATGTTGAACTTCGGTGGTTTCAGATCGGAAGACACTTTATGTTTCGTTTTGATGAATATTCACTTCGCTCGTATAGAAACTAAGTAACGATGTGTTAGACTTAGTATCTCTGACTGTTTGACTTTGAGTGAAGTTACTTCGATATGTAACGACGACTCGATTGAGTGTTGAACTGAGTTATGAACTAACTTGTGTATTGAACTGATTTCGTTTTAGAGTTGTAAGTTTGTTATTGAGCGTTGAGCTCGATACGATGAGATTAAAAACTCGCGTCGATGAGTAGTAGAACTGACTTTGTTATTGAGCGTTGAGCTCGATTCGATGAGTTTATAAACTCGCGCTCATGGGTAGTAGAACTTTGTTATTGAGCGTTGAGCTCGAATCGATGAGTGTAAAACTCTCGTCGATGAGTAGTAGAACTGACTTTGTTATTGAGCGTTGAGCTCGATTAGATGAGTTTAAAAACTCGCGTCGATGAGTAGTAGAACTGACTTTGTTATTGAACGTTGAGCTCGATTCGATGAGTTAAAAACTCGCGTCCATGAGTAGAAGAACTTTGTTATTGAGCGTTGAGCTCGATTCGATGAGTGTAAAAACGCGCGTCCGTGAGTAGTAGAACTTTGTTATTGAGCGTTGAGTTCAAATCGATGAGTGTAAAACTCGCGTCGATGAGTAGTAGAACTGACTTTGTTATTGAGCGTTGAGCTCGATTCGATGAGTTTAAAAACTCGCGTCCATGAGTTGTAGAACTTTGTTATTGAGCGTTGAGCTCGATTCGATGAGTGTAAAACTCGCGTCGATGAGTAGTATAACTGATGAGTGTAAAAAAACTGATTTCTTCATGTTGTGAGACGTGTTAAATAGAAATCTGCAAGGGGCGTGTTTACACGTGGATTGGGTTGACCAAACGAAAATAAATATTTCCTATTGGCCAGTATCATTTGACTCGTCGGGTTCATCTACAAGAATCAACAATGGATGCCTCCAATAAATATTTCTTTTGAATACTCCAATAGCAATTGTAACCTTTTTACTCAGAAAAGTTATTCAAACATTTCTTACAAATCTTCCGATCGTCGACCATAAAAATTCACGCACAAGTTACAATAAATTTAGGGTTTTTACAATACAATAGATGATAGTGTGAAACGTGACATTTTCCTGACTTCTTAACTATAGGATTTCAAACACAATGCGACAATATGTCGACTTTCAAAATGTGCTATTTCAATGCTCAAACAAAACTATTTACAATTATTATTGCAAAACGTGATATTTTAAAGGTATTTAACAAAAGCTGCAAATAAAGTGTAAATACACTTTGAATTTACAACAATACAATTCTTTAACACCTTTTTACAGCGTTAGCAACTGAAATGAATTTACGCTTTAAATATATACAATGACGAAAATAAGTAACATACAAATATCTTACATATTTTTAAAGCATCGTAAAGAATATAATTCAATATTTTATAATCTTGAACAGATGATTTACAGATACTCTTAACAGCGGTTACAGACCGTAGCAAAGAGATAAGTCTACGATTAAATATAGAGAAAACAAAATGGATAGTTGTCAGCAAAAACAAAAATATAGCCGACAACTTATCAGATATCGGCATAAATGGAGAAATAGTGGAGAGAGTACAAAAATACAAATATCTCGGCTGATGGGCGAATGAAAAATGGGACTTAACTCAAGAAATCAGAAGCAGAATAGAGCAGGCACGAACATCTTTCAAGAACATGCAAAAAGTGTTTCTAACAGAGCTCAAAGAATTCCCTTAATGATACGCCTATTACGTTGCTGTGTCTTTAGCATATTGTTCTATAGGATAGAAGCGTGGACCCTCACTGAAACCATGTGCTAGATAATTGAGATTTATTGAAGAATGCTGAGGATATCGTGGATGGACAGAGTCACGAATGATGCGGTTTTACAGCGCATGAATAATCAAAGGGAGGCACTTAATATAATAAAAAAGAAGAAAGCTGGAGTATTTTGCCCACTTAATAAGAAATGAATTGCTTCACATTATTATTCAAGAAAAAATAGAGGGAACGCGTTGTCCTGGTCGTCGAAGAACATCTTGGTTCAAGAATATCCGCCAATGGTATGGAGTAAACACCACGACACTGTTCAGGTCGGCTGTGGACAAAGTGAAGATGATGCGACTGATCGCCAATGTTCTAGAAGGACACGGCACTTAAAGAAGAAGTACACACCATCTTATGCAGTTGTCACAGCCTATATTATTTTCTCTTTCGTCCTCTATATCGCTTCACATAACGAACATTTCTGTTTTGGCTTTTCAGGTTTTTGTTTTGATTTCAACTTTGCTTGTTTTTCAGCAATTTTCTTTTGTCTGACTAGCCTGTTTTCGTGCAGTTTTGCTTCCCTTTCTGCTTTCAAGGAAGCCCGCATCTTGCATCTTCTTACTACGTCCTTAGCTTTTTTGATTTTTGTTCTTCTTTGAGTGCCAAGTTGATACACCCTTTCTCAGAGGAGATGTCCATAGGAAAATTAAGTATATGAGAACGTTTCTTATGAGTATCTGGTTTATATTCCGGGAATTTAAGATGTTTATCGAATGGATCGATTAATTGAATGGGAAGTAAAGGATGACGATTTGTTCGTTTGGAAAGGGAGCTAACTGAATTAGATTTCTCTGAAACGTTTGAGGTTTGGTGATCAAGTGTGCTTTCCGAACTATGATTGATCTGTGAATAAGTATCTAAACCATATTGACGTACACCGTTAAAGGCCGCTTGACATGGAGCAATACAACTTGCAATGCAAGACGCAATATTTATTGATCACATGCATGCGCAGATGAAGCTCAGCTGATAAATCTCACAAATGCAACTTTATCCGTTTGGTACCTTTTCTATTGCATGCAAGTTGCAATTCTAGGGAGATATCTAGTTACTTTTGGTTTAACAACCAGATGTCAGTAATATCACAGTTGATTGACTGGAGCACATTTTTTGTAAAACTAGTTGCTTCGTGCCGTTTTTTAAAAGTTTTTAATTTGCCTTGCATAATGTCAAAGAACGTGCAAGCTTCATCATATGTAATATTTTGATCTTGCATGGTATTGCATGCTATTTCTTGCAGGTTGTATTTCTCTATGTCAAGCGGCATTTAGTGTAATTTTATTAGTTCGCAACTGGTCAGAATTATTCGAGACATTTTCACATTTTTTCTATTGAAGATTGTAGCAGTTTCCGTTATAGATTTTTCACTTGTACTTTCCTGTGCATTAATTTGAGCGACAGTAACAACGGTGTTTGGTGTTATCCATATTCTGAGATTGTGTATTTTGGTTTATATATTCTTCATGGTTCAGGAGTTTTCTTAATGAAACGAATGACATGTCTCTCAAAGGAACAATTGATACATTCATGCATTGAAATGAAAGATCCAACATCTGGTAATACATTGTTTACATGAAATTGACTGTCTCAACCCTTACTTCGTGGAATATGCTCATATTAGTGTTTTTAAATGAAACTCACGGTCTCTAGTTAATTCCACAATATAATAAAAGTTATTGAAAATTCTAAAAAATTGACAATTGTTTCGATAAATCAATATCATCGTCAGAATGACAGAAGTTACATTTCATTTTATGCCTACCTGATGTTTAGTAGTTATTTTTGGCTAGACCAAGAAGTAACCTAACTTGTGATTGGCTTAATATATGTTTATAGAAAAAAGAAGAAGATGTGATATTACAAATATTGAAGCTTAGATATTATTAGCCCTATGGTGATATCCTGGATATCATTTTTCCAATTAAGATCAGTATAACTGTGTAATGATATAGAAAACCAGGAAAACTATATCTGCTGATATTTACAATTATCACTTAAGAAGACAGTTTATTAGTGGAGAATTCCCTAGATTTAACTGTTCATTGACAACTTCATATTGTGGGTTTCTTAAATGTCTTCTAATTTCCAGTTCTTCAAGGAAATTCAGTTCTTGTTTCTTTTCACAAATATGCAGCACTTCTAGTTCTGTGTTAGGTGTCAATGAATGATTGGTGTCAAGTAGATGTTTTGCGTAGTGGGATTTATCTGGTTGTTTTAATCTGTATGCTCGTAAGTGCTCACTGTATCGTTTTTCAAAATCCCTAAGGGTCTGACCCAAATAGACAGCATTACATTCTGGACATTTGAGTTTATATATACCTGACTTCTTTAATAGTGGTATTTTTGTTTTTACATTTAACAATTTTGTACTAACGTTACTTTCTGTTTTAAAAGAAATTGTTGTATTCGTTGCTGAAGATATTATCTTTGAAATATTATTAGAAATACTTCCTGCATATGTGATGGATTTATAAGTTTTTATTTCATCAGATTGTTTAGAAAATATTAGTTGTAATGCCACTTTTTCCACTTTTTTACTAATTAGCTTATTTATCATATTTAATTATGTATCATTGAATTATATGCTGCTAGTCTGTGTGACACAGGGTGGTTAGAATTGAATGAAATTGTCACATCAGTCTGTGTTGGTTTTCGGTAAATTGAATAATCAAGTACATTATTAACTCTTTGAATTTTTAAATCAAGAAAATTGATTGAGCTATTTTCTTCAATTTCTAATGTAAATTTAATTTTCGGGTGTAAATTATTGAAAAATACATCTAATTGTCGTTCACTACCCATAAAACAAGCTAATATGTCATCTACATATCTATACCAAAATAAAATATTTTTCGAAATATTACTTTCAAAGATCTTTCTTTCTAAATTGTCCATAAAAATCATTCATTGACACCTAACACAGAACTAGAAGTGCTGCATATTTGTGAAAAGAAACGGGAACTGGATTTCCTTGAAGAACTGGAAATTAGAATACATTTAAGAAACCCACAATATGAAGTTGTCAATGAACAGTTAAATCTAGGGAATTCTCCACTAATAAACTGTCTTCTTAAGTGATAATTGTAAAGATCAGCAGATATAGTTTTCCTGGTTTTCTATATCATTGCACAGTTATACTGATCTTAATTGGAAAAATGATATCCAGGATATCACCATAGGGCTAATAATATCTAAGCTTCAATATTTGTAATATCACATCTTCTTCTTTTTTCTATAAACATATATTAAGTCAATCACAAGTTAGGTCACTTCTTGGTCTAGCCAAAAATAACTACTAAACATCAGGTAGGCATAAAATGAAATGTAACTTCTGTCATTCTGACGATGATATTGATTTATCGAAACAATTGTCAACTTTTTAGAATTTTCAATAACTTGTATTATATTGTGGAATTAACTAGAGACCGTGAGTTTCATTTAAAAACACATTGTTTCTAGTAGTTTCTACCGGCATTGTTGTTATTGACAGCAATGAAGTAATCAAATATGAACGACGTTGTGGTAACACATTAGATCTAGGTGACTCAATTTTGTCCAAAATCAAATCAGTCTCAATGCTATTATCCCTCAATTCATTTATTATAAATACGAACACCCGAATTGACGTAACAAAATCTTTTGCCGTATTTTTTTCATTTGATTTTCTCTTCAGTTTTGATAATGTATCTTTAACGCATTTGTTGTTATCTACAGTGTTGGCATCAAATTGAAATACTCCACATTTTCTGAATCCATTTATAACGGTATTTTTCATATCCACAGTCTTCAAATAACTTTTTCTTCGTAATATTATTGTTGAAATTATCTTTTTCTTTTGCCAATTTATAAAAATGTTTCTCCACAGTTGCTTAAGTGGTTTGAAAACACTAACATCAGCTGGTTGAAGCATGTGTGTCGTATTTGGTGGCAATGCATACAAAAGTGTTAGGTTTTCTTCGCTAAATTCACTAAGTGGTAAAGACATGTGCGAGTTGTGCTCATCTATAAATAAAATGTAGGGTTTTTTGATATTATTGCTGCCCAACCAATCGTTGAATTCATTTGCCATGTACTCATAAAATATGTTTCCCTTCATCCAACCTGTATCGAACCTTCCTGGTTGGTCTCGAATAATTAATTTGTTTTTATTTGGTCGCCGTTGTGCAATGATGTATAATGTCTTTGAATCTGTTTGTTTTTGTTAAATCTGGCATTACCGTCCTGTAAGATAATTATGTATGTAGTATGCTTTGGTTTTACCAAAGAATTGTGTTGGTGCATTCTTTGGTTTTACGAGCAGTCGGCCATTTCGTCTAACACGTCTCGAGGTCCTTGTTCTTCCAGTTATTGTTTCAAATCTTTAAACCAATTTTTCACCAGTTCTTCTATAACTACTGCTCTAGCTCTATTGATATACTTTCAGCTTCACGGATGCTCATTTCTGGGTGTCTCCTCAAAACGCATCTATACCACTTCTATACTGGCATTCCTTCTTTTAATGGTGTCGGTTTCCCACTGTCTTCGACAATTCCCGCGACAGTCTCCAACAAATCTTTCTTTCGAATAGGGAAACCACGTTTCGCCATATTTATCACTCATTGTGCAATTTTTCTCTTCCCCTTCTATTCCTAGTACGGCATCAGGTACAATTTCTTTTTTTCTCTATGATTCTTCCGTGGATCTTATCTTGAATTGTTGATCTAGAAACACCATTCAGTCGACAGGCTTCACGAATACCCACACCGTGCTTCTTTATATCTTCAAACCTTTTTAAATGCACCTTCACCATAGTTGAAAAGTTGCAGTAGACATAAACTGAGTTCCATTTTTCTGGGTTTTCTTGACTGGGGTCATCTGGAAATAAAATCAAATTAATCTGGAGAATTATTGAAAGCACCTATCAATGCCTTATTTTTTCCCATTCTGAATATTTGTAATTTAAAGATATATTGCAAGCACAAATTTCTACAATTCAATAAAAAAAGTAAAAGATGTATTGTTTCTATCAACACGTCCATCGATAGTACCGACCGAGAACAGGCTTTTTTGAAGCTAGTTCACGACCGCATGAATTCTATGGAAATATCTGCTGCCCGACGACTAGCTCATATTGAACCAATTCTCAGCCACAAAAAAGGCAAGCCGTCATAATTACTCAATATATTACATTTTGGTGGCCGGAAAAGGGCTATAGTATTAACTTCTATAGCACCTTCATAAAAGTCAGAACGATAAGTGTACACAGCATTTGACATTGGAACTGAGGTAGTACGAATAGAGAGCCTATTATTCCAACTCTCCGCCAACAAATGGAAAATCGTTGTTTTGAGACTCCATAGACCGGCCACCGCTTAATAAAAAGAAAAAATCAGTTATTTTCAAAGTTCTTGCATCAGAACTGCAGTTTAGCATGTTCAGATACCTCCTACATCAACAGTTTATAGTAGATCTAACAAAATTAAACAGAACTCACCGTTGAAAGGAATGTTCCCCACTAATTTTTACTTTTCCGCCAACCTATCTAATATGCGAGAAAAGTATTGGTTTACCCACAAAAAAGTTGGAAACTTGAAAATTTTTTTTGAGTTATTTTTACGTTATCCTTCAACAACAACACGAAAAAACGGTTTTTAGAAAAAAAATCCTGTGTGTATGTCGTCGTCGTCGTTGTCGTCGGCCACTTTTCCTTGCAAGTCTTGTTAGCACGATACAGCCTCCGAAGTTCAACAAGTCGCCAATTTTATAACTGAATATTATTCAGGGCATCTCACTGATTAACCCTATTGATTTTCAGCTCACCAGAGCTAATACAACCGGTGCTACAGTACTTTAAGTACGATATTTTTGTCATTTTTGGAGAAGTTTCAGTTTGTTAGCACGATACGTCCTCCGAAGTATATACAAGTGATGAATTTTATGATTGGACATTATTCAGAGCGTCTTAAAGATGAACCCTATTTATATTGAGCTCACTAAAGCCAGTACAACGGGTGCTGTGGTACTTGAAGTACCAAATTTTTGTCATTTTTGGAGAATTTTCAGTTTGCACGATACAGCCTCCAGAGAGTATACGATTGATCAACTTTATGAATAAGTATTGTTCAAGGTGTCTCACAGATGTACCCTATTGATTTTCAGTTGACTAGAGCGAGTACAGCGGGTCCTATAAAACTAGATATACTAAATTTTTGGTTATTTTTGGAGAAATTTCGGTTTGTTAGCACGATACATCCCCCGAAGTGTATACAAGTAACAATTTTATGATAGAATATTGTTCAGGGCCACAGATGCGGAAAAGTAAGTTTTAATCTTTAAAACCGTTTATTTTCAATTGCGTTACGCCCAAGCAACGGCCACTTAGATCCCGTAAACTGAACTAAGAGGGTATGAATAATTGTATTGGCAGCATAGGTAAATAAAGGAAAATGACGTAATCACCCTACAAATCATATTAACTGAACATTCACTATATTTGTTTTAAAGTTAATTAAAGAAATTTATAGTTGATAACTTGAATAAATAATAAAATCATAGGGCACTTTTTTATGTGATTAATGAAACGATTTAAAAAAGTAATGTGTCATAAGTGTGTAATACTCTTCTTACTACCCAACCTTCTTTTCACAAAAGTTTTCCAAGATCCACCACTGTCCCACACAAGTAAATTCAATTCGCGCGCTTCTCAAACATGTAAGGCAAATATTCAATATCGAAACACAATTTTTATAGTATCTTATTTCAACGTATCTCTTATTTACTCAACAAGGACGCTTCATGGTAATTAATTTTAGGTTATACACTCCTTGTCGTATTTGAAACGGCCACATGTGCATAGAATAATTCATGAAACTAGGTATATCATCTTTAGATTTATGTTATTGTTTTCTGAGGAGGTGTCTTTTGGTTTATTACTGCAGTATAACTGTATAACTTGTAACTAATATTAAAGATGAAGGGCTGGATAAGTTTCGTCCATAATTTCATTAAATATTTATGGTTACAATTTCCTTGTAATAATTTAACTGCTTGTACCACAAAAGCCCATTTAGTAGATACAGAATGTACCTACAACGTTCCAGATTTCTGTTAAAATTTATTAAAATTGGACATTGAATCTCTTCAAATTTGTCACAGCACAAAAACGTAATCTAAGTTGGTTATTTTAAACCATAAACTCTCATTTTATTCGCTCTAATTTACGTAAGATGCTACTTCGTTTAAAAAAACAAATGTGATTTTATCAATTTGTATTCGTATTCGTGTAGGTATATAATATTTGGCTCAATTTATCCAACAGCATCTATTGGCGATACCATTAACTACGTTCCAGTTGAGAAGGTATTGTTACGAAACATTACACTGGTATAGTCCCTAAATTCGACTATGTCTAAGCCAGGTATGAAAGTTAAAATTATAGCAGACGCGCAGGGACTTCTCAGTGCGCCTGCGACATTTGAAACACTCATGGAAAATGTCTTGAGACATGCCTGGTCTATTTGGACGACATTGTAGTACTGGGGAAGACATTTGACGAACACTTGAAGAATATGGAAGACGTATTCAAACTACTCCAAGCTGCCCAGCTCATGTTAAACCCAAAGAAATGTTAGCTATTCCAAAACCGAGTCAACTATCTAGGTCATATAGTGAGCAATGAAGGAGTGGCGGTGGATCCAGAGAAAATTGCTTCAATTCAGCAATGGCCGCAACCAACCGACAAACATCAAATTAGGAGTTTCGTTGGACTTTGTACGTATTATAGAAGATTTATCAGGAAGTTTGGAGATGAAATTAACTGTCTCGACCCTTACTTCGTGGAATATGCTCATATTGGTGTTTTTAAATGAAACTCTTGGTCTCTAGTTAATTCCACAATATAATAAACGTTATTGAAAATTCTAAAAAATTGACAATTGTTTCGATAAATCAATTAAAAATGTAACTTCTGTCATTCTGACGATGATATTGATTTATCGAAACAATTGTCAATTTTTTAGAATATTCAATAACGTTTATTATATTGTGGAATTAACTAGAGACCAAGAGTTTCATTTAAAAACAGTAAGTTTGGAGATATTGCCAAGCCTCTAAGTCGACTTACAGAAGAAGCAAGAGCTTTCCAATGGGACGAAAACTGTCAAATGGCATTTGAAACCTTGAAGAGGCATTTAACCTCGACACCGATATTAGGATATCCTTTACCAGAGGAAGACTTTATTCTTGACACTGACGCAAGCAACGTAGGAATTGGTGGAGTGCTCTCACAGATCCAAGGAGGGCAAGAAAGAGTGCTGGGATATTTCAGTAAAGTCCTCTCCAAAACAGAACGAAACTACTGCGTCACAAGAAGAGAACTTTTGGCAGTACTGAAGTCCGTGGAACACTTTTATCAGTATCTCTATGGTAGGAAGTTTTTAATCCGGACTGATCATGCAGCACTCAAGTGGTTGATGCAGTTCAAGAATCCCGAGGGCCAGATCGCTAGATGGATTGAACGACTTCAAGAGTACGATTTCAGCATCGAACATCGAGCTGGTGTGAATCACCGAAATGCCGACTTCCTGTCCAGACGGCCGTGCCCAACAGACTGCTCCCACTGCAACAAGGCGGAATATAGGGAAGCTGCAGTTTCAAGAACTACAGTAGTCAATGAAGAATGGTCACCCAATAGGATCATAGAAGATCAGGGCGAATGACCCTTGCCTAAAGAAGATTCGGCAATGGAAGGAAGAAAATCGGCGACCTACCTGGCTGTTGAAAAGCGTCCTTGAAAACGATGATGGTTCCGAGATGAGGAGACAGCTAGTTATCCCTAGAACGAGAGTAGCTGAGTTATTGAAGAAGTTACACGACAGTCCATCGGGAGGTCATCTGGGAGTGAAGAAACCCCTTCAGCGAGTCCGTGAAAGGTTTCATTGGATGAACAGCTCCGATGATGTGAAGGACTGGTGTCATAAATGTACGACTTGTGCTACGAGTAATGGACCACATCGCAAGAGAAAAGCACCCATGAAACAGTACAATGTTGGAAGCCCTTTCGAAAGGATTGCTTTAGATGTCGCTGAACCATTTCCGACGACAGAAAATGGTGGCAAATACATACTGGTTGTAATGGATTATTTTACAAAGTGGGTGGAAATTTACGCTATCCCGAACCAAAAGGCCACAACTGTCGCGGATGTATTGGTGAAAGAATTTATCAACCGATATGGAGTGCCCTTGGAAGTCCAGAGTGACCAGGGAAGAAATTTCGAAAGTCATCTATTTCAGGATATTTGCGAGAAGCTGCGAATGAAGAAGACCAGGACAACAGCATTACATCCACAGTCAGATGGAATGGTCGAGGGAATGAACAGGACTATTGGAAAACTGTCCAAAGTAGTTTCCAGCCATCAGAGAGATTGGGACCAGTATCTTTCCCTATTCGTATTGGCTTATCGATCTGCCGTCAATGAGTCCACGGGTGAAACACCGGCGAAAATCCTTTTTGTATGTGAAATGAGACTTCCTTGTGACCTGGAATTTGGCTGTCAGCCTGGAGAAGATCTAGCAGGCGAAGACTACGTGATCCAATTGAGAAGAAGGCTGGACGATATTCATGAATTAGTTCGAACAAATCTTCAAGTTGCCAGCGACAGAATGAAAAGTCCATAGAGGGCCACAGAAGGCGGTTTTAAAGAAGGGGACAAAGTATGGTTACACAACCCGACGAGGAGAAAAGGATTTTCTCCAAAATTACAAAAATCCTGGGAAGGTCCATACTTAATCAAGAAAAGGATCAATTATGTTATATATCGCATAAGCAAAATCCTCAACGGAAAACCAAAAGTAGTTCACCAAAACCGACTAGCGCCATTCGAAGGAGACAATGACCTAGAGAAAGGACTAAACCATATTCGAGATGTATCTGACCCTACCTTCGATGAATTTATGGGCGCGTATGGAGGTACCGGGAAAGCTAGATATGGAGTTACTTCAGAACAACGACAAGATTTGTTCACTCTCCCGGAAGATTATTCACTAGCATACAACATCCTCGCAAGAACGCACGAGGGTTGGCATCCGTCTTTCGAAAGAAGTTCGAGCAATTAGAAAAACTTGAAGACCAGATTTCAGCCCCTGGCAAGACACTGAAACTGAAACATAATTTGCGGTACATCTTCTACGTGGTAGCTAAAAATGAATTTCAAGATCGATCTACCTACCGCGATGTGTGGGAAGCATTTCAAAACCTACGAGACCATGTGTTGGAATCCAGCGTGAAAAAACTGGCTATGCCTAAGATAGCGAGTAACCAGTTGGATTGGCGAATCATCAGAAACACGGTAGATATTATCTTTCAAGATACCGGTGTCCAGATATTAATTTTCAGCTACAACCCCCGTCATCAGTATCCGATGAAGACGGTGCCCTGCTATTTCCATAAGATCGGAAAGTGTAGAAATGGGGCCAGTTTCCGATTCAAACATCCAGTCTCGGCTACACAAAAGTTCCAGGAGGAACTTCCATTTAAGGAGGGGGTAATGTTACGAAACATTACACTGGTATAGTCCCTAAATCCGAATCTGTTTAAGCCAGGTATGAAAGTTAAAATTATGGCGGGCGCGCAGGGACTTCTTAGAATTGTTTACGATTGTGACTATCTTATCTAGACATTGTTTTGTGACCAGTCTTATCTAGAAAATGCCAGAAAGCCAATTGTTTTTGTGTAAGCCGCAATCTAGAATTATCTAGTGAAAAAGACACTAATATATAAGGGACCGACCAGGAAGAGTTAGTTTAGTTGATAAAGTGATCTCGTGAAATAAACAAGAATACACCGAAATAGCGAACAGTGAAGTGTTGATATAAATTAATAATTAAGTTTGTGTGTAAATAAATTAAATTTAAGTGAATAGTTAAGTATATATAAATTAAGTGTTAAGGAGTAGTTTAGGGTTTAAATAAATTAGTAAGTAGCCATACCGTGTGTTTAAAGTTTATCCCACCCGTTTACTGTTTAAATAAATTAGAACATTACAGTATTTTGAGGAGTTGGCTATTAAATCGACTATAATAGTATGTCTATAAAAATGGAAGAAACGATTGATGTGATAAGCTCGCTTTTTCCACTTTAATTGCACCATCTAAGGCTAAGTGTAACACAAACAGCTACTGTATTGATTTGATTAGTGAGCAGTTACAGTCCCAATAATTTACGACCCCATATACGTCAAGTTATTACTTGCAAACAGAATAAATAAACAGTAATATTTTTTCTGTAACCACGTAGGGCTACTTATTTATTAACAGCTGTAAATATAACATGTTGAATTGACACAGTGATTATAACGTATTTTGAATGGAAAAACATTATTCAATATTGGATTAAAAGGCTTTTTGTGTATTTAATATACCAAATGGATTCTTTTCTATTTCAGTATGCCACTGGCGTTCTCAAAAATATATTAACTAAAGTACTAAAGACGAAAAGGGAAAAATTAATATCGCATCTGGAGATCGGCAATTTTGGTGAATTTATTTGTAAACCGGTGTTAAGATATCAGCAGTAGCGTAGAAAATATTTTTTCCACTAATAGTTCTGTATACTATTTGATCGAATGACTATTTTAACTACAATGAGCAAATGAATAGGTCATCAAACATAGTCCCTAGAAAAAATTGAAGGTTCTCCCTGTAAAATAATTGAAGGTACTTCATCACTTTTTATATTAAATCTACACATACTATAAATACATAACAACGAATAAAGAATTAGCACTGACTTAAATACCCTTTTCTTTTTTGTTTATTCATTAGTTCATATAATTATAGTAATAATTAGGGTTGTCAATTTCAAAATTACACCGGAAATAATATCTATGAAAAACACGTTGAAGTAAGGTAGGTGAGCCAATTATTGCCACCTTAAGGTTTGATAATTTCTAATATATCCAGATTGAACTCTAAGGCTCTGTAAATAGGATGAATAAATCTCAATATATTTATCTTCAAATATATTGAACATAGTAAATAAATAAAAAAATTATTCTAAAAATAGTTACTATTTTTTTTAAAATAAGTGCACAACTGGCAATATTTGGAACACGGGGTCAAAATATTGCCATACACCTGGTAATAAAAGGAATAGCTAGTTTACAAAAAAAAATCAATGCTAAAAAATATTAACTTTATTTTTTGTTTATAAGTAACAAAAAAAAACCTACTAACTAATTAGAGTAATATGAAACCTCAAAACCCATCGCATTGAGGCCCCCGGAGGGTTTTAAGTTTGATATTACTCTAAGCACAATTTGGACACTTAAATAACTCTTTATCTTGTTTGGACAGTCCCACACATTCTTCATGGACATAAACTTTGCAGACAACACACAACCTCATATCTGCTATACGATTTTCCTTGCATAAAAAACAATACCATGATTCGGAAGATGATTTTGCGTTAGGAGGAGGACATTTTTGGGAAGTTCCCCGTGCCTTTGATGAAACAGGTGTAATTCCTTTTGTCTCGTTAAATTTGATTTTTTTGGAAGGAGGTGCTGAAGAGGAAAGAAATAGATTTCTTGTTACTTCTTGTGCTTTACTATTGATGGCTGGTTTGCGTTTGGAAGCGATTGTTTTTACTTCAGGAGTAATGAGCAATTCCACCTTTTTAAAGGAATTATCTTGACGTTGGTTTTCAAGATCTTCCGGAATATCGGGAAGACTAGAAGTAGTTTGACTTTGGTTGTTGGGAAGTTCTGGAGCATTAGGAATACTCTGGATAGCTTCGCTTTGGTTTTTCGGAGTTTCCAGAAAATGGGGAATACTAGGAGTAGATGCAGTAACGGGTGGCTTTTCAATTAACGACTCTTTCAAGTAATCTTCATAACTGCTTGCAGAAGATAACTCATCTTCACATGAATCGTCATGAACACTATATTCTGAATCCAAAGAGTCATCAGAGGAGAAATGTTCAATCTGTTTTTGATTTTTTAGTTTAAGTAATTTCTTCTTTCGTTGACTCTTAGTGGACTTAAAGTCTGTGACTCCTGATGTTGATGGTTGTATGTTAGGAGATTGGGACTTTCCAAGTTCTGATGTCGGTAACTTATTGTTAAGTTCATCTTTATTATTCGGAGATTTTTGAGTTGTTGATGTAGATGGTGCATTAACACTATTCCCATTTTCTTTGTTTTCTTCTATGTAAGTAATCAGGCTAGGCGCAAATGCAGATTCGGGTATTACATCTGGATTAAAAGGGAATATACCGGTAGCTCTAAATCCAGATGTAATATTGGCTGGTGTCATGGATTTTAACCAGACTGTTCTAAAAATATCGACAAATCTCATTATTGTTATGGCTTTTCCAGGGTTCGTTAACAAAAACTTTAATATTTCTTGATCCCAAAAGGTCTCAAAACTTTTAAAAACGGATTTGTCCATCGGTTGCATTTCGTGCGTGGTATTGCTGGGTAGGCAAAACAATGTTACACCGTACTTCTCTGCTGCGTCGACAATAGAAACATCTAAATGAGATTTGGCTCCATCGAATGTTAAAGTGTTGGTCCCTGGATTTTTGTATTTTGCAAAATGCTCGAGCCACATAATAAAAGACTCATTAGTCATACTTCCTTTTGGAGTCATTGTTACTTTTGAACCAGGAGGCAAATTATCTGACCATTCTGGTTTGAGTCTTTTGCCCTTAAATAAAATAAAAGGTGGAATAGCTTGGCCCAAGGCATTTTCACATCCTACGATTGTAACATTTTCACCATGTTCTGGAGCTGTTAAATGAACACGTTGAACTCCTTTTTTTGCTAAAACAGTTTGTTGTTTGTGAATGGTCAGTTTGCAACCCTTCTCATCCATATTATATAGGTTTTCTGGTTTATCAAATAACTTCAGTTTAATCATAACATTTTTCAGTTTTGTGAAATAATCATTTACAACAACGGGATTCATCTTTTGAGCCCTTGCTGGATTTATTTGTTGCGCTTTGCATCTGACTATATCAGGATGTCTTTTAAAAAATAGTCTAAGCCATTTTCTACCTGCTGTTTGGGATTCTTCAGAAAATCTTGTCGATATGTTAAAGGTTTTTGCATAAGAAAATACACTTTTTATAACGACTTTACTTGTAACTGGTACACCAATTTCTGCTAATTTATGAATCCTTGCCACCAAATGAAGTTCTTGTTCTAAACTTAAAGTTCATTTTCTCCCAAGACGTTTAATTGGATTATTTTGTCGGTAATGCAATCCAAGAGTTTTCCTAGGAATCTCATATTGTTTTGAGGCCTCACTAATGCTAGTCCCATTTGTAATAGATTGTAGTGCCCTTCTAAGATTGTCTTGAGACCACTTAGCTCGGTTTTTTTTCGGTATTCTGCAACAAAACCATTCTAGTTAATACATCTATTAACAAAGTGGTTCCTAATATTACCATGGCAATATTGAGAACAATTTATGTGGCAATATTAGGACACTTGCTACCCGAATGAAAAAATTTAATTTTCTTGGCTCGTTCGTTAAATGAAATAAAACAAAATATGCTACAAGTAATTACTTACTTCAACCTACTTATTGATAATTAGAACATCCACTAATCTTGAAAAGCAAACGTGTATAAGAATTTTAAACTTAAATATTTTTTATACCGCTCTCGTTAAAAACGCACTCTTTCAAAGTCTGATCTGGTACTGGCGACTGAAATGCATCAATGCGGTAATTATGGTTTGTGTTCCTACTCTAAGACAGACTAAGAGCGTCATCTTATTAAGAATAGCTGAATTAACGATTCCATGGGCGATGGCAATATTAAGACCATGGCAATAATTGGCTCACCTACCTTAGATAATAGTATATTAAAGTAGAGGGGGATAAATAGATCTTACAAACACGCGCGATTTTTCGAGCACGACGGCGACGCTATTTTTTTATTGGTGCACTTTGAAATCATAAAATATTATTACCATAATATATTATTACTACAAAAAAATGGCCGTCGTCGATACCCAGCCAAGTTTCGTAAAAAAGTCCATCCTAAGTAGTATTTAGTTTTATTTAAAATGTATGTAGAATTACCGGAATTGTAAAAAATAGCGTATATACCTCTCTACTAAAGTAACATTAATGCCTTAGGTGTATTGCTTCTCTCGGGCTCCGCTGCGCTCCGTCCTTAGGAATCAAACACCACCCGCGGGATTCAATGGGTGGGTCCGGTGCACTTTGCGACCCTCCGAATTTTGCAACGATTTTTTTTTATTAGAAAGCCCTATTGTTATAGAACATTTTAAGAGAAAAAAATTCTTGAATCATGCACTTTTGAAAGAGAAAATCGCAATTAAAAGTACTAACATTCCGCCATTTTTCAAAAAAATTTGGCAATTATGTCTAGATATCAGATGGTCACAAATTTTAGGAGGAGTGTTGCCAGTTCTCATTTCCGTGACTCATGTCTGCTTGGAAATATTTTATACAAGATTTATTCTATCTTCATGATTTAAATGTATCTATTGAAAATGTACTTCTTTAGACGTATTGTGTATTTTCCACTGGTACTAACTTAGTACGTATATTTTATGTCATTAGGGTAAATATAAGAAATTATCTATATATTTGTGATTTTTAGTTAACGTTAAATGTCCCGATAAGTATAAATATTCTTCTTAAAACGAACGTATTGTTGGTAATTAAAGGAGAAATATTTTTAAAATAATCGCGAGATCGCAGTTCTAGTGGATTGTTTTATTCAATTTTAGTCATGTTTTATATTCATAATGCTATTATTTTACATTTGATCAAACGATCGAAAAACCTAGCTAGCTTGGGCGATAGATAAGGCGAGAAAAGAAGGAGCGATTCACCACAACACATAACGTAATATTTTAAATCTTCAAAAACACGTTTTGAGCCTTCTTCGCGCTAGCTTTGTGCAACTTTTCGCTATTATATCTGAGATTACCTATATACTATTCTGGAACATTCGTCGTCCCAAGCAAACTTGTATGGCACGTAATGACATCCCAAATACAAGTTGCAAGATAGAGAATAGAATGTAGGTACATATAAAATATGTATACACTTTTTGGACCACCAGAAGCATTAAAGATCATCTTAAGTATATACAAAAAATGTTTATTTTAAATATGTCTTCAAGACGTACATTATCATTTTAATTAGATCCATTATAGGTTGTACAACACTTCATGTGAAATACAAATTATTTGATATTTTTTCAAGAAGGGGTAGGGAATATACCAAGATTATAATTTCCTTCCACTCCTCGAACCAATTATAATCGGACCAACAGTCACAAATATTTGTAGTGAAACTTTAATGGAATTTTCTATTGCCGAATTAGCATAATTTACAATCCTTTTCCTAATTCAATTCAATATCGCTTCCTAACCAACTGACAGATCAAAATGTAACTAGAATATCATTAAATATGAAACAAGAAACAGAAACTCCCGTTATCAGATCCACAAAGTTTCTGGAATGGTTAACTTCCTTATGTATCTAATGGGATGCACCTCCCAGATTTTTGACGCCACTATATCCCCTCCAGCAGTCAGTCCATATTTCAGAACCCGGCAATACGTGACGAGAAATTATTGATTCCAGAGTAGTGGCTGTTCGGTTGGGAACAAATACTACATAGACACGTTTATCCGTGATATCATAGATACCAAGCACCCACTGCTCTGGAATCATGCGACCCCTATTATATGTTTGGTCAGCACGGATTCATCGATTTGCACGATGTGACCGTCCCCATTGAAAACATGTAAACAATTCTGACGATGATATTGATTTATCGAAACAATTGTCAATTTTTTAGAATTTTCAATAACTTGTATTATATTGTGGAATTAACTAGAGTCCTTGAGTTTCATTTAAAAACACTAATTAAAGTAACCCTACATGGAATCGATACCGGTCAACTTTCGTTTAACTGAAATCAGTTATGCGCGTATTGCACTATCTGTTGAATTTTTCCATTTACGCGCATTTTTCACAACCTTACGATAGCTGTTCACTCAATTTTTCCATTTGCAAATTGTGTATGTGTTCCTGATAGTATACCTATTTGAGCACGTATTATTCCATAATAATGTGGATAATGATTTGAATTATTGAAGATTGGATTTCCATTTGAGATACCAAAGTAGATTGATATCGCGAGCGAAGCGAGCGTGCCGTTTCGACGTTTTGCAATTCGCCCTCGCGAATTGCGAAACGTCGAACAGGCGACCATTTTTTACAATATGTTCATAGCTGTTCACTCAATTTTTTCATTTGCAAATTGTGTATGAATTCCTGATAGTATACCTATTTGAGCACGTATTATTTCATAATAATGTGGATAATCATTTGAATTATTGAGAATTGGATTTCCGTTTGAGACACTAAAGCAGATGGATATCGCGAGCGAAGCGAGCCCGACCGTTCGACGTTTCGCAATTCCCGCGCGCGTATTGCGAAACGTCGAACCGGCGCGCATTTTTCACAATATGTTCATAGCTATTCACTCAATTTTTTCATTTGCAAATTGTGTATGTATTCCTAATAGTATACCTATATGAGCACGTATAATTACATAATAATGTGAATAATCATTTGAATTATTGAACTTTGGATTTCCGTTTGAAATACTAAAGCAGATTGATATCGCTAGCGAAGCGAGCGCGTCGGTTCAACGTTTCGCAGTTCGGGCACATCTTATATTCCGCGGTAACAAGTTCACATTTAGGAGCCTAATTAACAATTCCTCATCGTTTAAATTGATAATCGAATTCAGTTGGAAAACGTTTTTGACTTCCATTTTGACCACCCTCAAAATATTATCATAATACTATCATTTTTTTTCACTTGCGATTACTAACAATCAATCCTATCCCATTAACGAACTCAACAATATAATAACACTTTTGTCGTGACCATAAACGAAGGAAAGTGCATTTAGAAATAACGTAGGCATCGTTCCGCGTACTGTCGTTAAAGGGAAAGGAATAATTTATTGAATATTTAAAAAGTTCGCGGAATGTCGACGTTACTTAAGCGCAGGCGTAGATTACTATAGCTGCAACCCACGATACAAACATACTATATCGATCGTGGCTGCAATCGTGCACAAGAATAGATTATCGATGAATTTGCCTATAAACCTTTCAAAACAAATCGATAATGTTTGATAATCGCCATGAGAGATTTATATTCTGTTGTTTATTGTTGATTCTGTGGTCCAGCAGAAAAGTTTGTTTTGATCTATTTCATTTAATATAACGTATAATTCAAATCTAAGATGAACAGTACATTCTTAGGATATTTATTATTTCGAATTTCAATATCAAGTATAGATGCAAATACTTTTATATTTTTATAATATATTCATATATCTATTACAACACCAAATTAATTCAGCTGAAAGAAAATAAAGACCATTTGACAACGCTGCTAAAACTCATATGATGACAGAAAAGTATCCTAATTTGTGACCCTGGCTGCCTAGACATAAGATGTCAGTGTCTAATTTATAACCTATAAATGTCAAGTGAAAATAATTATGCCTAAGAATATTTTCAAAAATTGGCAAAATTTAAGTATTTTCTTCCGGTTTTTGTTGTGAAACAGACTTATATTTAGTTCAAGATAATAACCTTTACAATTTAAATTTATAAATATTTATCGTAAAATAGCATCAACTAGTGTTGAAAAAGTACCATTTTTCGAACTAAATTCGTGATTTTTAAAGTAATTACTGAATAATCCAGCAAAATTTTTGTTCTAATCTGCTTTATTTAAGGTAAGCTATCAAACAAAATTAAAACTAACATAAAATTCCGAGGGTCGTTAACTGCACCGGAACCCAATGGGTCACTTCAGTCGCTTGGAGTATATTATACTATATTTATTTGACGTTATGAGATACTGCTATCAGATCAATAACCAAAAAGTTGTCATTTAGACTCACGCTTCTCGAGTTGTTGTTACCATGGTAACATTAAAAAACGCGAGCTCTTGAAAGTTCGATTTAAACACGCTGAGGCGTGCTTTAAATAGGCAAAATGAGGCACCAATAAAAAAAATTATTCATGAAAATCTAATTTATTTGATCTCATTTATTCTAATTCTTTCTTGCTTATTTTTCATTTAAGTTATTACCTCAAAAATTTTGTTTGCCTGCGCCTATGTTTCTCAATATAACCGTATATTAAGATATAATATATATTATGGTTGAAGGAATGGAGAAAATTCGTTTTCGCTCAACATTTTAGCCGAATTTAGTGGTTCTGTCTGTTATTCTGGTAGAAATTATGCGTACGGGATGATGATAAATTAAGTAAACCGTCAAGCTCCAACCTAATAAGTGATTCGCTGAAGGTGGAGGTTTGCTCCCAATAAAAATAAATTAGTTTTCCTTTTTCATTCCTTACGATATTTGGTCATGTAAGAAGTTATTGATTTCAGATATAGAAAATTTATAATTTTATACATTTCAATACATTTGATTAATTTACATTATAAATTTGACTTTTACTTTTAGTTCGGCGGGTACCTCCACAATTTTCAATCCCTCCTCCAACAATGAGCGAAGTGAAACTTGGTGACGATCTAAATTTGACTTGTGTAGCAGTGGGTTCGCCTATGCCGTTTGTAAAATGGCGTAAAGGATCGAACCAAGAGCTTACTCCAGAAGATAAGTTACCTGTAGGCAAAAACACTTTGGAACTAACCAACATCCAAGAATCAGCAAATTATACTTGTATAGCAGCTAGCGCTTTGGGTGTAATCGAAGCTTTAGCACAAGTCAAAGTACAATGTAAGTAATTTACAGATAACAATTTTAATGGAATCTTTAGTTTCAGCAACGAAAAACTTCTCATTTAGTGCTTAAGTAATTCTATACCAAATTCCAAGAATTTTAGTCAAAAGGTATCTTGTTGCTTTCCATCTCTAGGAATCGCAATATATTTCGATTTCTCGCCGGTTAAGTTGCTTTTATTACAGCTGTGAAACTCTAGTTGCATAACACTTAATATATATGTGTTTATAAAAACAAAATTTTAGTCATTAGAATACTCACAGTAGTGTAATGCTGTAAATAACAAATTAAAATAGTTGAAATTTATGTAAAGATTACAAGAAAAGACTATAATAGTTAACTAAGTGTTATTGGTGGTTGTATAACCAGTAGATATCTTGCTTAGTGCGTATAAACAAAGCATGAACTAGGCGTTTATCCCACCTCTATTTATGTTTGTTGGACAACACCCTTTTACTATTCAATACTGTCGATTATCCGTTCACAAAATCGATTGTAAATGTTTATTTTTTGTTTAATAGTTACAAGAACTCAACTTGTTGACATCTTAGTTTTGGAACAAATTTTGTAATATGAGTAAAAATAACAAAGAAAACTTCGTATTAAAGTTGCGTATTATAAAATTATGTTTTTATCATCGATGAAAGAACATTTAATTTGTGATAAACTTTCGTTTCTCCAGTGCATAAAATTAAGTTTATATGTGAAAAGTGTTCCTGTGTATCTGAAAGAAATACCATTATGATACTGATTTTCATCTTTACCTTATTACCACTGGGCTTTAGCCAGAGTATGTTACTTTGTTTTCTTTTTATAAGCGAAAAGTTTTTCATTTTGTTTGTTTTACATTATAGTTTTTTTTTCTTACGAGATCTAATCTGTCCTTTAAAAACAGATCATTGACTTACTATGAATAAAAATAGAAATCTTCAAACTTGTTACAGTGGGTTTATTATGCAATGGCTAGTTTGTAGATTAAGCATTTATTTAGAGATATTTTTGTTTTAAAAAATAGAAAATATTTTAGTGTATACCTAGTTAGAAACTCAGTTACAGGACCAGTTTGCCTATTACTTTAACACCTACTCACATTCTTCGTATCTATAAGGTACAATTAATGTCATTGTTTGAGGCTATAAATTTAAATTTATGTAGTTTAGACACATTTGAAGCAGTAAATATGCATAAATTAGTGACAACCTGAATGTATTCTAAAATAAATAAAACAAGTTACCTGACTTGGCAGTTAAGCTTTATTTAAATATAATAACACTTTGAAGATTGTTTACATATTTTTATTTAATGGTAATTATTTATAAACTTACACATAACCTCTTTTTTTCTTTGGTAATATGTAAAAAAATGTAATTAAGAAATATTTGCATAATTGTTGCCCTAGAGTTTTGCTATGAGACATAAAATTTTAAGATAAAAATAGAGTAAGAGTAACAATTGAAAAGACCATAGGAAAAACTATCTAAGTCACCTTTGACAAGTATTAAGAAAGAAAATCCTGTTATTACATACCCGAAAAAACAAAGTATCTATTCGACTTAACTGAATGGTTTATTAACGTTTTAACAAAAAATAAAGCAAATATTACAAAAAACATTTATTTCAAAAAAATAATGCAACTACACAAAAGAACATGGAAAAATGATTAAGTCCAAAACAAATTTTGTTTAAGCTTCCTTTTAGGTAACTAAAATTACCACTGTGACCTGACTCGTTGTTTTTGGACAGATGTATTTTAAACTGTCAAACTAGCAGGCTATCATTAACATGTGAGCAAGAGGTTCCTCTTTTCTGAAGAGTGGTGTTTCCTTAGAGTTCCTGCAAAGAAGGAAATGTTTTCATTTTGGTTAAAAAAGATCAGTAAATTTACATCAAATTCATCACTCCTATTGTTATCTATGGTCGGCAACTACAAGTAGTAATTTTGATGTTCGTCAGCAACAAATTTCTTTATCTCCTGTTAGTTGTAAGTAGTTTTTCTTTGGCACCAGAATAGTTTGTTTGTACAACAATTTTGGGGCTCACTCCATTATAATTCTGTATTGTTCTTGGACGTTCATGGCTTATGCGAATTTCTCTTAGCAGTCTAGTGGAAAATGGCCACTTCTTGTGGTAAGTTGGTGCTAGAAAGTCTGTCCAGGTGAAAAACATGACTTGCTTGCATTATACAACATCAAATGGTCGTGGTTTGCATCTGGCGTTTTTAAAAACTTCCACCCGTTGCTGTGGAACATTAACTACACTTTTTTGGTAAATTAGACCAAAATCCTTCTCAAATTCAAGGTAGGAATGTCCTCTTGAAATGTAACAATGGCGCAGTCAAAGTGGTTTATGTACTAGGTAATGCAAAACTCTTACAAGGGTATAATTTTTGTTTTGTCCAGCGCAGGAACCACAGAAGATTTCTAAATATCTTATTCCTGCAGATAATTAAAGCAGAAATGGTTCAAAAGGGACACAACATCATCTGACACTTTATTAGCAACGGGTTTGTATAAAAATAGACTGTCCTGATGAAAGGATATGAATATTAAAGCTTACAAACATCAAATGCCGTTTGTAATAAACATTGTTCATTGTAATGTTCAGTGTTGGTAAATTCTTTGAATAACCTATTGTTATAGCTTCAAGGGTTCCTTATTTTCAGGCATTTTTCTTAGTGTTACATTTTCTTGTGTAAAAAGTTTTCTCTTTCAACATGCTGTTGATCCAATTATAAATTAGATTTTCTATCTCTCTTATATGAAGAGCCATAGATAGAGACTGTGGCATCATATTATCAGTAGGGGAAAGGTGGGATACTTGATCACCATTTCTTAGTTTTGGTGTAAAGATAAGCATATAAGCTGCAACAGGATTCTCAATTATCAGAATGTATGTAGAGTAGTGTTGTCAAGACTATGTGACTTTATTACTTTAAAAGAAGTTAATATAAAAAAGAAAAAAAAGAAAAAGATTTTTTTACAATCTGATCAAGTATCCCTACAGAGGGGATACTTGATCAAGGGAGTTGGGATACTTGATCACATGTTAGATACATATACAAAGGCAAGAAATAGTTATAATTTTCTTTTATTTTTATAAGTATTAAATAAATTTAACATTTTTTAAATGAAATAAAAGGCAGAAAAAATTAAAATAACTACTCTAATATAAAAAATAAATGGCAACTTAGGCGCTTTCAAAAATGTCCAGTGGTTTGTTGAATTTATAATAAATTCTTTCTCCTTTTGAAACAATCGTTGGATCAGGTGTAATTCCAATTATTTCTTCGATTTTCACATCACTAATGTCTGTATTCGACAATGTAAAATGTGTACATAAATGATTTGTGCACTTCATAGATATAACCCTACACTCATCTTCATCAACCTTATCTATCATGCACAAATATCTGTAGAGTGTTGTTAACCTTCTACCCCCTTTAAAAGAAATAATAGCACATTTGCCAATCTTTAAAGTATTTGAATTAACTGGCAAAAGTTTTTGAAACTCAATAATATCCTCTTCTTCCTCGTATGAGGAGATATCACTATCTTCGTAAGAAATTGGGTCCTCACTGGATGAGGTTTCTTCAAAAACCTGCTTCTTGACTTTTTCAATTTTTGATTTCTTTTGTGGTTTTTGGTTAGTTTTAGTTTTACGAGTCCGTTTCTTTTCTTCATTTTTTTTCTTATTCTCTTGTCAATTCTTAACTGTTCTTGAATATCATTTTTAACTGGCGTATCAGTGATAATAGCAGATTTCAATTTTTTTCTTCCTTTGGTTTTAGTGTTTCTCTGACCAGCTTTAGGATAGGGTAAAACCTGTACGGGACTAACCGAGAATCTTGATTCTAAATGTGAAAGTTGTGTTGATAGAACATTGCTTGGTCCAGCCACTGAGTCAGTTAAAGGCTCTGTTCCTTTAGAATATTCATCCTCTGAAGGTTTATTTGAAATTAGTGGTTCCTTTAGCAACGACTCATTTGCCAGCAGTAGGTCTGGTCCAGAACCTTGTGCTATAGTTGGGTCAACTTCTGGCCTATCTGTAACAAATGACGGTAAAAAGTCATCATCCTTAAAAATGGTCTCATCAAATGGATGAATTCTGGTCTTTCTAAAGCCATTCACAATATTCGCTGAAGGTATAGGAAAAGCAAAATTAATTATGCCAGCAATGTCATAAATTGTGATTACTTTACCAGGATGATCTGCCATCCAGTCATTAGCAGCTTTGTCGCATGAATTTTTAAATGAAGAAAAGACACTTACATCTAATGGCTGCAATTTGTTGCTACAATGTGGAGGCAAAGTTAACAATACAATTCCATTTTCTTTGGCAAAATCCAACGATTCTATTGTAATGTGGCTGTCATGGTTGTCCATGATCATTAATGCTTTGTTATCTTTACTACACTTTACATGAAATACAAAATGTTTTAAAAATTGAACAAAGTTTTCACCCGTCATCCATCCTGTTGGATGAGCTACTCCAACTGTTCCTTTAGGAGCACCTGTAATCATTAAAGATTTAAAATTTACACGTGGGAATACCATGAAAGGTGGAATTGAGTTTCCAGAGCCACTAACAGCACAACAAATAGTTACCAGTTGCCCCCGTTCTCCCGATGTTATTTGGCCTATTTGTTTTTGGCCTTTTGTGGCTACCACCTTCTTTGGTTTTTGAACAGTTGTGTATCCGGTTTCATCAATATTCCACATGGCAGATGCATCAAATACTTCCCTATTTAAGATAACTTTCAAGTTGTTAAAAAAATCACTAACATTTTGTCTATTGAAACTAGTTCCCCTACTCAGGCTTGTAGCTTCAGGAGTTCTTAATGACAATGTTTTATTCCTCTTCATGAATCCCTTCATCCAGTCGTTTCCTGCCATTTGCTTCAGGTCCCAAGTGTTTGGCCTTGCAATATTATTTTTTACAGCAAGCTCATATGCTAATTTTCGAATTTTTTTATAATGAAGTCCGCAATTCATTTTTGCACACACTTTAAGGTATTCTGCCAGTTCATTTTCTTGTAATACACTAAATATTAATCTTTTTTTATAGTCTGAAGTCATCTCAGCACTAGGGTTGTCTTCAAATTTTTGTAGATACCTTTTCAAAGTCATACGATCAACTCCAAATTGTTTAGCCACCGTTGAGACCCCTTTTTCCTTTTTTAAGGCCTCCTCCACTGCTAATTTCATTTTTTCTGCATCTATTGGCTCTCTAGGTTTTGCACCAGGCTTTAGTTTGTAAAATTGAGGCATCTGAAATGAAAGGAAAACCTTTATTTCCAAATAAAATCGTTTATTTTAATAGAGGGATACATGATCAAGGGATACTTGATCATGATCAAATATCCCACTACAGTAGTGATCAAGTATCCCTCTCATGCATAAACTAATAGATTATAAATTATTTCCACATAACCTCAACTGTTTCAATAAACTTTGTTCATTTTAATATAGCTTAATAACTACCCTAACCACTCTCCTTCATATTCTTAATGAAAAAAGTAACAGAAAAAAATTAAAAATATCAAAAGAAAAAAGGATGATACTTACTTTTCTTCAGCACAAACATAAATTCACAATAACAAATGACTAACCGCATATGTGAAGTACCCAAGCTGGCGAGGTTGCCAGATTCAATATAATTAAGTAAATTTCCATTTATTTAGCAAGAACCAATAGCAGCTTGTCAAAAAAAAATCAAAATGATCAAGTATCCCTGGTGATCATGTATCCCACCTTTCCCCTACTTTTCTTATATGACACTGATTTACTTGTCGCCATACCAGTAAGTTCATCAAAAGTATTCCAAAATTATCATGAATCTGTTGGTTTGCCTCATCATCTTCACTAACTTCAGATTCTCCGGAATTATCTTCCAGCAAGTATGAATCTTGTCCATTACTTTCAAAATATCTTTTTAAATCTGTAAAGGTTCTTTGCGTTAAATCATTGTCTTGAAAATTTTGGGTACAATAAAGTTGTAAAAAGAAGGTTTATATCAGTGAAACAGACTTTAATCTCATTTTTGGTACTCTGCACCCTTGAAAATTCAGCTCCTTCAACTTTCTCGAGATAATTTTAGGGATTTACAGGTGGCATTTGCTTTTGTTGTCGAGGCATTAACTTCGTTCTTGGAGAAATACTTCCAGTAAATACTTTTATCGTTAGTAGTTTTATTGTCACTAATATTACTACTTATTGAAGATAATGAACCAGACTCTTGTAAAGTTGGCGACTGTGACACAGATGGAGAATTCATGACAAAAATCCATGTTTGTGAAAAATCAGAGCAATACCATACTACGAGTATTATTAATTCAGTGTCTCAAAGCGATTAAGAAATTCTGATATTCCCCGTATCGATTTTTATTCCACCAGATAATTTTACAAAATATCGAGTTTGCTCAGCATTTTATTATAGTGATTTTATGGTTAAAATGTTATGGCCGATATATTGGTATGGGCTATAAATTTATTAGTAACGACCAATATCGGTATCGGTCACAAAAAATCATATCCGTCGATCCCTAGTTATTAAATGCACCTTCAATGTCTAAGAAGACACCCAGCGCATTCTATATGTTTTTTAGAGAATGGTTGATTTTGCCTACAAGGTTGATTAGAGCAAGGTCTGTCAACGTGCCTGCTTGGTAAGCATATTGGTGGGGATTTAACGGAAGATTTTGTAGGAGTCCCTTCCTAATGTACAAGGATTAACTGTAAGGTTTTCAGGAGGAATGATGTTAGGCAGATGGGGCGGTAGGAATTGGGTAGAGTGGTATCCACTTTACCTGCTTTCTGAATGAAGATAATCTTCCCCACCATCCACCCTAGTGGAATATAGTTCCAGGCTAGGTTTGCTTTGTATATTCTTACCAAAAGCGGCACCGGGATGTCTAGGCTTTTTTGGAGAGTGGCGGGGATGATTCCATCCTCTCCTGGTTATTTTAAGGGGGGCAAGGAGTTTACCGCCCATATAACTGTGTTGAGACAGACAGTTTTTGCAGTGAGTCTCCACCAGGCGATTAGCCGGGCGAGTGGGCACTGCAGCTTGTTTTCCATAATCTGACTGCCTGGGATGTGCTTCTGTAGTAGAATCTCTAACGTTTCCTTTTGTTATAATTTATTAATGTTGTAATCCCCACACTTTATAGGGTCCGTATGAGTGTAGTTGCGTCTTTTCACTGACCCCACGTCCTAGATCCCTCGACAGAATCTGGTGCATTCTAGTACTGGCAGGTATGTCTGATATACTCTGACAGAACCTCCTCCAGGACTCTCTTTTTGCATTAGAGAACTGCAATATTTCTCCCAGTCTCCTGAATCTTTGGCCCGGTTGAAGAGGCGCCAGACCTTTTCTTTATTTCTAGTGCTCTGTTCCATCAAGGGGTACCTATATTGTCTCTTCTTTCTCTTAGAGGGCAGTTATCACGATAGGTAGATATGAGGGCTGTTTGGAGTTGATCATTAGCCACTTCAAGTTCTGCAATACTTCTAATGGGACCAATGACGTTACCCATAAGGGGCTGTAGGGATTTGGTATGCCCAATCGAGTCTGTTCTTTTAGGATCATGAAATTGGGGTAAGGGCAATCGGCTTGTCCTTCGGCTTGTCCTCATGTCAAAACGGATGTTCGCTTTGAGTATGTGCAATTTCTGTTCAGTTTCAATAGCCCTTTGCTGTTTTTCTATATCTAACATCTGTTCATGGTTATCGGCAACTATGTTTTTTAGTTGAGTCTCCAAGAAAGACTTTGTCACTTTAACTTTGTTGTAGTAACTGCAGGTATCTGATTTAGGATACCCAAACCCAATGTTAAATTTTGTTATGAAAATTAGGCAGCGAGATTCATAACTTATTTCATGACTCCGATATTTTTCACAAAAGAAGAGATACATTTTTAAATATTTACATTCTCTGAAATACTTATATAGTTTTCTTGACTTTTTTATACTATAATGAGATACACGACCTTTAAATGATTTGATATGTTCCTCAACAAGTATAGTCCAATTCTGGACTCATCGTGTGTGGTCGATTTTGATGCCTTCCTACAATTTGAAACATACATAGATCTATTATTTCATCTTCTGTAATGTTCACTACATGGTAAATGTATGTTCTGTGAATTTCTGTTTTCTAATAAATTGAAGTTTCTTACAATATAAATTTTTCACAGTCGCTGAATTTTTGAAATCAACGATTTTACAGCTATAAGGATTCCCAGTCTCAAATGTATGGTTTTGGACATGTTTGTCAACATCTCTTACATGACCACAAGACTTTTTCTTAGTTTACTTCACTATTACTGCTAGACATGATGATAATAATAATAATAATTATTTCTGAATTTGACAACACAGGTCAAATAAACGGTTTTAAAGATTAAAACTAACTTTTCCCCTTCTGTGAGATGCCATTAATAAAGAAAGAAAGAAAGAAAGTAATTTATTTCACATAAAAAAAAATATTGTACAAAAAAATTATACAACAGTTATAGTGAAACATGTCACAAAGTATAATAAAATGACTTAACTAAAGAACACAAAACACACACACATATATATTCATATATATACACATACACATATATAATTGTTTACATCAAAGACCACAGACAACCCTTAAAAATAATGAAAACAGTTCCACAAAAACAAAACAATTTTTGGCAGATTCATAGCAGGTAACAACAGAAAGACAATTTATCAATTAAAAAACTCCTCTATGGTGTAGTAGTTTTTTCCTAGTAAAAACTGCTTTAGTTTATTTTTAAAATTGTAGAAATTACTGTTTTTTATATCCTCTGGGAGGATATTATAAAATTTACATCCTAGATACTCTAGATTCTTTTCAAAAAGTGCAGTATGGTGTCTAGGCACCAATAATTGACTTTTGTTTCTTGTTTTATAGTGATGAGAAGCACGCTCGGCCACATAAATCGATCTATTCCTATGGATGAAAGTACATGCTTCCAATATATATACCAGCCAGGGTCAATATTTTGTATTTTTTAAAAAACTCCCTACAAGAATCTCTTATTCTGAGCTTTGCAATAATTCTTATAGCATACTTTTGAAGAACAAATACCCTTTGCCTGGTAGAACAGGTCCCCCAAATTTGTATGCCATATTTTAGATGGGAGTGAAAATTAGCATGATACACTGTTAAGAGTGTATTTTTACTACAATGACTGGCAAGAAATCTAAGGCTATAGCAGCTTTTCCTTAATTTGTTACACAAGTTGTCAATATGCGAATGCCATGTAATGCCATAGTCGATAGTGACACCCAATAATTTAATATTTTCCTTAGATGTAATAGGAAATCCAGTGTTTTCAAACAATTGGCTCTGTCTAAATTGTCCATGATTATTAAACAGCACCGTATTTGTTTTAGTTTTGTTTAATTTTATGTTATTCCTCTCTGACCACATCACAACTTGATCATATGTTCTCTCTGTTGATATTTTCAGAGCATCCTCATTGTCTTCAATAATTACAATATTAATGTCGTCAGCATAACAAGTTGGATATATTCCAGGGACAGCATTTAATGTAGTGAGTAAGTCATTAACAAAAACCAAAAATAAAAATGGACCCAAAATCGATCCCTGGGAAACACCTTGTGAGACTTCTAGTTCCAAACCAAGAGTATTATTCACTTGAACAATTTGTTTTCTATTTGATAAGTATGACTCCAACAAATTGAGTGGTATACCTCTTATCCCATATTTAGACAGTTTAAGCAGTAAAAGTTTGTGGTCCACACAGTCAAAAGCGCTTGAAAAATCAATAAATAAACCCATTACATGCTTTTTAATATTAAGAGATCTAACAATTCTATTATGGAACTCTATCAATGCAGTCTCTGTACCTTTTTTTGAAGTATAACCATGCTGTGAGGGCGATAATAGCTTAAATTTAGCAAAAAAATTGCATAACTGATTTTTAATATTCAATTCATACACTTTGGAGATAGTAGACAAGATACTAATTGGTCTATAGTTATTAATATCATTAGGATCTCCTTTTTTGTAAATGGGAACTACTCTAGCCAGTTTTAAAGATTCAGGGAAGATTCCCCTCTCAGTTGACAAATTCAATAAGAAACTCAATGGCTTTGTCAATAGAACGGCACACTTTTTAATTAATTTATTATTTAATCCATCAGTACCAACTGCAATAGTATTTTTTAAAGATAGTATTAATTCTAAAACCTCCTCCTCTGAAACAGGAGCCATATAGAAGGTTTTAGTATTAGAAGAGATATTTTTATTGAAAAATTCTGCATCACAAACTAAACTATCAATAGGGGGTTTAGTAAAATTTATATTGAATTTATTTGCTAAAACAGAATCACTTATTTGGTTACCCTGATCATATAATTTGAGTTGGCTACTTGATTTGTTAGTTTTTTGCAATTCCCTAATTATTTCCCAGGTTTCTTTAGTCTTATTTTCCGAGTTTAAAATTCGATTATCATAGAATTGTTTAGAGGCCTGTTCCAACCTAAGCCTATATGTATTATTTAACACTTTACTAATTTCAATATATCGTCTATCATGCTTAGCAAGAGTAGTATATAATGCCACATTATTTCTTAATTCCAACAAATCAGCACTCAACGTAAAGCCATTAGACTTCTTGTATTTAGTCTTCGGCCCTCGTGTAACTAGCTTTTTTGGAAAGGCAGTTTCAAAACAAGATAAGACAATCTCCGCAAATTGATCATAAGCTAAATTGGGACAGATCTGACCAACAACAGTAATCCAATCTTCAGCTCCCAGCAAATCATGAAACTGTTCCATGTTGTCTTCAGAATATGACCGTCTGAAAAATTTAACAGGTAATTTACAGCTTTTTTGAGCTGAATTACCAGTGTGGAAATCAATAAATTGAGCATAGTGATCAGATAAACAAAGGTCAACTACTTTTACACTATACTGATTTGCTGTTCTAATAAATACATTATCAATGCAAGTTGCAGAGTCTTTTGTAACTCTAGTTGGAGTTTTCACGCATATTTCAAAATTAAAACTATACAATAAATCTTCCAACAAAGAAAGTTGAGTAGTAGGTATCATAAAATTGTCAATGGGGGATGTATCGTGCTAACAAACCAAAATTTCTCCAAAAATGTAGTATATCTGGATTTATAGGACCCACTGTACTCGTTCTAGTCAGCTGAAAATTAATAAGGTTCATCTATAAGACGCCCTGAACAATATTTAATCTTAAAATTGGGCACTTGTGTACACTCTGGAGGCTGTATCGTGCTAACAAACTGAGAGTTCTCCAAAAATGACAAAAATTTGGTACTTCAAGTACCATAGCACTCGTTGTATTGGCTTTAGTGAGCTGGATATCAATAGGGTTAATCTTTGAGACGCTCTAAATAATATTCAATCATAAAATTGGTGACTTGTTGCACTCAGGAGACTGTATCATACTAACAAACTGATGTTTCTCAAAAAATGACAAAAATGTCGTACTTCAAGTACCATAGCAACTGTTATACTGGCTCTGGTGAGCTGAAAATCAATAGTGTTCATCTGTGAGATGTTCTGAACAATTTTCAATCATAAAATTGGTGACTTGTTGCACTCTGTAGGCTGTATCGTGCTAACAAGACATGTAACGAAAAGTGGCCGACGACGACATACACACAGGATTTTTTTTCTAAAAACCGTTTTTTTGGGGTAAACCAATACTTTTCTCGCATATTAGATAGGCTGGGTGGGAAAGTAAAAATGCACTACATGCTTGAACATGATTAGAATTAACTTAAAAATAAACAAGAATAAATTGACTTCTCCCCTTGGATTTTCTATTGGACTTGGATCGGTTATTCATAAGCTGGGAGGACTTTCTCTCTTTCATTGTGCCCTGTTTTTTACGTGCGATTTTAAGGGACATGGGTTGGTCTTTTAATGGTTTACTATAGACGAAATAAAATTTATTTGCTAAACTACCATTTAGCATAATTATCTTGATTTTCTATATTTTGGACTTGATTATTTTTCCCATGTTCACTTCAGTTGTAAACAGTACTTATATTGATATTTAATAAACCATATACTTTCCATGTCAGGATATAGAAATATCTCTGCAATTAGTATTCGTCTCTCTTTCAGCTCTTCCTGGACCACCAACAAATGTAAAAGTTTCTGAAATCACAGCTACATCTGTAAGACTTACATGGTCTTACAATGGTCCTGAAGACTTGCTGTATTATGTTATTCAATTTAAACCAAAATTTGCCAATCAGGCATATAGTGAAATCAGTGGAATTATCACAATGTATTATTCTGTTAGGAATTTGAGTCCTTATACAGAATATGAAATGTTTGTCATAGCTGTGAATAACATAGGAAGGGGCCCGCCCAGTGCACCTGCTGCCGTAACTACTGGAGAAACAGGTAAAATTATTTAAATCTCTTGTTATATCAAACATAATGGATAAAATTGTGTATAATTTTTAATATTCCCATGAAGTTACTTGAAAACTACAAGACTTTTGTAAAGATATTAAAGATTTCAAAATGTTCTTTCAGCACTTTTGTAGTGATTTTTACATGCTGTGAGTTTCTTTGTCTATGTTTTAGTTCAAAAACTTTTTTAACATCCAAAATTGTTTATAAATAGTAAAATGTGATTTATGGGAAGTAGTAAACTACTCAAAATTAATAAGGAGATACTTACTTATCTGCATTACTTTTGTGTGCTGTGATAAAATTGATTGAAATAATATAAATGTTTTTATTATTTCAATGTAAATTTGTTTGGTATTTTAATCTAATTTTTCGAGTTTCGACAAAAAAATTTGACTAAATCAGCTTTCATTCAATACCATTTGTTTCATTTATTGTGTCGACAGTAGTTGATTAACGAAACAATTATGGATCGCGATATTGTGGGTAGAAGAAGGGTTCATACAGTGTACTTATGTACCTTTCAAATCACAAGGACTCCCACTTGCCCTATATTAACCCCTACGGATCGAAGAGCTTGACGTTTGTTCGGACAGCATCATCAAAATTGGACAAGAGAACGGAGGAGTAACGTCATGTTTTCCGATGAATCCAGATTTATTCTTTGCCATAATGATGGATGTATACGAGTATGGAGAATGTTATTTAAAGTCTACTGTACAAGAAGTTGTTCCTTTTGTAGGAAGGTATATTATGGTATGGATAGGCATAACTTTGACTTTGTAATTCATATTTCTACAGTTTTAATTTTATTTATCTAGAAAAATTTAACATGTCTTTGTATGCCTGTTTTGTTGCTATAAACAGTATGAATTTGAATTAATTCTGTCTAAATTTAAAATATTTTGAAGTGTTTCCTTATTCGTTTTGAGTAGTTTATTTGAAAGGAGGAAATAGTCGCACAAACTTTCCTGCTTAACACTTGAGTTTTCATAAAGTTTAAGTAGATTACTAGAATAATATTTTTATCTATTTACTAAGACTAATAATGGATTTAGAAATTTATTTTGTCTTATGATGTCTCCCAGTAATGGCAATCTGTAATCTTAAAATTAATAGCATGCATAAGTTATACAAAATGTATAGATTCATGAGTTCTGAGTATAATATATTGTTCAATGTTGTTTTCTTTTTAAATTAATTGCACAGCTATTATTAATATACTAATACCGATCTAGCTTTATATTTTGCAGTTTATTGTTAGGTATTTTGTTTTGTGCATTGTTTTATTGTACTATATATACAAAACAATCAAATTGGGAGATGGTGAACATGAAACAATATGTTACCAGGATCATATGATTAAAAACATTTTTCTTAATTACTTATTTCCCTATTAAATTATTGTATTTAAACAAATAGTATACATAATGAGTGTGTTCTTTATTGAGTAGATACATGATTGTTTGATTTGAAAGAATTTTGTTAATAAATCAAACATTTTACCAAATATAATAATGAAAATAAATAAATGCAATGCCATGAAGTGGGCAATCATTACTTCAAACATCCAAATCATTCTCTTAAATTCTTTTCTGTCGACCGTCCAAGCACACAAAATCGTTGATTAATGACCCCTATTAATGAATGATTATCTATTAATCAACGATTTTATTATATGCAACCCAACATACATTGTTTTTATACATTTATATTGGCAGTGACCTATGGTGCAGTAGGCTTGCCTATTAAAATCAAGTAGCTGTGTTACTACTACCTGTCATTGTATGTCATTATTTATAAATTTATATTTAAAAATTCTATGTATATTTTAAAATCAAAAGTAGGGTCGACGGAAAAGTTTTGTAACGAACTCGTGAATTAAAATGGCGATTAACAATCTCGAACATTAATGCGCTCGCTTCGCTCGCTCGTTAAATTACCTCAATTGTTAATCGTCCTTATTAATACACTTGTTCGTTAAATGACTATTAACCAATCCTCTATTTTGCTTAACATTATTAATTAATTTATACATTCTGTAACTAAGATCAGAATTATACCCGTTGTTAGGTGAAATTTTAACAATTCCAGTACTTGAAGTTACAGATTGATTCATTACTTTTGTACCTTGTAAACGTGCACGTAAACTAGTTGATTGTTTTACTAATTCAATTTTGATTTTATGCATATATTTACCTTTGGATTTGGGATTATTTTAAGTAAGTATTAAGTATGATTCCATATGACCTGTTGAATGACAACAAATAATTAACTACAAATGCATGTAATTTGCTCTTGTCATTAATAAATAACAGCTACATAGGCATTTTCCTTTCAGCTGTCTCTTCTTTTGGAGGTGCCAGTAAGTATATAGTTATATATTATTATATTGGTTGTCATGACAAATTGGTTTTATCAATGTTTTTATTCCCATTACTTTCTAGTGAAGATTAAAAAAAGACTCCCTTGTTTTATTTAAATTGAAAGACATCTTGTAAGCACATGTAAGAAAAAAAGTATAATGTTAGACTTTGATTTATTTTGGATTGATTAATTAATTATTTTTGTTTGATTTAGTTATATTTTGTTTATAAATAACAAGTTTATTGTAGATCTAACATGATGTCTTAAAAATTGCACAACATATTCTATTTATGCATCAATACTTGACTGTAGCGAAAATTATTGTGTAAAATTGTTTATTTTCGTTGAAATTGAAATATCAAATAGACAGTACTAGACTAAGAGCCGTTGGGGAAAAATTTACTACTTACGTTCGGCACCATGAGTGCCCATCAACTAAGTACTACCGCCTAAAGAAAAACGTTTGAGCACTATGCCGTCTATTTTGCGTGGCACATGGGTTATCTGCGAAAAGTCAAACTTGGTATTTTTGTACCTGGTAAATTAATTAAATCTGAATGTACGGCATTTCGAACCAAGCTAGATATTGGAAAACTAAGACACAAAAACCTTGTGCCGTAGAAAAATTACGGTGCTGGAAACAATAAATAATTTCCATTTTCCGCAAAGTTTCTTCGAAGAAAAAATTATAGAAAACTGTACGGAATTTCGTGTTTAAGTAAATAAATTTATTCAAAAGAAATATTATACTATGCCGTATCATTTCTCTGGTACTAAGTGCTTTTACCTTGACGCCCATGCTGTCATTTCAACCCCTTCGAAAAAAATCATTAGAGGAAGTACGGTACAAAGTTCAATGGTTTACTTATGATCTAAAATAAGGAAATTCATGAGTACCGTATAAAATATTTGGCAAAAAAAATGTATAACCTGATTATGTGTCCTCTGAAGTTAGAGTCCTTTGTGTTGGGCTAAAAATCATTTTTTCCTGAACGGCTAACATTTTGGAAGCAAGTTATTCTATTCTTTACTCAAAAGTGCCGTACAAATTTATTGGCATCAGAAAAAAATAATTGAATATAAATAAAAGAAATTTTTTATAATTTTTCCAATTTTGAAGATGCATTCACAGCAACTCCAGTAATATTCTATATTCAATTTTATTGCATTTATAAATTGTTTAAAGGTTAATATAAATAAAATTATGCTTGTCGTACATTTTTAATGTCACACTTTTCCAATACGGCATTTAGCACATAATATTAAGAGAATTAATAGTGATAAAAAATTATATCGCCGTATATTTCTGATGGAACATTCATCGAATACGATATAAACTCATTTTTATAATTCGAAATATAAGTATTACTAATAGTCAAAAACTAAAATTTCCTGTACGGCAATCATTGCAGTTAATAAAGAAATATATCATATAAAATATGTTACAGTAAAAAATAATAATGTCCTTACATTTTGGTGGAACATAAAAAAACCGCTGGCAATGAATTTAAAAATTTCCACACAAAAATTTTCATTTTACAAATTACAGTCTTTGAAATCCATATATTTAAGATTATAGATAGATAGATAGATAGATGGTTTATTGACCCCATTCACATACATAGTACATTAGAAGTCAGTGAGTAGTACATATGAACACATTTTACAAAGTAAAAATATTAAAAATTGTACAGTGACAAATTTAAAATATAATCAAAATAATAGAAAGTGAAAAGTTGACATAAATACAGACATACATTTCATAAAGTTAAAATATTGACGAAATATAACAATTTTAAAATATAAAATAAGGTAAGAAATAATTGAACGTAAAAATTAAATTAAACAAAACGAACAAATATATAAGCATTAAGCCCGGGTATTCAACTCCTCCAAAAACTCATCAACTGTATAAAAACAATAATTCAACAGAAATGACTTAGCAAAATGCTTAAATTGAACTCTCGTCATATCACTTATATTTATATGTTCAAAATATTTCACAAATGAATTGTACAATGTAACATCCAACTTATTATTTTTTGTTGTTTTCAGTCTAGACTTGAGAATGACAATGTCTTTACTATTTCTAGTGTCATAATTATGAATATCTGCATGTTTAGTCAGAACATATCGATTTTTATGTGTTTCAATCAACACTTCCAAAATATACAAGCACGGAAGCGGCAATATTTCAAGTTTTTTTAATATTGTTTTACAATTAGTGTTTCTTGGTGCATTGTAAATTATTCTAACTACAGATTTCTGTAGCACAAATACTTTGTGCACTGATGTGCTGCTACCCCATAGCATAATACCATAAGTTAAATTGCTATGAAACAGTGAATAATATACGGATTTTAACAAATGAGTTGGTATACATGATTTTAATTGACGAATTACAAAAACTTGGCTCGCTAATTTTGAACAAAGGTAGTCAACATGAGGTGACCAACTTAAATTTGTGTCCAAATGAATGCCCAGTAATTTAACTGGCTCTGATTTTATAGCCCATTTATCTAAACTAAAAAGAATGTGTTTAGTTTTAGTGTCGTTGAGTTTCAACTTATTTGCCAGGAACCACTGATTCAACAAAATATTATCACCAGCTTGTGTGCCATCAGATAAAGTTGTAGTATCGTCAGCGAATAAAATACAAAATGTGTCAATAGCCTCTGGTAAATCGTTAACAAATATTATAAAAAGAATTGGACCCAAAATCGAGCCCTGAGGAATGCCGTTGTCTATATTACGTAAATCAGACTGGTTGTTTCCACAAACTACATACTGTTTCCTATTACTTAAATAAGATGTCAGTAATTTGTGTGCATTTCCTCTAATACCATAAAATTCCAGTTTATTTAGGAGTAAATCCGCTGGAACACAATCAAAAGCCTTCGTCAAGTCGCATAACGTGGCAACAGAGTTGACGCCTTCCTCTAGTTTCTGTACAACTTCATCTAAGAGTCGAAGAAGAGCACGTATGCATGATTTATTTTTGCGATAGCCGAATTGAAATTCCGTTAGAAGTGACTTATCTTCCAAGTAATTGATTAATTTTTCTTTGACTATCAATTCAAATATTTTGTTAATCGTCGGTAAAATTGCTATGGGTCGAAAATTTTCTGGAGAATCTATATCACCATTTTTATATAATGGAATAATTTTTGTTATTTTAAACGAGTCAGGCCAAGATCCTTCCTCTAAGCATTTATTAAATAAAATGGTCAGTGGATATGTCAATGAGTGTATACAACGTTTCAATATTTTGCTATTTATATTGTAAAAATCTAAACATGCCGAATGACTTAATTTCAATATTGCCTCATGGACATCACTTTCCAAGATTGCACTCATAAAGAATGAAAATGCAGGTTTATTTAA
Source organism: Galeruca laticollis (assembly GCA_963921935.1). Taxonomy (NCBI): domain Eukaryota; kingdom Metazoa; phylum Arthropoda; class Insecta; order Coleoptera; family Chrysomelidae; genus Galeruca; species Galeruca laticollis. Next base: position 11,758,124 of record OY998178.1, read on the forward strand.
TTTATTTAAAAAGAAACTCGACTCGTATTGAGAATCACCAAGAGATTTTAATACTATTCCCGATACCGATGTAAAAAATTCATTAAATTTTTGTGGTGATATATCGGACTGTTTGGTTTTATTAATTTTAGTTCTTCTTTCCGAATTTACGATGGTCCAACATGTTTTATTTTTATTATCCGAATCTTTTATTATCTTTGAGTAGGCTAACTTCTTTTCAGAGCGAATTGCTTTTTTATATATTTTGTTTAAATTTTTGTAATTTACCCAATCACCTTCCGAATAAGTATTCATAAATTTGTTTTTTGCTGTAATGACATTCTTTCTCATACTACGCAATGTGTTGTTGAACCATTTGATATTAGATTTATTTGTTTTAACAGTTTTTTCACAAAAACAAGTATCAGAGATATGTTTCAGCGTATTCAATATGTTTTCTGCCAAATTATCTGCACCCATACTATGAACGTCCAAATAATTCCAAGAAACTTCGGAAAGTTTATTAGAAAAAGCCGTTATTGTTGTGTCGTTAATAACACGTTTAGTAATGGGGACATTTTCATTCAATAGGTGATTAAAATATATATATTGGCCGTTGTGATCAGACACTAGAGGATCTACTACTCCCACTTTAGTGAGAGTAGGGTCTATGTTTGTAACTATGTTATCTAGACAGGATTGACTATTCAAGACTATTCTAGTGGGCTCCTCAATCGTATGGCGCAATCCGAAACTTGTGAAGACTGTTTTAAGATCTTTGGATTTATCGTCGTTCTTTGAAATGTCTAAATTGAAGTCCCCTACCAAGACAATGTTTTTATATTTTCTATGAATATATTCAAGAAGTTTAATAATTTGATTTTTAAATATGGTAAAATTATCTCTACTTGACGATCTATAAAGAGCAATTATTATGGTATCTTTCAATTCTAGTCCGCAAAACTCGGCATCGTAGATAACAGAAAACTGCTTCAGATCAACTGCCTTGCATATTAGATGTGATTTTGAAAATATTGCCACTCCCCCATGTTGCTTTCTAGAACGAGTAAAATCGGAAATGAAGTTATAATCATTTAATTTGATTAATTCCAAGTTATTCTTATCTAACCAATGTTCTGAAAAACATACGATATCAAATGGATGATCGGTTAAGAAAACTGAAAGTTCATGTAACTTATTTTGAAGACTATTCACGTTAATATGAAAAACCGAAAGATGCTGCTTATATTTACTGTTTATTCGTCTGTTCCACGGAATTGAACATGACTCTTCTTGGCTGAAAAAACTGGTTGATGATTACTCCTGTAGGCCATATTTCCGGTATTAAAATTTTTTCTAGTTCAAGAACAGGCACTGTTATCTTGAATGAAGCGTATTTAAGTGGTTGGCGAGAGTTCAACTTTTGAACACTAATATCGGAAACAAACTCTTCTAAATACTTGAGTAAATCCTCTTCTGATGTGTGTGGATCCCAATTTGTAGAATGGAGGTGTTTCATTCTCTGTCTGTTTGCCGATCTTAAATGAAATGATTCGTCATTTTTGTTGCCCGTAATTAAAATTTTGGGTGCTGCTCTTTCTCTGGTGTTACTTTTATGAGGTATGGTATCGTTTTCCAAACTAATAGCAGAATGACATAAGTTGGAAGACTGAGCATTGGCAATAGCACTGGAAACTTCAGATGATGTGAAAATACCCGGAGCTTCGGAATTTACCAATGGCCTCATTTTACTAAAAGGCTGTTTCAAATTTTCATGTTCCTCTTGCGCTTTAGTATCCGATGGTTCTAAAGGTTTTCTATAGTTAACTGTTTTAATCATGTTAAGCTGATCCTGAAGCGATCTGATTGCAATTTCTTGATTAAAAATAATCTTATCCTTGTTTTTAATTATTTCTTCCAAATATTTCACTTTAAGTTGAAGTTCTGATGTAACACTGGTACTATAAGTGGGTATTGGTGATGTTTCCATGGTAATTCCACTGTCCATACAACAGTTGCAAGAAGAATCGTCTATAATTTTTGCATTTTTAACAGATTTCAAGCAACTCTTATGGGAAACAATCCCACAGGTCACACATTTTAATCCTGATGTAACATCTTTTTTGCATCTTTTACACTGTCATAAAATTATTAGAATTCAATGAATATGTAAAAACGAGTAAAATGTGACTTTATACGTTTAATTTGAGTGAATAATTGGAAAATTAGGGTGGTCTTACCACTTTTTGTAAAGTAAAAAAAATTGTTTTAATATGAATACTTAATCTTTCAATATAGCGTTATAAAACTATAATAACTTGAAGAAATAAAAGAGCTGAATAAAATGAGACCCAAAACGTTTAATTTGATTGAGAAATGATAAAAACTAAAATGAAAAACGTTTATAATTTTAGCAAATTTGAAGGTGTCACAATAATTCAAAAATATTTTCAAATTTATCGTTTAAAGGAGTAAAAAGAGTCATTATATGTTAAGATAAATCGACTATTACCATTACATACACCTCGATAAACATTTTCGTACAAATTTAAAAATTCAATTTTTTAAGAATAAAAAATTAATGCTTCAGTGTATCATTTTCAAACTTTAAGACTTGAACACAGTTTTCTTTTCAAAAATATTTTTATTTTTAGAAAATTATAAAAAAATATTATTGAAACTTTTATGTTGGTTTTTATTCTGTTACATAAAATACAAAAAATAAATATAATGTAATAAATGAAAATACATATTAATAATATCAATCAAAATCGTCTTCATCATCTCCAATTTCGAGTTCGCTTTCGGAATCTGTTTCAGAATTATCATTATCAAGGTCGTCATCACCAGTATCTAAAATAATGAAATCAATTAATGTTATTATAAATTTAAATTAACTTATAGTTATCTGACAAATATGTAATGTTTACCCTTATCAGTATCCATTCCATCTGCTGTTTTATTTTCAATAATAAGGCTGATATTTCTTGGCACCTCATCCTCATCAAACCAATGGAATACATATTTATTATTTTCCAAATTCCATCCATAATCGATTGGACGTATTGTGCTTGGGGTCTTCTTATGTGCATTACCCCACATTTGCGCAATATAAATTGTTCTTCTAGTATGTTGGACCAATTTTAAGGATCAGTTGTACCTTCAAATTCTATCTGATTAACTACTTTTTTTTAAATAAATTATTGTTCGAAGAAAATTATGTTAAAAGTTGTAATTAATTTTACAATTTTACCTCATCCTACATAAAATAATTTTATTCATTGGATTTTAAATATATACAGCTCAATAAAAAACACATTTTTACAAAATAAACAAATTTACTTTATGGAAAAAAATTGTGATGTGCAAACGTTTTTTTTTTCAAACTGTAGGGACTCTTTTCCACTGAGTGCCATGATATTTATACGGCAACATTTTTTTAATACCTAATTTTTAATAAATTTGATTAGGGAACAAATGCTGTACAGGAAATTTTTATTAAAAACAATATCCCTTGGGTAGGGATATTTTTTTCATTTTCAAAATCCATTTCCCTGCAATGAGCTCATGTGCCATAAAAGATATACGGCACTATTATTTAACGTTTATTTTTATATTGTAGTTTCTAATTCTTTCAATTTTAAGGTGTCTCTAATGATTTTTTTCGAAGGGGTTGAAATGACAGCATGGGTCTCAGGGTAAAAGCACTTAGTGCCAGAGAAATGATAGGGCATAGTATAATATTTCTTTTGAATAAATTTATTTACTTAAACCCGAAATGCCGTACAGTTTTCTATAATTTTTTCTTCGAAGAAAATTTGCGGAAAATGGAAATTATTTATTGTTTCCAGCACTGTAATTTTTGTACGGCACAAGGTTTTTGTGTCTTAGTTTTCCAATATCTAGCTTGGTTCGAAATGCCGTACATTCAGATTTAATTAATTTACCAGGTCCAAAAATACCAAGTTTGACTTTTCGCAGATAACCCATGTGCCACGCAAAATAGACGGCATAGTGCTCAAACGTTTTTCTTTAGGCGGTAGTACTTAGTTGATGGGCACTCATGGTGCCGAACGTAAGTAGTAAATTTTTCCCGTCCGGCTCTTAGTCTATACCTAATACATAAATTTGGAAATATATTTGAAAATTAGCAACAAGTTTGTGAATTATATAATGGTATAATGAGGTATGAGATAGCAATATTTTTATATAAATAAATGATATGTGATGACAAGTTTGACGTTAATAGACGGTGACAGTCTATTCACATATCATTTATTTTATAATTTTAAATAAGACGTTTCGTTATGTGAATTACAATTGTACACCCCCTTTATAAGGTAGTTTTAACCATTTTATTCAAATAATGATGTAACATCAAACATTTTATCATATTGTATATAGTAGTCACAGGATGTGATGTTTTTTTGACACCTGTTGTAGGATTTTTCATGGACGACAGCTTTGAGAATGGCCTAAAGGCCGAAAGCGCTTAGCTGGAATTTTAATAATAAAATACGCACTGAGTAGGTACTCGTTGTTTCATTCACTCTATTTATATCTAGTGCATACGCCATACTCAGACAGTTCTATTATTCATTTAACTTGGACTCTTGAATACTCGACAGTTTTTTTTATTAAGGAACATTTTATATCTATTAGCGAAGGGTTGCCAACGAACTTTCAGTTTTCACTATTAATAAAAAGTTGGTGTTAACAGATGCGTATAATTGTGAAATGCCATAACCTCAAATTCAGAATTTCAGACGGATATACATTGACATTAATATTCAATTTATGCAACGTTCCAAGTTTCTGTTTCACGGTTAATCAATATTTTAAAATATATCCCAGACTACTACACGCCATAGTTTGTGTTCAGAAATTTAGTTAAGTAGGGTCCACTGATTCCAATGCCTTTCAAACGTTTAACTAAAACTATTGAACGGGCGCCGACTGCATAATGGGAGGCTATATTGTTAAATACGATTTAATATGCACCAATTAAGATTGATCAGGAAAACGTTGTAGTTTCGTTTAATCAAATGTCAATAAACAATAAATTGAAGTTTATTCGTATAGTATTTCTAAAGTCAATTGAAGAATAACGATTTTAACAAGAAGTAGGTACTCTTTTAAACGATTTTTCACAGACCTCTTATTTTGTTCAAAATAATTTTTATCACCATTGTGATATAATAGCCCGCCTATGTGTTGACATTAAAAGAATTCAGAAAGTCAATAACATAACCTTTTTGTGGATCTTCAACTTGTTGTAGTACACACCAAATAATATCAACCTGAATGTAACATTTTATTTAATGGTTAACTCGTTGACATATTATACAGTACTAGGAATATTCTTTAGTCACATGGAGTTTAGGACAGAGTCCATAAGCGACAATATGTTAGAAAGAAACAAGTATATTCAGTGTATCGCCTAATTTCAGATGTAACGTGATTTACCATGTGAATTAATATCTTAAATTCTTATTCAATATACTAAATATATTTACTACTGCTGTCTTGATTTATATTACGTAAAATTGACATACGTCTATTATTTTTAATGAAATTAACTGTCTCGACCCTTACTTCGTGGAATATGCTCATATTAGTGTTTATAAATGAAACTCTTGGTCTCTAGTTAATTCCACAATATAATAAAAGTTATTGAAAATTCTAAAAAATTGACAATTGTTTCGATAAATCAATATCATTGTCAGAATGACAGAAGTTACATTTCATTTTATGCCTACCTGATGTTTAGTAGTTATTTTTGGCTAGACCAAGAAGTAACCTAACTTGTGATTGGCTTAATATATGTTTATAGAAAAAAGAAGAAGATGTGATATTAAATATATTGAAGCTTAGATATTATTAGCCCTATTGTGATATCCTGGATATCATTTTTCCAATTAAGATCAATATAACTGTGCAATGATATAGAAAACCAGGAAAACTATATCTGCTGATCTTTACAATTATCACTTAAGAAGACAGTTTATTAGTAGAGAACTCCCTAGATTTAACTGTTCATTGACAACTTCATATTGTGGGTTTCTTAAATGTCTTCTAATTTCCAGTTCTTCAAGGAAATCCAGTTCTTGTTTCTTTTCACAAATATGCAGCACTTCTAGTTCTGTGTTAGGTGTCAATGAATGATTGGTGTCAAGTAAATGTTTTGCGTAGTGGGATTTATCTGGTTGTTATAATCTGTATGCTCGTAAGTGCTCACTGTATCGTATTCCAAAATTCCTACGGGTCTGGCCCAAATAGACAGCATTACATTCTGGACATTTGAGTTTATATATACCTGACTTCTTTAATAGTGGTATTTTTGTTTTTACATTTAACAATTTTGTACTAACGTTACTTTCTGTTTTAAAAGAAATTGTTGTATTCGTTGCTGAAGATATTATCTTTGAAATATTATTAGAAATATTTCCTGCATATGTGCTGGTTTTATAAGTTTTAATTTCATCAGCTTGTTTAGGATATATTAGTTGTAATGCCACTTTTTCTTCTTTTTTACTAATTAGCTTATTTATCATATCTAATGGATAACCGTTAGATGTTGCTATTTGTCTAATTCTATTAATCTCTCTATCGAAATTACATTTGTTCATAGGAACTGAAAAAGCTCTATGTATCATTGAATTATATGCCGCCAGTCTGTGTGACATAGGGTGGTTAGAATTGAATGGAATTGTCACATCAGTCTGTGTTGGTTTTCGGTAAATTGAATAATCAAGTACATTATTAACTCTTTGAATTTTTAAATCAAGAAAATTGATTGAGCTATTTTCTTCAATTTCTAATGTAAATTTAATTTTCGGGTGTAAATTATTGATGTGGTTGAAAAATACATCTAATTGTCGTTCGCTACCCATAAAACAAGCTAATATGTCATCTACATATCTATACCAAAATAAAATATTTTTCGAAATATTACTTTCAAAGATCTTTCTTTCTAAATTGTCCACAAAAATGTTTGCTAAAATAGGTGATATAGGGCTTCCCATTGGTAAACCTTCATTTTGAATATATATATATATATATATATATATATATATATATATATATATATATATATATATATATTATTGTCAAAAGTGAAATAATTCTGATAATGTATACATCAAATAAATTAAGTATATCTGATATTATTCCTGGATTAATATTTTTATCTTCTAGTAATTTTCTTAGAAGTATTAGACATTCTTTAGGAGGAATTTTAGTAAACATATTAGTTACATCGAACGAAATGAGTTTATAGTTATCTTGCAAGTGGATTGCTTTCAACCAATTAGACCTGTAGTCTCTTATGTTAATGCTCCTAATAATATATTGGCAAAGAAGCTCAAAAATATACTCAATACTTACGGATATGAATATCAGTACTCAATTAGAAATTCAATAGAACTAATCAAAAAGTTGAAAGCAATCCACTTGCAAGATAACTATAAACTCATTTCGTTCGATGTAACTAATATGTTTACTAAAATTCCTCCTAAAGAATATCTAATACTTGTAAGAAAATTACTAGAAGATAAAAATATTAATCCAGGAATAATATCAGATATACTTAATTTATTTGATGTATGCATTAATCATTTCCTATCATGAGAGAGGCCTATATCCAAAGGATAGAAAACGGCTAGAAGAGAGAGAGAAGAGAGATGCATTAATCAGAATTATTTCACTTTTGACAATAAGATATATATTCAAAATGAAGGTTTACCAATGGGAAGCCCTATATCACCTATTTTAGCAAACATTTTTATGGACAATTTAGAAAGAAAGATCTTTGAAAGTAATATTTCGAAAAATATTTTATTTTGGTATAGATATGTAGATGACATATTAGCTTGTTTTATGGGTAGTGAACGACAATTAGATGTATTTTTCAACCACATCAATAATTTACACCCGAAAATTAAATTTACATTAGAAATTGAAGAAAATAGCTCAATCAATTTTCTTGATTTAAAAATTCAAAGAGTTAATAATGTACTTGATTATTCAATTTACCGAAAACCAACACAGACTGATGTGACAATTCCATTCAATTCTAACCACCCTATGTCACACAGACTGGCGGCATATAATTCAATGATACATAGAGCTTTTTCAGTTCCTATGAACAAATGTAATTTTGATAGAGAGATTAATACAATTAGACAAATAGCAACATCTAACGGTTATCCATTAGATATGATAAATAAGCTAATTAGTAAAAAAGAAGAAAAAGTGGCATTACAACTAATATATCCTAAACAAGCTGATGAAATTAAAACTTATAAAACCATCACATATGCAGGAAATATTTCTAATAATATTTCAAAGATAATATCTTCAGCAACGAATACAACAATTTCTTTTAATACAGAAAGTAACGTTAGTACAAAATTGTTAAATGTAAAAACAAAAATACCACTATTAAAGAAGTCAGGTATATATAAACTCAAATGTCCAGAATGTAATGCTGTCTATTTGGGTCAGACCCGTAGGAATTTTGGAATACGATACAGTGAGCACTTACGAGCATACAGATTAAAACAACCAGATAAATCCCACTATGCAAAACATTTACTTGACACCAATCATTCATTGACACCTAACACAGAACTAGAAGTGCTGCATATTTGTGAAAAGAAACAAGAACTGGATTTCCTTGAAGAACTGGAAATTAGAAGACATTTAAGAAACCCACAATATGAAGTTGTCAATGAATAGTTAAATCTAGGGAGTTCTCCACTAATAAACTGTCTTCTTAAGTGATAATTGTAAAGATCAGCAGATATAGTTTTCCTGGTTTTCTATATCATTGCACAGTTATACTGATCTTAATTGGAAAAATGATATCCAGGATATCACCATAGGGCTAATAATATCTAAGCTTCAATATTTATAATATCACATCTTCTTCTTTTTTCTATAAACATATATTAAGCCAATCACAAGTTAGGTTACTTCTTGGTCTAGCCAAATATAACTACTAAACATCAGGTAGACATAAAATGAAATGTAACTTCTGTCATTCTGACGATGATATTGATTTATCGAAACAATTGTCAATTTTTTAGAATTTTCAATAACTTTTATTATATTCTGGAATTAACTAGAGACCAAGAGTTTCATTTATAAACACTCTATTATTTTTATCTATAACTACCATAAAACAAAATATATTGTTTACAGGATGTTCTTATCCTCTAACATTTTCCTTAACAGGATATCATAACATGCGAAAGAACTATCATATTATGGAATGTGTATTTTACTGAAGATATGGAACACCTAATGTTATAATTATAGTCCAGTCAAAATGTGAAATGAAAAAACATTAAATTATGTGTTCTTTGCAATCATTTAAATATTGTATTTCTTCAATTTGTGTATTTTTTATGGCATTTTATGGTATAATAATGCGAATAAGAATTAGGAAAAGAAGCAAATGAATCATTAAAATTGTTCCACACATTTATTGATAAAAAATACAGCGTAAAGTTCGTAAAATTAAGCACCCGAGGTGGATGGACGTGATTCGTTTGTATCACGAGGGGCACTGACAGTATCGAGGTATACATTGTCCTTGTCTTTTGCGTCAAAACTATTAGCAACATTTGAACAATACTCTTCGCGATTTATACAAATCACTGAGCATGAGCAATACATGCTTATGCTCACCTTCACTTCCAGCCGGTAAAAAAGTTTAGGCCGCTAAAAAAGTGCTAGAAAAAGACACTTGAATCAGATATAGTTCTTGAATTCAGTAAAATGCAGGATATCTGAAGATTGACCTTACAGTAAGTACAAGTAACATAAGTACAAAATTATGAAATGATATCTAATAACGTGGTTCATATATCCTGTATTTTACAATATTTTAAGAAAATTTATTTATTTTAGAAATAAAAAACACAATAAAAATCATAAGAAAGGTTACTAATTGATTTAATTTTATTTTAATGGCTTCAACGTAGAATTCCATTGTTATAAAAAAAGAATATAAAGAACCAGAACGAAATATATATATATATAAAAAAACGATATCGATATAATATATATTTGGTACTGAATGGAAATAAATGCTATTATGCATCCCAACAATTATTAAGATCAAGGACTCTGACAAGGCAAACAAAAATAAACATATATAAAGCTATTATAAGACCAGTTGTAACATACGGCAGCGAAACATGGACCATGACGGTACAAGACACGCTACTACTCAATCGTTTCGAAAGAAAGATCCTTAGGAAAATATACGGAGGAGTCTGGGATCAACAAACAGTGCGGTATAGGAGGCGCACGAACAATGAGGTATATGAACTATATAATAGCCCAAGTATAGTACAAGAAATTAAATCCAACAGATTAAGATGGCTGGGACATGTCCAGAGGAGTAATGACTCAAGGCTAATTAAAATGGTCTGGGAAGAAGCCCCTAACAACAAAAGACCACTTGGGCGCCCAAAACTTCGATGGCGTGATAATATACACAAGGACCTGCAAACTTTGGGAGTCCTTAATTGGGAAGAAAGTACTCAGGATCGACATGAATGGAGGAGAATTGTTGAGGCGGCCAAGACCCACCCCGGGTTGTAGAGCCATGGATGAACTGAATGTTTTAAAGAAAATTAATTTGAAACTATTAAGTACAATGAAAGAAAGAATTAGCGAAGGAATATTATACATTTAAAACGAAACTACTCACTATTCATATGAATGCACTTCGATACGATAGGATGAGAGAACTCAACAATAACGATATTTTCGTTAAAGAAAGGGCAGAACCTCAGCACGCCTCGACTTAAATATCCTAATGAAAACGAACTCATCCGAAAACTTAAAATTCGACAACCATCGACATCGAAATTTACGTTACTCTTTCATCGACGAGAAATATTATGAGTGGTGAACGAAATTCACGTTACACCTGTTACTCCTGGAATCCACAAATTTTCGATTTATCATAACCCTAGAAAAATAAATCGTTGGGCGCCAAATCTGGAGATCTAGCAGGCCATTGACTGCTATCATTCGTGGAGAGTATCCCATTGGGAAATAATGTATTTAAATAATTAATTGCTAATCGATAATTATGTGATGCACAACCGTCATGTTGGTACCAAACATCATTGAAGTTTTCACCTAATTGTATGAGGGCGGGAATAATTTGGCTTTGCAGTATATTCAAATATTTTTGCCCGGTTAAATTGCTGTCAATAAAAAATGGTCCAATCAATTGTTCACCTAATACCTATTCCAGCCCAAACATTTAACATTGGGGGATACTGAGTTCTACTATTACAGTGTTTGTGTAGGTTTGTCTTAGACCAATATCGCATAACGGATGAATTACGTGCACCGTGTATGGGAAAAGTCGATTTATCTGTGAACAAAATTTTTTTAAACGTTATGACTATTTCACAAAATTCCATTCTTCGAAATTGATCGTCTTGAAATATTTCATGGATCTTTTTCAGTTTGAAACTACGATAGCCATTTTTGTTAATACAGTTCGAATCGTTTTCGGATCAACATCAAAATCCTTGGCTAAATGAGTAGGCGACTGTAGAGGATTATGTTCCACACTTGCACAGAATAAAATATCTCTTCTTTTTCGGGTTGGATTTGACAATTTTGTATACGTGGTTCATGTTTTGTAGGAGTGACATATCCACTGTGATGTGGAGAATGTGCCCTGAAATGCTGACACCAATTCCCCCACAAGATTAGGTTCGCGTCACTACCATCGAGCCTCGTAGCAGGAGCGGAATCAATAAAATGTCTTCATACAAAATCATTGGTTGGTTTATTATAACTAAAACTGGTACCATAGAGCCGTATACTTAACACTTAACTATATAATTATTCGGGTCTTTAAATTCTACATACGCATAACACTAAACTACGTCTACTATTTTAATTACTACATTCCTATATTAAGGTATGTCACTATATCTATATACAGTCAGCTGGTCAACGGCTTATATTCTATAATGATCAAGGTGACGCGATTTCAGTCAAGGTGAATTTCATGGTTAAACGCTGTGTTTACATAAACTATTATTTCATTTGTGTATACTTGTTATCGCGCGCTGTTTATAATATACTCGCAATAACTTTTAATTTAAAATATTAATTGTTTTACGATCTTCATGTTTCAAATTCTATAATGCCTAAAATTAATGATATAGGGATTCACTACACCAAGCTCTTCAAACATTTTTATAAACGTTCTCACTTGTTTCTTGGTAATTGGTTGGGTGTGAGGCGATTATTGTTTTATGCTAGAATTAAATGAGGAATGATTTCTGTTATTATTCAAAAGGAATATTGTATGGGCACTTATACTTTCAACATGTAGATTGAAAATGAAGAGAGGGCATAGATAAAAATAGAAGATTTACGGCTCTAGACGAAATCGTTTTATCAGGAGCGTAGGAATTACATGCGGTTTACGCTTATTGTTCAGAATTGAATATTTGCCATGATATAATATGTACAGTATTTAAATGTTGAGTTGCAATAATAAATTATTTCAAAAAGTAGCCTATTCAATATCACTATCGTCGATTTATTGTTTTTAACATTATAACCATTAAAATTATTAGATTTTCAACCAATTTTTAGAATATTTATAATAATTGGAGTGATATTTGACAAACAATTTAACAATTTGTGCAACGATTTACTTTCTTCGATTTTGAAAGTCCATAAGAACAATGTTAAATGTAACAACAAAATAATTTATATATCTATATATATAAAAGAAAGTCGTGTTAGTTACTCCACTTATAACTCAAGAACGGCTGAACCGATTTAGCTGAAAATTGGCAGGGAGGTAGTTTAGAGCCAGGAGAAGGACATAGGATACTTTTTATCCCGTTCGACAGCATTCCCATAGGATACGTTTTATCCCGTTCGACAGCATTCCCGTGTGACTTGACATGAAACGTCAGTCACTATAAAACGTGTTATAACAAAAAAGAATCAGACTTGGAATAACAAAACGCAAATGACAGCTATGTAATTGACGTATAATGACAGCTATGTAATGACGTATGGATGACAATTTGATATTTGTAAGACATCAATATTAAAACTATTTCTATTAAATAAATAATTAACAATTATAATGTAATGATAGTGCCATTGCCCATTCGTATAAACAGTGAAGTGAACTATAAAACTCGGTATGGTTGAAAGGAATGTCATTAGTTTTAGCAACTGTTCGGGCGAGATCTAACATAGCAGTTGCTTCTTCTGGAATAGCAGCCACATTGTTAGAAGGACGGCTCATTCAGCATTCAAATTACCGTTAAATCTTCAAATTATTGAAGAACCAACGTGTAATATTGCAAAACACTCAGCAATGGCCAAAGTTTTAGCGGTATCGAAAATCATCATCTGGGACGAATGCACAATGGCGCATAAACGTGCATTAGAAGCACTTAACCGAACATTAAAAGATTTACGCAATGACTCGAGATGTTTTGGAGGAGCAATGATTTTACTGTCTGGCGATTTCCACCAAACACTGCCAGTAATTCCAAGATCTACGGCTGCCGACGAAATAAACGCTTGCCTCAAATCGTCAAATCTATGGCGCTATGTCAAGAAACTGCAACTGACAACAAACATGAGAGCTACATTGCTTAATGATACATCTGCTGAAGATTTCTCGGAGCAATTGCTGACTATCGGTAATGGTCAAGTACCTGTCGATGAATCGAGCGGATTAATATCATTTCCAAATAATTTCTGTAATTTTGTTTCATCAAAAGACGAACTTATCAACAATGTATTTCCAGAAATTATTTCTAACTACAAAAATAATGAATAGTTGAGTGAGCGAGCAATTTTAGCGGCTAAGAATAAAGATGTAGATGACCTAAACTACATAATTCAAAATAAGATCATTGGAACAATGCATTCATTCAAATCTATTGACTGCGTCACAAATGAAGATGAAGCCACCAACTATCCAATTGAATTTTTAAACTCTTTGGACGTGCCTGGCTTACCACCGCACAATTTACGCCTAAAGGCTGGCTCCGTAGTAATCATGCTTCGAAACATAAACCAACCAAAACTGAGCAACGGTACGCGTTTGGTGGTTAGAAAATTGATGAACAATGTAATTTACGCTACGATAATGATAGGAAAATTCAAAGGTGAGGAAGTTCTCATTCCGAGGATACCGATGATCCCAACCGATATGCCTGATCCCAACCGATATGCCGTTTGAATTTAAAAGACTTCAATTTCCGATACGTCTTGCATTTGCCATGACCATCAACAAATCACAAGGCCAATCCTTAAAAGTTTGTGGTTTAAATCTAGAACATTCATGTTTTTCCCATGGTCAATTATACGTGGCATGTTCACGGGTCGGAAGACCATCTGCGTTGTTTGTTTTTGCGCCTGATAATAAAACAAAAAATGTCGTGTATCACAAGGTACTTAAATGAAGAGCAACCTATGTACTAAAATACAGAAATAATTATGAATGATTAATGTAGGTATTTAATTTTTTTTGTATTTTTTCCAATTAAAAAAAAAGTCGGCTTATTTGTTGCCATTAAGGCGGAACAAAGTTCGCCGGGTCAGCTAGTCTTTTATAAATAAACATACAAGGCTGAATCTTTGACTGAAGGATGAAGAATTTTTTGGCCGATATAAAGGGGTGAAAAAATGTATTTTTTCATAAAACCCACTAAACGCACAGGGCAATTTTTTGGCAAATCGAGATATTTGATAAGGGACATGCTACATATTTTTACCTCTAACTTCCTACCAACTTCCGAACTAAGCGACTTTTCCCTTGACGTGGCCTTATCTATTCAAAATAATTATCGCATATTTGGAAAACCCTATACAAAATACTGTATTCATAAATTGGTAAACTAAGAATCGTTTTCGGATCAACATTAAAATCCTTGGTTAATTTAGTGGTGGATGACTGTTATGCAGCGGTACTCAACCAGTCAAAGTAATGAATCGCGTCAAATCCAGTGCTTTGAACACCAGACTTTTTCGAGTGCCGTGTCAAGAACTGATCAGTGATCAAGAATCACTTCTCTTTCACACCTAAGTACGTTGGTTGTCCAAAGGTAATATGCTTGCAAGATTGTTCAACTTGAAATATTTTTTATGAGTTCAAGTGAAGAACAAATTGTACAAGAAATTTACAGATGACAAATTATTTATTTTTTACCTGGCATATTTGTCAGATTTTTTCGAGCTCCAAGGTCAGAAAAGTACTTTGAAGAACTATGATTAAATTAAGAGTTTTGCTGAGAAGATGGCTCTTTGGCAACGCCGCCTGCAGAATTCGAAGCCGAACTTTTCTTCCTTTCCAAAATTAAACAGTCTTCTCGATGATACCCAAAGTGTTCCAATAGACCTAGTAAATGAGATGAAGGACCTAATATCGGAGCATTTGTTATCTCTGAAGAACAAAATCGGAGCCTATTTCCCAGATATAAGCTCGAAAAACTGGGAATTCAAATTAACAAGAGACCCCTTTCAAATAAACGTTGATATACTTCCTGATTACATTTTCAAGAACAAACAATCGACTTGCAATGTGATTCGAAAGCTAAAATGGATTTCCCAAACATGGATCTCGACAATTTCTGACTACTATATCTTCCTGTTTACGAAAAAGTTGCAATTGATATTTTGTTGTGATTTTTTGGATGATTTGGGTAATTAAAATTTGTATTTGAACAAATCTGATTTTATATTCCTTACCAAAGTATATCTAGCCTAAGTTCTAAGTTATTTTACTCAAACATAATGTAAGTAAATTTATCATCATCACACAGCTATATGTTCGTTCACTGCTGAACATAAGCCTCCCGTAAAGATTTCCATCTCCCACTATATTCATGTGATGGCGTCTGTTACTCCACTTCTCCTTCTCACCTCTGTTTTTGGAACTCTATCTCTCAGGGATAAGCCTAACATTATTCTTTCCATGCTTCTTTGCGCTACTCTTATTTTGTTCGCGGTGTTCTTTGTTAGAGTCAGTGTTTCGGCTCCGTAGGTTAGTACTGGTAAAATACATTGGTCGAAGACTTTCTTCTTAAGACACATGGGAATATCGGATCTTAAGATGTAGCTCAATCTTCCAAAGGCTGCCCATGTGAGACCTATTCTTCTGCCAATTTCGCAGGTTTGATTATCCCTTCCCAATCGAATCTCGTGGCCTAAGTATTTGTAGGAGTATACTTGCTCAATGTTTAAGTTGTTCACTGTTAGCTTTTCTCTGGCAAGTAGATTTGTCGTGAACTTTGTTTTGCCTATATTGAATTGATTTCCAGCCCAACCTCTCTGGATGCTAGGTTCAGCTCGCTCATAATTTCTTGCGCTTCTTTGAGATCATTTGTAATTATCAGAACATCGGCGAAGCGAAGGTGACTAAGTTTTTCACCATTAATGTTGATGCCGAGGTTCTCGATATTTGTACGTTTGAACATGTACTCTAAATGGTTGGTTGGGGGAAATGACATCCTCCTGCCGCACACCTCTCTCTATTTGGAAGCTAGGAGTATCTTCATGAAGTCTAATGACAGCATTTGCGTTCTTGTATCAGCGAGGGCGAGGGCTACTATTGTGTCAAAAGCTTTTTCATATTCTACAAAAATTAGAACTAACGGTTTATTATACTCTATGCATTTTTCAATGAGGATTTGAATTGTATGAAGATGATAATTTGTGCCATAGCTCTTACGAAATCCTACCTGCTTAATAAGTTGGTAAAGATCGAGATTAGCTGTCAGCCTTTTGGTGATTATTCTCATAAACAGCTTATATATCTGCGATAGCAGGCTAATTGGTCTGTAGTTTTCTATTTGGGCTACATCTCCTTTCTTGTGTAAAAGTATTATGATGGACTTATTCCATTGATCAGGTGTTTCTTAAACAAGCGTTGTATAGCTTACACAGTATTTTTAGAAGTGCTGATCCTCCTAGTTTTATATTTTCGGTCCTAATTTCGTCATCTCCTGGTGAATTAGTGTTATTCATGTCTTTTAAGCAGTTGTTTATTTCGTCTAGAGTGATTTCCGGAATGTCTTCTGATCCCTGGTTTTGTATTACGGGAATGCCTACTTCAATTTCTGTTGTTGTGGTTTTCTTATAGAGTTCCGCATAGAAGCTTCTCACGATTAGCAGGATGTCTTGCTTATTTGTGGTAGTTTGTCCATTCTTGTTGTCAATTATCGTACTTAATTGTTTCTTACCCTCAGACAATTTTTTCCTAAGCACTTTCATTCCCCTATTTTCCTCTATCACCCTAGATATTTCCTATGTTTTGTGTAGGCTTAAATCTCTTCGGATAGCTTTTGATATTTCTTTGTTGATTTCTCTTAGCTGAGTGGCATTGTTTTGATGTTTGTCTGTTAGATTTCTTTTTTTTCCTTCTTAGTACTATTACTCAACTTCTCCTCCTTTCCAACTCCAAGCGATTGCTTGCACCTGTTTTCCGCTTCTTTCTTTGCTGTTATTATTCGTTTGTTTGTCTCCTCAATGTCTATATCCTCTTCATTTGTCAGCATTGGTGATAGACGAGAATTAACGAGTTGTGCGTATTGGTCTTCACTTTGTGTTGTTAATGATTTTTTAGAAGCTGTTTTTCTTATTAGTTTTGACCTCTCCTTTCATGTATTTATGACTATTTTTGTTCTCACGGCTCTGTGGCCACTTCCGATAGAAAATTTGTTAAGAACAGTTACGTCTTGCACTATGTTTTTCATGTTTAAAATTATCAGATCGATTTGGTTTTTTGTAACTCCGTCTGGGCTAGCCCAAGTCCATTTTCTCTGGGGGCTCTTTTTGAAAAAGCTGTTCATTGCATAACAGTTGTTTTGTTGTAAGAAGTGTGTTAGAGAGAGGCATGGGGAGATAGACAATCCAAGTCTTAGCGTAGATTATTACAGTTATAATACAAATATTAGCTACGATACTTCTTTGGCATGTTATGATACCCTGTTACAGAAAATAAGTGATACACTGAATATACTGGTTTCTTTTTAACACGTCGCTTATGGACTATGTGTTAAACTCCATGTGACTAAAGAATATTCCTAGTACTGTATGTAAATGTATGAAGTAAGTTGTCAAATCATTTTTGATTTTAAAATGTGTATTTGATTATTTTATTTAATGTAAAATTCACTTATAAACTGCCTATACATAATAAAAGCTTACCCAACTGACTTCAGTTACACTTTATTAATGAATGTAACTTAAAGGTAGTTCAGAATGAAAGTTCAACAGATTGATTCTTTTGATAACTAACTAAAACGAGTTTTGTAGTCGTATTGATCGGAAGAATGTATTTGATAAATTTTAAGAAAACATATAAAATATTTAAGGTCTTTATTGCAACCACAACAAAAGTAACAGAAGTTTCGAAAGAAACTTTAAAAATCTCCACACCTGTGCTAGTTTAATGATAGATAATGAGCGACGTTTAGCCGCCTTGACAAATGTTACAAACACGCATTGTTTAAAAAAATATGTGGCGGAATACCGTTGTAAAATTTAATCATGATTAATTATAAAAACAATGCTCAAATAAATCTTTCAATAACAACACTATTGTTTGTAAATTTCACTTGATGCCTTAATCGAATTGAATATGAATGAGCATATATTATTATTACAAAGAGATAATCGATTCTTTTGACCCGTATGTTAGATACTAGACAGTAGATTTGTATCTATCTCTGTTGAAGAAACATAAATATTATATTAGTTGAATCATATAAGACAAGTAAAGTAGGTTACCGAACATCTGATTAGAAACCAACATCTATAATTAGACAAGATACAATTGTTAATACAAGTCACTCATAACCAAACAAATTGATAATTGAAGATTATTCGATTATTTGTTTGTTTTTGTTGATGACGTTACAAATTAAATCATTAATTATTGCTTATTCCAAAACCCCTTATAATGGCATATTATTCAAATTTTTCACAGCCTTATTTTATAGTCAAGATTATGTAATTGTTGCACTGATTCCCACATTCCATTTATAGTATTTCTAGAAGACAATTGTTTAATCCAATTCACGCAAAAATATTTACTTCAATTTCATAATACATTCACCGGCAAATTAATCGATACACTCAAAAAATTGACGAAGCTGGCTCATTCATAAATTTGTTATTTTAAATTCGATTTTATTAATGTTTTTCCATATTGTAGGAAATTTTATATAAAATCCAGCACATGTTTTAAATTTTAAGAAAATTGTGTGTACGTCATTTTATAGAGGGTGGCACAAAATGTGTTTTTTACTCTAACTAGACGTGGAGTGTCAGAGTTGTTCCTCCTTGTAATGTCTAATTTTGTTATCGTTTCTTTACAAATTCTTTTTATATTTATTATAATAACTTAATTAAGAAAAACGGTACATTTTCCTTGTTTGCATGGAGTTGTGAAATCCAAAACTTGTCAATTAGATTTTTGAACGTTCTTCTAACTGACGTAGCGTGGGCTGCTGTTTTGGTTCAGGATGGTAGGTCACAGTATTATGTGGCCAGAATGTTGGGAGTTTCAAAATGTAAAGTTCAAAGAGCCGTGAAATGGTATTCACAAGAAGAAATCATTGTGGTCGAAAAAAATCTACTATTTAACTAGATAATCACTTCAAACGCACTACATGTTTTGAGGGACAGAAAAGTGACATATGTGCAAATGAAAAACAAATTACATAACGTAGGAAACGAGAGAACAATAAAAAAGCGGATTTTTGTATTGGCAAGCGTGCCAGGAGACTTTCAACGGGTCTAGAGTTATTGAGACACTGTTACAAATTAGCTTGATTGAAGCTTATTCAGAAAAGTGACATCTGTGCAAATGAAAAACAAATTAGATAACGTAGGAAACGACATAACAATAAAAAGGCGTATTTTTGTATTGGCAAGCGTGCCAGGAGACTCTCAACAGGTCTAGACTTATTGAGATACTTTTACAAATTAGCTTGATTGAAGCTTATTCAGTTGCGAAATAGTATACTTTTTTTACGTGAAATTGAATTAAGAAAATATTGACAAAACGTGATTTTTATCGTTTTTACTCTATCAACAACTTTTTTAAATACATCTCTAAGCGACTTGCAGTATAGTATTGTAGCCAAAGAAAAGAAAAATATCTTCTTCATTCTCCACCCCCTGAACGGCTCAGATTGGTAGAAGTTGGCAGGGGACATAATTAGTAAACTGATCTTTTGTAACTTCCCTTGCTTGTCATAACTTTTACAATTCTGATGATGCCGTCTTTTCCTGGGAATGTTTCTTCTATTCGGCCTCTGAACCATTCATTTCTCTAGGTGCCTTCTCATCAATTATGATAACAATATCTCCAATTTGTATTAGCTTCGATCGGCCATGCCATTTCTGACGTTGTATTATTGTAGGTATGTATTCTTGCATCCATCATATCCAATAAATATCTGCTAGGCCTTGGTTAATTCTCTATTATTTCTTACTGCTTATTGAATTATCTCCGCAAATAGAATTACTCTCTGGAAGTGTGAGTATAAAATGATTTGGTGTCATTGGATCAACGGAAAGCCTCAAATTCATCATGTGATCAGTTTCATATAGTAAGGTAAGCAGTACTTCTTCTTTTGGGTTGCTGTTTTTCAACGAGATTTTGATTACACTTTTAATCGACTTTACATAATTTCCCATACTCCAATACATACATACAAAGTTTGTTCCATTATCAGTCAATATTTCCCTTGGTTGTCCCCTTCTGCAGGTAAAACGTCTTATTGTCATTATTGTAGAGCTAGAGCATCTAAGGAAGCAACTAACTCTATGTGGACTGCCCTGAGAGACACGTGAAATGAAATCCACATCTCTTTTCGACAATGTGGCATATCGGTACTGTTATAGGTCCAAAAAAATCGATACCCCCAAAGCTGAAGGGAAATGAATGAAATTCTAATCTGGAGGGAGGTGCCTCATTTCAGGTACTGCTGGCTTACATTTCCGAATTTTACAACTAAGACATTTATTGAAACGTTGTTCTAACGCTTCTCGAAGGTGTAATATCCAAAACTTGGTTCTTAACTGATTTATCACTGTTCCAACCCCAGCTGACTGGCTTTCTGGTAATGATGGTCAATAATTAGAATTGTGTAATTCAGCTTGGGATCAAGTACTCGAGAGTTGTAGTTCAAGTGAAGTCTGGAAATCTTCCTCTCAGTGGAACGATTCCCTGCTCATCTACAAATTTAAATAACTCATGAAGTTGACTTGATCTTGACAGTGAATCAACATTTTGAAGTAAACTGGTTTCTTCAAATGATTCACCCCGACTCTTATTAATCCACAAATTTAAAGCTTCTTCCAGTCTTGAGTTGGTTGATCTATATTCTTTGGCTATAGGACAGAACTATATAAAATGCAAGTAATGGATCGAATGAGACGATTCCACTTTGAAAATCTTAACATATCGGGCGATATCAATTTTTAATTGGGATTCTCTGCAATAATTATAATCATTATGTTTTCTAAATTCTGTTCAAACTTTGACTCCTCCGGCCAACATTACATGGGTAATTTCAAAAAACCAGGGCCATTCAACCAAATACTATCACTTTCGAAGTTGATGGGTTTTATATCCTTTGTAGCTTGATCAGCGGTATTCAGATCATAGGGAATCCAACGACATTCTGATATATCTGTGTCTTGTTAAATTCCTCCAACACGACAAGAAACAAACATGGGACATATTTTTGATTGGAATCTGAATTGCTTGAGAACTATCATAGAGTATGTCCAATAGTAAATACCATCGATCTTATATCCCAACTCACCGTAGATTGATTTCACAACTGAGCAAGCTAACACAGCACCTTATAATTCCAGCTTTGGAATTATCTCTTGCTTCAGAGGTGCTACTTTATTTTTGGAGGTTACAAAAGCTGTGAATATCCCGCCGTTAACTAGAGATCTAATGTAGGTCACTATAGCGTAGGCTTTGTCACTGGCATCACAAAATATATGTAACTGGTGACGCTCTGTATGGGGTTCATTTCAGGAAAGTAGCATCTAGGTATTGAAATTGGATTTAGTGTTTTAACATCCATTAACCAATTTGTCCATACAAGGAACATCTCACATGTTATCTCAGTATTCCAATCAATACCAGTTTTCCAAATGTCTTCCATCAATAATCTGCCTTTTAATTGGCAATGTTACAAAAAGTTACCCCAAGGCGTTCGTATTAACTTGTGCACTCTCTTTTTCTTTTATGTTGATCCATATTTTCAATATTAATTTTTTTCAATACTCTGCATTTCGTAAAAACCGAGATATATCGAAAACCATAGAAGATAGGTATAGGGAACTTTTATTAAACAGATATTATTTTGTTATGTTTAATTTAAAATTTGTAAAAGGGTGTTCCATTTAAAAAAACATAACTTTGATATGCCACGGCTTTTTGGAACACCCTGTAAGTTAAATAATATTTTTAAACTGTAGCTCTTGAAGACTTATATAATATTGCAAAAAAAATTTGAAAATATTTATCGTTTTGCCATAAAGTTCCGTGGCATTTTTGGTGACTCACCCTGTATAAGTTGATAAATACCTTTGGCTGTTTGCCCATCACTCGCTTCTGTAATAAAATAGATATTTTACATGTTTTCTCTTTGTTTACTTACAGAGCCTGGGACAGCTCCTCGAAATGTTCAAGTAAGACCGTTGAGTTCGAGTACTATGGTGATACAATGGGACGAGCCAGAAACTCCAAATGGTCAAGTCACAGTAAGTTAAACTTGTTTTTTTCGCTTTTTTTACTGATAATTTTTTGGAAAGAAAAGGTCGCCGAATACTATTTTCAAAGCAAACAATTTGATTTTTTATTTCGTACGTTTCATTTTGACGTTTTAAAAAGCAAAAAACTCTGTATGTACTCGTTATTACTTTGATGTTAAAGGGAGTAAGCTCGGAAAATTCGATACTTTGAAACATCTTCATAACAATTTATTAGATTGTGTATTAAGCAAGACATAGAGAATAGACTGAGTCTTATCACAAAAATGACCACAAAGACAAAGTTACTGTGCGGCCAATGGCGTGGACCAATCAGAATACTAGAAAACTGGCCGAATATTCGCCACTGCTGGACATAGTCCTCCCGTAATTGCTTCCACTGCAAATGGGGCCCATGTTAATCCTATTCGTCTTAGTAGCTCATGTGTCTGGTTGCCTTTGTTTATGCGGTTTTCGTAGCGAGGATATTTTTTATAGAAAATTGTTTCTTCTACTTGGATACCATCAATGTATATATCCCTTCGCTAAGTACAAGGTTTTTGCGACATTTATTTTTAGCCCCACTTTATGCGAGGCAGAGTTTAGTTGTTACAGCTTGGTCGTGGCATGCTCAAAACGGTCTATGTCATCCGCAAATGTTAAATGTGTAAAGTTTTCACCATTAACTGTTTTAAACATTTATTCGAGCAAATTCATGAACAGTTTAGGCGAGATTGGTTCACCCTGCCAGACACCTTTGTTAATTTTGAATCTTTTTGTGCTATCCTCCAATTTTACGGTAGCTGTATGGAGTTATGGTATACAACCACCCAGTTTTTAAAAACCTTTCATACCTATATTATACAATAATTAGTGTTCTCTTATATAATTTTTCTTATTTGTGCATTTTAGTGGCCTATTCATCTATTGGTCAGTGACTTTAACATCTGGTATTGATTTATTGTGTCAAATGCCTTTTCATAGTTCACAAAAATTAAAACAAGTGGTCTATTGACCTGTTCCCTTGGCTGATAAAGATCTAGTTTTGTGCTTAATCTGTTTATGATGATGTGTGTAAATATGTATGTATGTATATATGTGATAACAGGCTAATGGGACGGTAATTAGCAAGTTTGGTAACGTCTCCTTTTTTTATGTATTAGGCATTATTCCAATGTTTTGGAATTTTACCCTGTATAAGGCATTACTTGAATAGTGTTTTGAAGTTTTGCAGTAACTTGTCACCTCCCGATTTAAGAGATTCAATGAACACTTCATCATCTCCAGGTGATTTATTATTTTTCATTTCGGAGATAGAATTCTGGAACTCGTAGACCGTGATTTCTAATTCCTGATTCATAGCTTTAGGTGTGGGGTAATTTCCTCTTTATCAGCATCATATAGCTGTTTATAAAGTTCCTCAATTATTTCTTTTTGGTCAGTTGTTATTTTGCCTTCATTATTTATTACCTACTTAAAATTAATAACTTATTAATCTCCTATAGTTTCAGTTACATATTCCTGTAGTAAAACTTGTTTAATATAATATTATTTCTTTTCCTACGATTCTCAAAATGTTTAAAATGATCTTAGGGCTACAAAGTGTATTATACAACAAATGCCCAACAACAGATGGCCCAGTGGGAATCCCAAGTAGTAGATAACAATCAATTGACAACAATCAGTGAGTTGACACCTCACACTATTTATACAATTCGCGTCCAGGCGTATACATCTGTTGGTCCTGGTCCATTGAGTGCTCCTGTTCACGTTAAAACTCAACAGGGTGAGTATACAAATTCAAATATTACAAAATTTCGAAATAATATAGCTATCTGTTATCAATTGTTAAAACTACATATCGAAATTTTTATATAAAACATATTGCTACTCTATTATTGTTATTAAATGGTATATAGGAATCCAAACCTTTTTTATTTTTTGTTTCGTTTATACTAGTGTTGAAATTTCAACTGCAAACTGAATATCAAAGTTTTTACCCTTTAGCATCAGAATCCTGTATGTTATAACCAACATTTTAAATATTTCCCAAACGTTATTGTTCTTTTACAATTTTGACAATGTTGTGTAATGTACTGGCGCCATAAAAACTTGGTAACATACCAGATACATCGAGTTTTGTGGTAGTAAAATCTTTATATTGATATGTAAATATTTTGTCAGGCCCCTAATAATGTAAACATGCATATTTTCGAGATACTACATTTTTAATTGTTGATACATTGAATTTAATGTCTGATACTAAGTTATAAACCCAGGAAATGTATTTTTCGCTCACCTAGTTTGATATTTGATCAATTGAATGATAATAAAAAGTTTAATCACACAAGTAAAAATGGCATATGATTTATATATTTTCGATGAGTTGTTGAATTCAGATATACTACAGAGATTTTTCAATAGATCCTGTTTTTAAAATGTTGTCCTTGACAGGTGACAGGCGTTTGTAATAAGTAGTGTCATATCTGTATATACGGGGGTGCTTTTTAAAGGAAAATAATCAGTAAATAAAAAATCACATATGTAGAAACAATTTATACCTGTTAATCGAGGTTTGGAATGGTGCTACCTACTCTTCTAACCGTTTCTATTAAAAGGAGAGTCTGATTCTGGATACCAGAAAACATACTGCTCGTCAAAATTGACCCCCGTTTCCATTTAAGATTCTCAGGGGAATGTCGAATCCTAGGGGATTGAACCATGGCTACAAATATTCATTTAGACTGTATCCCTTGAAAATAAAATTAACCTGTTTTTTGATTTCTCATATTTGTTTGCTGGAAGAAACATATTGAGGGAGGTAAATTTTCAAATTGACAGTATTTTCTATTTCCTTTCCTAAAAACAATATAAACTTTAGTTTTTCCAAAAAGTGGAAGGAAACTCATTTGACAAAATATTGCAACGTGACCTAAATATTTTTATCAAAATATTACTTATTAGGAACTCCTGTCACATATCTATGAGTATTCAGTATATATTTAAAACTTCTTGCAACAATTTAGGTGTTCCAAGTCAACCGAGCAACTTGCGTACTTCTGACATCGGTGAAAGCTCAGTAACGCTTCAGTGGACAAAACCAAGTCATTCTGGTGAAAATATTGTAAGTTACGAACTGTATTGGAACGATACTTACGCCAAAGAAAAACATCACAGGCGTATACCTATTTCGGAGACTTACACATTAACCGGTCTTTATCCGAACACATTGTATTACGTGTGGTTAGCAGCTAGGTCACAGAGAGGGGAAGGGGCTACCACCCCTCCTATACCTGTTAGAACGAAGCAATACGGTAAGATTTAGGAAGTGACAATGACTCCATGAGAAATTGGTCATTGGTAAAATAACGATAGACTATATTAGAATCGACTAAAGAATAATCTAAATGGGCAGATAATTCATATCCAAATATGGATTAATCAATCAAAGTATAACAGTACCATTGAGTCAAATTATACGGATCTAATTCTTCTAATATTGTATGTGAATGTATTTATTCAAATAAATAGGAGATTTTAAATGAAACAACATGAAATCTAATTGAGATAATTACCAGAATGAATTATAATTTTTTTAATTTGAAATCTAAGAAAGGATAAAGATATTCCGAGATATTAATATTGGTTTCTATTTTGATTATTAGAACTGCTAGATTTTCTCTTGATTATTGTCCTAATTTGTTACTTTCTTTTTGTTGTGATCTAAAACTATCCTGATTGAGATTTGCAGCACAATTATATGTTAAACGTATTAAGATTTTTTTGTGCTACAGTTGATGTGGAAATTTTTATAATTTCTATAAAATTTACTGTTTCGACCCTTACTCTGTGGAATTTACTCATATCACTTTTTAAATGAAACTAACTGTTTCTAAATAATTCCACAATATATGGACAAATTGTAAGAATTCTAAAAAAATTACAATTTTTATGAATTTCTACCATTTTTCAATATATTGTGGAATTATTTAGAAACAGTTAGCTTCATTTAAAAAGTAACATTATTTTTTTATTTATGTTTTGTGCCTTTCACTGCTTTAAGAGAACTACCTGCACTTTTAGATCCAAGCAGTTTGAATATATGGCCACTTTTTTTTGTTTGATTAATGTGTCTTTAAGAATGAGTTGATTTTCTGATTTAGCCCATATCTCCCTAATCATTGGTATTAAAGATTTATATGTAATCCCCTACGATTTAGGAAGAATTGCTCTATAAATAATTAGATTTTTAAATCGTGTTGACTTCTACCTTTTCAGATATAGAGCTGTAAAGTCATCTTACTCTATTTCTTCATAATATGTAGAGCTTCAAAAAAGGCGAGTAACAAGCTATTTGAGGCAACAGTAATTGAAGTAACTATTCTTACTTTCTATAGATAATTTTTATATTAACTTTCTCATATTCAACAGTTTTATTTTCTGTGATCATTGTTGCTGCTTTTGTTTCTATTTCTCAATAAATTCTGTTAAAGATTTTTCTCTAGTATTTGCAATACATTTCATTGTTGCAGTTTTTTCTATTTTTTCACTGGGAGTTTTTCTTCTCTCTCCATTCTGTTGAAGAAGCTGGAAGGATTGATAAATCGTGCTGACTTCTACTCATTCAGATATAGGATCTTAAAGTCATCTTACTTTATTTCTTCAAATACAGAGCTTCAAAAAAGATGTATAACAAGCATTTTAAGACTACAGTAATTGAAGTATCTCTCTGTATCTGTAGAGTTAGGAGGGTGAATTGGACCTACAGTACTTAGGCCACAGCTGGCCCATTATGCATCCTCCTAGGAGTTGTCCCATTTAGCTCATCGTCCATCCTGTCAATTTGAGGAAGGTAGACAAGTCGCCTGGGTAATCTCGTTTACGTAGGCAGGTGTAGGGTAAGACTCATCGAACGCGTACTCTCTTATAGACGATAACTGAAGGCAGAATAGCAGAATGTTATCTGCATATGCTATTGTGTAGAATTCAATGCCGTTGTGGTGATTAATCAGAGTTCCCAGAACTAT
This sequence comes from Galeruca laticollis, assembly GCA_963921935.1. Lineage (NCBI taxonomy): Eukaryota > Metazoa > Arthropoda > Insecta > Coleoptera > Chrysomelidae > Galeruca > Galeruca laticollis. The sequence continues at coordinate 11,785,936 of OY998178.1, forward strand.
GTTCCAGATAAGTGGTGATAACACTCCTCTCCCTGTGGACATCCCCTCTTAACCACTCCTCTAACCGTAATGTCTTCTATACTGATGGTTATTGCTCTGTTGGAGTACATACTAAGTAACCATTCGCTTACGACCACGGGTATTTTCTTAGCCTGGAGTAGATGGGAATTTTCGGAAATGTTGTTTTGTCAATTTTATTTGAGATTATAAACTGTTTGGCTACGGACGTTAATGAAAGTTGGATCCGTGCCTTTATTCAAGATGCACAGATCTTTTTTAACGATATAGTCGTAAAGAGACTTGATATATTTGCTGCCCCAGCCCAGATGGTGAGAGTTTGAGTCACCGCCTATAATAAGCTCCACTTTCTGGTTGCGGCAGTGGTCCACTAGGTCTTCCATCTTTTGTGGGTGGTAGGCTGACTGCGTGGGAGAGAAGGTAGACCAATGCTATGATCAGCGCCGTGCTGTTGCCTCGTCCCAATGGGCATACCATGTTAATCGCAGTTAAATCTGAGGTGCAGAATTGTGTCATCGCGGTGACCTCAATTTTCCTGGAAACGTACATTACAGTCCTAAGTTGTTAGTTTCTTGGTAAGCTAAAACGTTGGCCGGTTAGAAAACTGAGTCCTACTGTTTTGGTCTTTATTATTTAAGGTCCTTGGACTAGTACTATTGCATCCTCCAGCATGTAAAGGTGGCTGCTGTTGCCACCTTTTTGTGTTGAAGTTGCATTGAATGATGTTTACCTTTTTTGCGACGTCCTTGCCCACAGTTTATTGTTTGGTCTGTCAGAATGAAGTCGGCCTCCATGGCTTCGGGACGTCCTCTACATTCAACAAGGGGGCCTCAATAGTCCATCATCCAAGGTCATTGGTACTGCAGAGGTGCCCCCAGTTTTTTGGCTGGAAGCCTTCACAGTCAATGCGGTAAACGCGTTGCTCAACCTCATCGACCTCTTCTTTAATTAGGACAGTGATATCCTCATCTTCAATGCCGAAGAGGTGTTCCAATGGGGCTCTTCTTAGCCTTGTGATGGAAGGTGCACCACCTGTCTATCGACACCTCCGGATTTTGCGCCTTCAGTCTCCGCAGCACTCTCCTGATCATCAGAGACGGCTGTAGCACCATCCTCTGGGACCCAAAGAGAAGCTTTGGGAGCCCATCCAGACTGAAGACAGTGAGCGCTGCATCCTCCACAGGCTTGAGACTTTTAGTTGCCTATGTAAAGCCAGTTTAGCGCCCCATCGTCATCACAGACTACCCTGATTATCTCACTAGAGTGATTCCATGACTTGAATGTGGTCAAGATCAACTTGTCCAGCTACTCCATTAGCCTAGCGCTTACTTTGCCGTATGGGTGGGCCACCTTGAGGCGGCTTCAGCGAAGTTTTGTGAAGGTGCGGCGGCATAATTGTCGCCGCGGGCCTTCTTCTTGTTGTACCCTCCGTGGAGGTGCATGTGTGAAGACGTTTTCCCGCAGGGTCGCCTGATTCTTGGCCTCCGAAGCGGAACTTCTTCCAGTAAGCTTCGAGGATTCGTTCACCCTTGGTTTTGAAGGTGCTGAAAAGGGAAGGATGGCTCTTGCGGACGTTGTCTCCTCTGTCTCTCTCGCCTTCTTTCTTTTGGCCTCAGCGCTGTAGATCCGCTTGCGCCTTGGCGCTTTGTTTTATGTTTTTGAGGTGATCTTTCACGTTCAAGCTCAGGCTGCACTGGAGCTTGAGGTGGAGTGTTCTATACAACCTTAACCGCGGGTTCAGATTGACGTAAACATGAGTAATTGAAGTAACGTATTTTTAAAGATAATGTTTATATTGACTTCATCATATTCAAAGTTTTTCTTTTACGAGGTCATTGTTGCTAAATTCTGTTATAGGTTTCTATCTAGTATTCGCAGTCAATTTTCCCACTGGCAGTTTTTTCTTCCCTTCCCCTCCTGTTGAAGGAACTGGAAGCATTTTAAAATCGTGCTGAATTATACTTTTTCAAATCTAGAGCCGTGAAGTCATCTTTCTCTATATCTTTGTATATGTGTAACAAGCTTTTTGAGTCGCCAATAATTGAAGTTACTTTTCTTTTCTGTGGTCATTGTTGCTGCATTTGCTTCTCTTTCTTTCTAAATCAATTCTGTTATAGATTTTTCTGTAGTATTTGCAATATATGTTTTAGTTGCACCTTTTTTCATTTTTCCACTCGTATGTTCTTCTTCTCTCTTCCTTCTTTGAAGAAGCTGATGGTAGTTTGGAAAATACAAATTCAATTTTCATTTAGATTCCCTATTCTTAGATATAACTTTAATGATACGCCTTAAAACTTCTCTATCAAATAATGAAGACATTCTTTATTAATAGTAACATTTTTTTTAAATGTCTATTTCTTTATTTCCAGAGCCTCAAAAAATATTTTGAAGTTTTTTATTTTGACTATTTATTGAAAAGATTAAATATTCTTTCAGTAACTTTTATCATTACAGAGATTGTTTAATTATTGGATTATATACAGGGTGCTTCATTAATAATTATAAATATTTTAACTGTCGAATATTCTGCTCAAAATATTAAGATTTAACTTAAATCTCTTGGATAAAATGTGTCTCATTACTGAATTATAGTTTTATTTAATAATTTAAAAACTAATTGTGATCACTACTTAAAAACTATTTGACATATCTATGTCATACTTCGCATGCAGCGTAGGTACTGTACACCCTACTAAATTGTACAAAGAGAGTGTTGGAGAATTGAGAAATTGGGTTAAAATGGCTTAGAATTTGGGACGGACGAGCTTGTCGATGTCGTAGCCTCTCGTTATACCCAGAAACGTTTATTTAACATAATTTAGTAGCTTGTACAGTACCTATACTTCTCCCCAAGTATGATAAGGAGACATCAAATAGTTTTAAAGTACTTGGCACAAATAGTTTTTAAATAAAACACCCTGTAACTCAGTAAGGAACCACATTTTACCTAAACGATTTAGACTAAATCATTTTTAGCTCAAGACTCGACAATTATTAATGAAGCACCCTGTATAAGTTATAAATGTCAAAGATTAACGTAAACTTTTATTTAATATTTGTATTATCTGCTGAATGGATTTACAACTTTTGGTATATCTAAGTCGCCCAGAGTATTGGGAATACAAATAGGATTTGAAATTCTCGAAAAAAAATTTGAAATTCAAAGAGGATTGTTGCGGAAAATACAAGGGTTTTAAAACGTTCCCTAATCTGATGAGAATATCTTCAGGTGAATTGAATTGCATTTTAAATTTTTATCAAAAAAGTTTTTACGCCTCCTATACAGTTTTGTTTGCATTCGAAAGTTATTTTAGTCGATATTAACTGGTCTAGCGTTATTTTATTATAATGTCCTGTCAACAAAATAACGTAATTGTGTGTTAGTAGTCGTTGTCATTTATTAAGAAACAATGGAAAAATGGTATACATCTTAATTCTTTCAAAAACTTTCTTTAATCGACTAATAATTAGAAAGTAAGTGAAAATTTATTCTTTGTGTATGTGATAGAAAAATTAAACTTTACAGGAAATTTGCGGGAAAAAGGAATATTTGGTTTGTATTACATTACTGATAATAAGTTTCAAATTGATCATCTCGTAAAAAATTTCATGTATTCAATAGGACATTAGAATTTCTATAAAACCTTTCTTTAATTGCACAACTAATTCAAGAATTTGTAAATTCCCAAAGTAGTTAGGGTAATGAGAGTTCTACAGCAGATGGACACTAGCCATCGAGTTCTTGGTCTAATACGGTGAAGAAGTGGTAAAGCTTCTGGAAACTGTTACAAGAAGTGTCAGGTGCCTCTGGAGACTATTACAAGAAGTGACGTCACATAATTTTTTATATTATAATAATTGAAATCTCACATGAAGTAAGATTCTCTGATAATTTGACTAAGTTTTACGTGTCATATTAGATAAATTTTCTTGAAAGAGGAAACCATATTTCCTCTTAAATATATATCCGAATGTATCATCATCTTAAGTTACTTAAAAATTTTTTACAGTGCAATTGATTTTATCTTAACCGACTTTACCGAATCTTTGGTTTAAAAAAAATTCAAAATTCCTATAATTGTGCTCTATCAGATAAAAGTCACAAGATTGAGAAAATATTTAATAAAAGTCCTCCTGGTCGATGTCTGGGATTCTTGGTCACTGTAGATGTCTTAGAGGTGAATAGTTTAACTGTAAGCATCGCTATAGTTTATACCGTGAGTTTGTACTAAACATATAGTTGTTTCCCAAAGATTTTCGACTAGACTATCCCTGAAAAGCATTTAAAAAATACGGTTTCAAAAATACACCATAATAGGGAATTGAAATTAGTTTGCCTTCAGTATCAACTCTGTATTAGATGAAGTGATGGAATGTGCGGAGTGGAAATAGAAGAAAATGTAGATGGAAAAATTGTAGTTAAACTTACCACCGGCATCATATGAAAATTATGAATGAATATTTGTTTGTCAGTGTAGATAACTTAAAGGAATTAGGCAAAAATCTCATAAAAACTCGTTACATTTTTCATTTAAAGAGGCAATAATTATTTTACTATTAATATTTTTTATAATTTTATGATTGAATTTTGTTCAGAATATCTCACAGATGAGCCCTATTGATTTTCAGCTCACCAGAGCCAGTACAACGGGTGCTATGGTACTTGAAGTACGACATTTTTGTCATTTTTTGACAGTTTGTTAGCATGATACAGCCTCCGGAGTGCAACAAGTCACCGATTTTATGATTGAATATTATTCAGGACATCTCACGGATGAACCCTATAGATTTTCAGTTCACCAGAGCCAGTACAGCAGGTGCTATAGTAGTTTAAGTACGGCATTTTTGTCATTTTTGGAGAAATTTCAGTTTGTTAGCATCTGGAGTATATACAAATGACCAATTTTATGATTGGATATTATTCAGGGCGCCTCAAAGATTAACCCTATTGATATTCAGCTCACTAAAGCCAATACAACGATGGCTATGGTACTTCAAGTACCAAATGTTTGTCATTTTTGGAGAATTTTCAGTTTGTTAGCACAATACAGCCTCCAGAGTGTATACAAGTGACCAATTTTATGATTGAATATTATTCAGAGCGTCTTGTAGATGAACCTTATTAATTTTTAGCTCACCAGAGCTAGTACAACGAGTGCTATGGTACCTAAAGTTCCAAATTTTTGGTTCTTTTTTTAGAGCCTCCAGAGTGTATACAAGTGGCCAATTTTATAATTGGATATTTTTCAAGGTGTCTCAAAGATGTACAATATTAAGTTTCAGCTGACTAGAGCGAGAACAGCGGGTCTTATAAATCCAAATATACTACATTTTTCATTATTTTTAGAGAAATGTCGGTTTGTTAGTACGATACATTCCCTCAAGACCCACTAGAACTTCTCCAATGTTCAGAATACCTCTCTTGTTAAATACATACCGAGCGCCTTTGATGACTATGCTTCGACTAGCCAATGGTTATTCGACATCAATAGATCTGGACTGGACTATATCACAGACTCAATTTCACAAATTGATTTTCTCACATACAATTATCTACACGTGAATATTTGCTTATGGTACTGCAATTCTGATAGAATAATAATTAATAATAATTTCTTTTTTTTTGTATTGTTTTGCTTTCGCATTACATTTTTCATTTACAGTATTCTTGTAATTAGATTGTAAAATCAGTAAGAATACTTAATATATAAATAAATACATAAATATCTCTGATATTCTTGTCTCAAATTATTATTACTATTATTGGGGCGTTTTTGTAAATTCGAGTACAATCTAATTTTTTTTGTCTATAGAATTTAGTAACCCTACAAGGTGCAATCTTGTCATGTTTCGTTCATGTTTCTGTTCAATCCCCAATACCATTTTGAATAAAATTAATAAATAAGTTTGTTGCCGTATCTGGTTCGTTTGCATTGTACAGAGAAATCCATGAAACTTGTGAATTTTATTATTATTAATAAACTTGATATATATTTGTTGTTCTCATTGTTTTCAACTTTATTTCCAAAATGACCTGTAGGATTGTTGATATATGATCAGTAATATTCGTTTTAAGAATAAGAGGTATACTTTTTTCTTCTGTACCATGTGTCGATTTTATAAAGATGTTATGTATGCAAGATCTTGTGTTGCCTTGAATTCGAGTTACTTCATTTATGGTAGATCGAAATCCAAATTCATTAACTACATTCAAATATTCTACTGTATTGTGTTCATTTGATGTAAGTAAGTACATACTAATGTCTCCTAAAAACATGCAGATATTCAAGTGACTACAAGTTTCTTCCAAAAACTTGGTTAGATTCAAATTAAACTCCTGTATATTGGAATCTGGTGATCTGAATACTACCGTTACCATAGTGCTCTCTATTTTATTTAATTGTATATGTATTTTTAATGTCTTAATGCTATCAAGTATTTCTAATTATGTAAATGAAAATTTAAAAAGTGACCTAATATATTGATTGCTTCGACCTTTTCTCTCTGGAATCTACTCATATTAGTTTTTTAGATGACCTAATATAGGCTACAACTCAACCATTTTGATTGAAGTCGCCCTCATTATACAATATATATCCACTGATTTGAAACAAGCCTTGATCGACAATTTTCAGTTAAAATTATGCAGTCAAATTCGAAGTCATAATTTTGTAATTATGTTTTATGGTAATGGACCCCTGTAAACAATCTTTCGTGGTCCGTGCTGGACTGGTACGAAAAAGTGTTAACAAGAGGTCACTAAGTGCTAGTGGAACTGGAGCTATCTACTGAATGCGTATAAATCAGCCTTAAACATAACACCCTGGATTTCGTGCAGAACGTGACTTATAATAATGAAATAAATTAAACTGAAATAGGTAATTTTTTGCCATCAAAGTGACACAAAATTGTCAGTAAAATCGAAATTGGTATTGTCGCTCCTTTGTTTTAGCTCCATAATGATATGATGTGCACGAAACCAACAATGTAAACTTTAGTATGAAACTGGCCTAAGTCCTAGTCTAATTTCTAAAAAAAAATCAATGGAATATTTGTATACCAAACTTATTCACACCTGAACTGTTTGCCAGCTAATTACAACAATTGTTTCATTAAAAAACTGATTTTTAAATGTACGAAAAAAATATATCGCTGGACACAATTCAAAGTGTATAATTTGCGGACTTAAGCACGTTGCTACGGATATCATTGGATTTAGCCAACTTTCATTTCGTTATTTTGAGGCGCTAAAATTTATCGTTGGCTCATGAACTGCTTAACAAGATGATGTTAAAATCCAGATTTTCAAAAAAAGTGGTCTTACGCAATTTTCATATGATGCCGACGATATCTGGAACTTTTTCTCGACCATTTCTAAATTACCCATTACTCAAAACTATTGCGAATAACGTAAATAAATAAAACTTTCCAGTAGCCTTCCTTCCATCGGTATGTTGATCAGTCTGATCGACAAAAAATGGTTTTAATTCATTCAATTTATTCAAGGCATAAGGATGTACATTTTCACTAAATTTAATAAAAATATATGGGATATAAACATCGAAAAGTTTTTTTTGATAGTTTTGATGTTCTGTTTATACAATGTCATCCCCAAAGTATGCACCGTATGGGAAACTTATTTATTAAGGGTTTTTCGACGAAAACTTATTCTTGATAAAAGTTTGTGCATCCCCTAAAACTAAACATGCACCAACAAAATACAGTAAAACACACGTAATGTACGAGGAGCCTTCAAATATTTGGTTTTAAGACAAGAGTAAAGTACTCTTATTTTAAAAAATCTCGGGATATGTTATTCAGAAAAGTTGTTCAGCATCAAAAAATACATCTAGTTTTGAAGTCATGGCCATCTTAGTGAAGTTTTATTTTTTTACCAATTTTTTTTAAATGGGGACTACGAAAAAAATTATTTGCTAAAACGATAAATAGACAACATCCTGTATACGACGGTTTATTAAAAAAGTTTATAGTATTTCAAATGACATAACAGATGTGTTAACCACGGCCAATTTTTCTGAGGAGTAAAATAATTTTCAAATTTTTTGGTGCAAAGTTATTTTTATTTTTTGTTAACACCGAAAATTATACAGTTTAGTAACAAGAACTTAATATTCAATAATGTCAAATCACAAAACATCTAAATAAAATAGGTATTTCGGAACAAACTCATTGATTTTCTGGAGATTTTCTTGTCCAAAATAATTCTTATATTCGCTTTAAAAACAAAAGCATGTTTCCGAAAGAAGTATTTTACATCTCAGTATGATGTCCATCCCGCAACATGCACAGTTCGGTTCTTTTTACACAATCCTCGACTGCATTCGTAATTTGCTCCGGTCGAATGGCCCTGACACAATTAGTAATTACATTTTTTAAATGTTCTCTATCCCTAAATGGACGATTTGTAAACTTCGTTCTTCAATAAACCCCATAAGAAGAAATCCATTGGGGTTAAATCTGGTGAGCGCGCTGGCATTGGATACTCTGAGTAACGTCCTATCCATTTTCCATTGAATGATTCATTTAAAAATTGTCTTATTGCAACACTACAGTGAACACTAGCTCCATCTAGCTGATACCAAATTCTTTCTCTTTGTCTACGCGACATTTGATTTAAAATTGGTAATGAATCTTGTTGTAAAAATTGCAAATATCGGTTGGCATTAAGGTTTCCATCAATGAAGAAGGGACCAATTACAGTATTGTTTAACAGTCCACATAAGACATTTACCTTGAATGAGTATTGGTCCTTGTACTCTATAGTGAAATGAGGGTTTTCTAAAGCCCACCATCTACAGTTCTGTGAACTTACGGTTCCATTAGTTGTAAATGTTGCTTCATCAGTCCACAAAATATTTATTGGCAACCGTGCGTTTTCTTCGTATTCTCCCTGATACCATGCGGAAAACTCAAATCTTGGAATAAAATCCCATTCTTTTAGAGTATTTATAAATTTTGGTTTGAAAGCTTTGAATTTATTTCTTCTTAAATTTTTTTTGTACGGTAATAATAGGTACATCAAGAGTTGTTGATATTTGTTTAATTGATGTCTTACCATTTTCGATAGCACTTTTCCTCTTCCACTTCTCTAGATACTTTTGCAGCTGAGTGAGGTTTTTTGAAATTGTTGTTAATACTGCCTGTGTCTTTAAATTTATTTAAAATACGGGTAATTGTAGTGTGATTTACATTGCGATTTGGATGCCTGGCATTAAAAATGTTTGTAACTTGTCTGCTTGGAGTATTTTCCCCACACAACAATATAATCTCAACTTTTTCTTCTTTTGTAAGCATCTTGGTATTATTTAAATAGTACTTATTATCAAACGTTAACAAAATAAGCAATAACAATAACTACGTATTGAATATTCAGCAAATATGTCACGTACTTAATGTCAAACATACGTTTGGTTTCAAAGCCACCTTAAAACACTTATTTTGGACAAGAAAATCTCCAGAAAATCAATGAGTTTGTTCCGAAATACCTATTTTATTTAGATGTTTCGTGATTTGATATTATTGTTACTAAACTGTATAATTTTGAGTAATTTTCGGTGTTAACAAAAAATAAAAATAACTTTGCACCAAAAAATTTGTAAATTATTTTACTCCTCAGAAAAATTGACCGTGGTTAACACATTTGTTATGTCATTTGAAATACTATAAACTTTTTTAATAAATCGTCGTATACAGGATGTTGTCTATTTATCGTTTTAGCAAATAATTTTTTTCGTAGTCCCCATTTAAAAAAAAATGGGTAAAAAAATAAAACTTCACTAAGATGGCCATGACTTCAAAACTAGATGTATTTTTTGATGCTGAACAACTTTTCTAAATAACATATCCCGAGATTTTTCAAAATAAGAGTACTTTACTCTTGTCTTAAAATCAAATATTTGAAGGCTCCTCGTACATTACGTGTGTTTTACTGTATTTTGTTGGTGCATGTTTAGTTTTAGGGGATGCACAAACTTTTATCAAGAATAACTTTTCGTCGAAAAACCCTTAATAAATAAGTTTCCCATATGGTGCATACTTTGGGGATGAAATTGTATATGGTTAAAATAAAAGATCTTATCTATCAATAAACGGCTGTGCGTTTTTGATTTTTTATTGGTCAAAATAATCTCTATAACAATACAATCAATTTTTAATATTACAAAGTTTACTTTGCTGACACGTCTAATCAATTCTTGTCGTTTGTACACGGAAAATCCGCACTTTAACTGCCCCGTGTAAGTAAAAGCCGGTTTCATTAAACCGATTCTCAAACATGCAATGAAAAGTTTTATGTTATTTACACTACAAACTATAAAGACATCATTTTGATTTGAATCATAAAAACTTCCTGATTTACAGCTTAGTTTAATGGAAATCGTAACGTTTTATAACCTTAAAAAAACAGGATAATAAATAAATGTTCATTATGATGGACAACGTTCAAGTTGAAAACAAAGTTGCTGATTATTTGAGAGTAATTGTTTCAAGACGCATTTAGAAACTGATTAGTTTTATGCCTCACTCAAGTTTTATCTTTCGATAATAGGAATGGATGATCGCTTTCAATGATATTTCTTCTTTAATTGTCTATTTTATTCAATACTCGATAGTCGAAATTGTGTAAAGTGACGTCATCGGTTATCTACCGATTTAAAGTGAACTCCATGAGCGTATCATAGTTTAAGGGTGCGAATACTGAAATATCTGGAATTTCAATTTTTAACATTTGAAATAATAACTTATCACAAGTTGTTCATAAGTAAGTTAAAACAAAATAAAAAAATGTTTAAAAGTCAATTCCAACTTACTACTACTAAAACTAAAAAAAAGTTGTTTGTCAGGACCAAAATAAATGACCAATAAGTATAGGTATGTTGCGAGGTCACTTGTAAAATGTCTGACTAACTGGAAGCGGTATCACTCCCTGACGACTCCTCAGAATCATCGCTTTCTCCTCCTATATCGATAATGAGTGGTTCCGTCATTACTTCTACACGTATGTCTAAATCCCAAAACTTTATTTCTTCTTTTAATACGTGTTGAATACATTTACGCCAACTCTCAGCAGTAACGGTATGCAGCGCCTCGTCAAACAGTTTCTCAACGTCAGCCATTTTGAATGTACTGTTTTTTCTCGCAACATAATTTTTCACTTGGGCCCAAACCAGCTCGATGGGGCTTAACTCACAGTGGTAGGGAGGAAGTCTAACAACTGAGACGTTGAAATCTTTCGCCATTTCATCGACAACGTACTTAATATAACTGCTTTTATGTTTCCGTACGAGAGATAATAATTCAACTTTTAGCATTGCCTCGTTGTGCGGAATGCTTTTACTCTCTAACCAATTAATTATAACCCTCTTGCGGCTAGCTGAAGTAGGTATTTGCTCCAGTCGACGAGAGTGGTATGAAGCATTATCCATAACTATCACTGAACCAGGAGTTACCTTTGTTAAAATTGATCTAAACCATGTTTCAAACCGGTTACCATCCATCTCTTCATGGTAATCGACAGTTTTTTTGGACTGAAAACTTAGTAATCCACCTTCTACAAATCCTTCCTCGCTGCCAATGTGAGTGATAATCAGTCGACGTCCTTTCCCAGAGGGAGCTTTTAAACCGGAAGAGAAACCCTCCATAAAGGCTTGTCGATTGCTTCGTATATTCATGTCTTGCCACACTTTTGACACAGTGTGGCCTTCATTTAACCATGTTTCGTCAAGATAATATATGTGCCGTCCTTCGTTACGAATCTGTCGTATCTGTTTTAAATAATGTCTCCTCCATTCCACAATGTCATTTCGTTCAATTAAGGCACTGTTTCTACTTCTTGTTTGGTAACGAAAATTCATTAATTTTAAAGTTCGTCTCAAAACTTTATCACTGATGTTTGGTAAAGTATCATCAGCTTCTATTACCTTGCTCAATTTAGCTACCGAGGGGATTTCATTCCTAAAATAAAAAGAATGTATTTCCCTACGTATAGCATTCCGTGTTTGGTCGTCCAAAACAATTTTTTTTCTTCCCCTACTTTCCGGTTTACAGTTTTCACCTCGTTCTCTTGTCAAAGATCCGTCCCGCGATTTCTTTAGAATATTGTATATAGTACTCTCAGAAACTTTAGTTAAATAACTGCACTTAATCACAGCGTCACTAACACCCAACTGTTTGTCCATGGCACGCAGTCCTTCGTACACATTTAATATGAGGACTTTTTCTTCCCGAATTAAATTGTTACGACGCCGTTTTTTATCGCCAACACCGCTACACTCCGCCATTATTGTCACTAAATATACCGATATAAATATTACAATAAATACCAATAATAACCGATTTATCACACAAAACCACAACACAAATACTGATGTTACGTTCATGAAGAGAATAAACACCTCACATAACTGTTTACTATCACTGTCTCATTCGCGTAGCTCGATCTATCTATCTCGTTCTCAAAGCCGGAACATTGAAGCGACTCTCCAACATTGTCAAATCGGCGAGTTTTTCACAACAAACTTTGCGTTCAAGAAATATACATAAACACTTTATTTCACATTTCAAGTAAACTAATTATTATTAGTCTGCTTGAAATTTGAAATAAATATATTAAATTGGTATTGACTTAATTACATTGCATCTTTTGTACCTGAAATATTGACACAATGGATTTGAAGTGTATTTATAAAATACAGCATTTCTCTCTAGAATACATATGGCAACTGCGCTTTAACCAAAGTGTTGATTAGATAGCTCTGACTCACTTTACACAATTTCGACTATCGAGTATATAATTGAGGGTCTTGGAATAAAAGGGGTATAAGTGCATTTGATTCAAATTTTCATTTATTTATTTTTAAACTTCCTATGTTTAACTGTACAAATGTATCCCTTAATGCCAACTGGCTGTCCAACTGCTTTAGCAAGGCATTTGTTAAAAGCTTACTTTTATATAAAAAAGGAGAATGTCTCCGATTCTTTTGTATAACAGGAATGTTGAATTTCTATACGTTTTCATCTTTTTTTGAGTAGTTTATATCATTCAACCTAAAAAAAAGCTATAGAAATTTTGATTTGGCATTTTTTGAACCGTGATTTTTTTTACATGAACTTTTTATTAATTGCCTCCAATGTTCTAAGGAATCTTTCCATGATGCAAAAATCTTGATCACACTCCATGAAAGTATAACAGTTCCAAAAACTCATGGTGAACTTCTTGAATTTTTGTAGCTTTGACCAAGTACATAGTTAGTGTTTTGAATGAAACTCAACGTTTTTAGCTAATTCCACAATATCGTCGGAATGACGATGATATTCAGTTATCGAAACAATTGTCAATTTTTTAATTTCTAATATTTTTCATTATATTGTGGAATTAGCTAGAACCGTTGAGTTTTATTTAAAACACTAATACGAGTAGATTCCACGAAGTAAGGGTCGAGACAGTTAATTATTTAAGTACATAGTTTTTTACTTTGGCCTACACAGGCAATAACTTCTGTAATATTTTGAGCAACTGCATTATTAATATAATGAATCAGCCAAGACCCAGTTTCCTTTGAGCCTCCGGAAGCGATTGTTTCGTCCCAAAGTACATGTATGACTTGTTAATAAAAGTGGACTGTAACACTTTTAAACTGTTTTTTAGCAATAATAATGGTTTTAAAAAACTTCAAAAAATAATATATTTCCAACTATGAACAACATTAGTGTGTTCTGTGCAGAATCAAAAAATCTTTTTTGCCAGTTCGTTTACATAAAATATATCTGTCTATATACAAAACAATACAAAAACACCAAGAAATGCACGAGTTCATCTTGACTAGACGGCGTTGCACGATTTACTTAGTTTTGGCAAATATTAGTTTTTGCGAGCCCCTTCAACACACACTGGTGAAATCATTTTTTCGGATCGTTATCCGACACTGGTAGCGGGCATATTTTTGCAAATGTTCGCTTTACAATTCCACTGGGCGTCTTGATAGTCGCCACTCAATTCACATTGTCATGCCCAGGTATCATTGAGATGATACGCCCAGCTGAAACTGGCATCTAACAGCGAGAAACGAAGAAAAAACCTGGCCATATGTCACCGTATTTAAATTAAGGATTTTCAAAGGTTCTGAGGGTGACTCATGCCACAATATCCGTTGCAAGTTTCTCTGCAAAGGTTCAAGATCAACCTGCCTGTACATTTTTGCACTGTCAGCGGACATGACATACCTATGCTACCTAAACCATAAAAATAAACTCAACATGTCATCCTGAGTAACCGGATCAACCATCTGTAGATTATTTAGCGACATTCCCGTAGAACTAGGTGCCGAGGCATTGAAAACAACACGGATCTTCGTGGTTAAGCTCTTTTTGCACTCCATGACGTGGCATATAATACCATATCTCATTTTTGTCAGACTCGATGAGTTCACTTATATGCCCCAATGATTTGTATTCCAACATGAACTCAATACATTCCTTTTTGAACTCGGATTTTGATTCAAACTTTCGCTCTAACCAATAAAACTGGCGCACAGCTGTCCGTTACGAATCACCTAAGCAATCAATAGTTTTCTTTCGCGGCAGAACGAACCTACCACTCTCATCACGCCGGAAGTTATCGCGAAAATAGTGCTCACACTTCCTTTCTTCCTGCGAACAAGGTTTAAAAGTGTCTGCAAGATCTTGCTCGACATCTCACAACTTTTGCAAATCGAAACCAAGATCTCTCTGGGCACTAAAATTGCGCACCAAATGCATAGAGTTATTTGTGTGGATGGATCCCGATATTACCTAGCCAAAACGAGATATTTGTATAATAGGATTATTTGGACCCAACGACATTTGACCAATAAATTGTAGAATGAGAAGATCTACCTTATTTGGTTTGTAAAAGTTCGGGTCTGCCAATGAAATATTTTTTGGAGCTTAGCATTATCAATTATATAAATGGGAAGATATCCCGTAATTTCCAGCAAATCTAACAATTTAAACTTGCACTAGATGATCCCCTCCCAGCCGAATATAAACCAGCGACCTATGGTTGCTAAAAAACAGTGTTACAAACCAATTTTAGTAACTTGACTTTCGTGTTAGGAGGTTATGCTCAGTGCGATCGTAAATTGTGTCCCCCCCCTTATAACTTCTGAAAGTAAAGGGAAATAATAATAAAACGAAAACTAGATTAAACTAGAGGAAATTATACTATGACTAGTAATAGTGGCAAGCAACTGACTTCAATTGTGTGATAGAGGATGTTACTATCTTTAAAATTTGTATTGTAAACTAACTTCACAAAATACCTCATTTGAAAGATATATTAATTATCTTTACGGCAATAAAAACTTAATTGTGGTTTTAGTGGCATATCGTGAAGTAAATGAATGCATCACAGTGATGAATGAGCATTCACACTCAATGGTGAGGTTAATAGACAGAATGTGGCTTATTGAGATTATAATGTGATGCATTCATTTACTTCACGATATGTCACTAAAACCACTTAAAAATCATAATTAAGTTTTTATTGCCGTAAATATAATTAAAATATCTGTCAAATGAGGTATTTTGTGTCAGTTTCCAATACAAATTTTAAAGATAGTATCGCTCTATATCACACAATTGAAGTCAGGTGCTTGCCACTATCACTAGTCATAGTATAATCTCCTCTACTTTAACCTAGTTTTAGTTTCATTATTATACCTCATTCCTTTCAGAAGTTATGAGGAAGGGGGAGGGGGCACAATTTGCGACCACACTGTATATGAAAGGTGTGAGTCCAAAGTTGCCTTAGATATAAGACTTTAAACAAGATTATAAACGGAGCTGGTAAACCTTGTTGATTTTTCATATATGCAGTTATCCCAAATATTCCAAAGCCCTCGATTATCCTGTTATTTTATTTGATCTATCCATTTGTATCTATAACTTGAGATGGATTTTAACATGAATCCCATTGGATGTAATGTACATTTTCAAACGAATTAAATTTTCTTCTATTGTTTATTGGCCACGAATTATTTACCACATACTGGATTGTTCCTCTTTGCTGCCCACCGTCCTTCTCTTTTTAAATTTTGGAAATGAAATGTTCCCGTAGTTGGATGTATTAATTGTTTCTGATAAACATGTGGAAATAACAAGGCAAAGAAATTGTTTCTTGGATTGATTCGTCGACAGTTAAGCTCACTGCTCATGGTTCGTCCATCACATGCATGTTTGAATTGGGACCAAAACGTGATGCAAATTTTTGAATATTTCTTTCATCATTATCTATGATTTTAGTATCTCTTATTTGTTAAATCCTGTCTGAGAGTGTTTTACTTCTGTCTTGTATAGCAGATGTATTATTTTTTTTGATATTTAAACTATATAAATTCCATCAATTTAAGATATAAAGTATCTACTTCAATAAAACACATTAAATGTTAACCTGTACATTGAATTGATGTCTAATATAAAAAATATTCTTGTATAATTTTTTTAATACTTATTATTATGTAGTTAAAAAAATTGAATAAGTTTTCACTTACTTCTAACAATCACGTTACACCCTTATATGCAAAGTGGTGTAGGTATAATTTTCATACATTATTTCTTTTGCCACACAGTGTGTTCGTTAAGAGTCCCTGAACACTTGAAAAAATGCCTCAGTGCCAAAAGCTGGTAAATGAAAAGAGGAAGTATTTTTAAAGTATAGCTGCTGATAAATGGGTCCGAAAAAAGCCAAAACGTGATAGTTTATATATAGTTTGTGACAAAACTGTTACAGAAGTATGAAATTGTTTAATTGGTTTTGTTGACTAGCACCCAATCCGTGGTTATCCAGACATAGACTATTGGTTAAAGTTCGAGCTCTGACTTATATGACTTATGCCTGTGTGAAGTGATTGCTTCAAGGCTACTGAGAGGTTTTTATTTGGTAGCTGGTTCACTAGTGACCAGGTTATAGTTACTCAGTCATAAACTTTTCAATTTCTTCTTCTGAAAAACCTGCCTATAATAGCCAGCGAAACGTCGAGTTTAAAACTGAAAATGACACGGTATCAATATTTGGCTTCTCTGCTGTATTATTTCTTGTGTTGGAAATGAAAAGTAGCCTGAAGTGATGATAAACTACTCTATAAATAAAATTTTCATCAAATCTGTCAAATTTAATAATGTAATTGTGGCATTTTTTCAAGTTATTGAGGAATTAGATATGCGGACATACTGTACATTTTCATTCACGTCATAGATTCCCTTATATTTTTTTGAAGTGTGTAAGTTTTTTTACTGATTATAAATTTTGGAATGTGTGAAGAGTGTGAGATTTTTGTGGATTCTGCATTTTGCATGTCAACATTAGTTTTCAGTGGATATTAATTTTTTTAAGAGCACTGCACAAATTTTATGGAGTCGATCAAGTATTCATCATTATTGTTGGTACTAATAATTAAAAAATAGCATAAATGTGGAATTTTTAATCCTTTCAAGTTAAATTAATGGAATATTTATTGATTACTCCATATATCAAAATGGAAAAAGCTATAAAGTGTTTAAAATTACTTTCTTTTCTATTAAAATCTTACTAATATACGTGGTAGCTTTTTCTGTTTTATTATTTATGAAGTTTGAGCACATTTATTTTAATTTTTATCCACTATTATGTAGTAGCGATACTCACAATATTTTAATATCCACTTCAAACCTGATTTAATATCAATAAATGAAACAGTAAGTCCTTAGAATGAATATACCTTAGTTGGCTTGGCTTCGGAGATGTTACGGAAAAACTGTAAATAAGACTACTTTAGTTCCACATTTCAGTTCTCATTTTCTGTCAACCATTTCACCTCCATATTCTTTTAACAGACTGCTCTGTCCACTAGCTTCCCCATACCAGAGATACATTCAATTCTTGATTGGTTCCATAAGTTAGCAACAGAAACAATGTAGGATATTTATGAAGTTATGCAACCGTAGGTATTTGTGTTCAAATATGCTGATTTTGCTACTTAAAATCAAAATATGAAATAGTACTTTGATCTCAATTACTCTAGAATGAAATTTATATCAGTTCCCCCTCTACCCCAAATTTTAATTACCCATGACATTTAATGAGGTTACATATGTATCTGGTGTCAAATTTCATCCATCAAATTTTCGGTTTATAAAGAATTGTTATGTGACAAAAAATTTGAACTGAAAACTGTTAATGTTTGTTTATCCGTAACATCTCTCGTCGGCTTAAATTTAACGCTGCTCCGCCGTCCTAGTACCCGGAGCCCCACCGACCAACGTTATTGGGGAAGCAGTAAGTCCCACGGCGATCAAAGTCACGTGGGACCCACCGCCTGCGAACCGTACCAACGGAAATATCATTTACTACAAGTTGCAGTTCGTAGAATCTGACAGGTCTGATAGCGAAGCGAACGTTATCAAATTTAATGGTACCACTTTTGTGCTTGACGAATTAAAAAGATGGACCACATACAGGATATGGGTTCTAGCTGGTACTTCTGTAGGAGATGGTCCGAGTTCTTATCCCATTACGGTGCGCACACACGAAGATGGTACGTTTATGTCAATTAAAATGGTATCGGAATTCAGTCTGGGTTGTATAGGGGTGGTGGAGTAAAATCGTACTGTTGTGGTGATTTTTTTTTACATTTATATCAAAAAATAATTTTAGGATATGACTTATTTACTAAATTAATAAAAATTAATTGTCCTAAATGTAATTTATAAACAAAAAGATCAAAACTTGAATTGAATAGATGAAGATCCATACTTGGAATTCAAATTGTTTAAAACTTCATTATATTTGAACTAATGTTCAATTTAAACTAGTGACTCTTAACACAGTAGTTTTGTCAAACGAATGAAAAAATGTTTTCATATATACAATGCATAAATACGGAATTCTACGAATATTAACAAAGGTATTGAAAAAGTTTACCTGGAAATTCATTCACTACAAACATTCCTAAACTATCTGGTAGGTAAAAAGGTTTAATAAAGGAGAGTGATTGATATCTATTTGGTCGTTAAGAAGGTTACCTGAATATTTGTTTTTCTTTGTCTCATGAGCATCTAAAATATTTAATCTAAAGGTTGTAGGATCTACATGTAAAATTTCAAAATAACCTAACCATCACATATAGACATTACAATTCATAATGACTCGGTCCACTCATTCAGTCATAAACTAACAGCTTTCAATAGTATGATACACAGACTTTTAACAGTCCCATTAAATTCTAATAATTACAGTAAAGAATTAAATATCATAAAACAAATTGCAGTTAGGGAGATCGGTCCTAAATTGATTGATTATACTACGTTTATTTCGGTATTGTTTTATTTTAATAAAATAAACAGTTTTCATTAAAATTAAAACAAATACTCTAGTGTATCATAAGTTGGTAGTGCCCATCCACTGATCTCAGACAATCACAGTGAGTACTAGATCAACTTATTACACAAACTATTGTCTGTTCAATCGGATTTTTGTTGTGGTAAGTTCTCGACAGGTTTTTCGGAACCAGTCTTAATGATCGTAAATTAGCCTGCGACAGAGTCGGCCTCAGAATATTGTCTAAAGAAGATGACAGAAAAAATCTCAATCAATGGAATAAATCAATCACAACAAACCTGCTCCAACATTCTAGCTACACATAAATACCCTAGGAACAAGCCACATCAATTCATGGGGCCAAGATTCACGACTACTTCGCGGATGTTTGATGCAAAGTCCAGCGGAAAAATGTTTTATATGCATCTCGGATCAGAAACAACAGAATTTCTATCTACCTTTCCTCCAAAACAACAGTTGATAACCTGATTGCTCAACATAAATCAATTAAAATAAATGGAATCGATACTGAATATCGACGTTTAATAACTCCGTCACAACGTCTAGTAATATCAAACGTTTACCCAACAATACCTAATCCACAAATCGAAGAATATATCCAAAAATGGGAATAAAAACAGTATCACAAATGACATTCCTAAGAGGAATAGGAATGCCTGAAGCAGATTATAGTCACGTATTGAGCTTTCGCAGACAAATTTTCATCTCTCTTGAAAATAACTTTATCAAATAGTTGAAATAAAATGTATATACATTCGATTGAGTGCTAAAAGTTGCGAAATAATCCTATATTAAAGAATCCAAATGTTTATAACTTAAGTCACATAGTTTTCTAAAAGAGGTCTTTCAAACACGCGCGATTTTTCGATCACGACGGCGCAGCCGGAGTGCTCGAAATAGAGCAAGTGTTTGAAAGACCAGTTATCCACGAATACTTTACGCTATTTTTTTTATCGGTGCACTTTGAAATCATAAAATATTATTATTATTATATTATTACTACAAAAAAATGAAAGTCCGTCCTCGATGCCCAGCCAAATTTCGTGACAGTCCATCCTAAATAGTATTTATTTTTATTTGACGTTACGAGGTACTGCTGTCAGATCAATAATCAGAAAGTTTCTTTATTTATATTTAAAAGGATACAACATATATCTGGAACTGAGTCTTAAAAAGGCCAATCTCCATTTTCATCGATTTTGAGATATCTCCAGCACTAAAATTCCCGAGTTCATTTCTATCGATACAAAAAAGGCCAATCTCCTGTTGCTAAGGGTACATGATATACCATTTCTAGTGTAGGGCTTATATCCAAGAACTAAAATGGCCAATGTCCACCTGCCATGGAGATTGGCCCTTCTCATGCAATAATCAGCAACAACCGCAACAAAATAATGAATGGAGATTGGCCCCTTGATTAAACGTAACCTAAAAATGTGTGTACCACATGACGTTCGGTGCCGTTTTTGACATTTTATTAAAATGTATTCTGAAAGAACCAAAAGACTTCTATCTTTACTCAATGGTGCTGATAAGAAAACTCAAGCTAAGTTGCAATAATGAAGAAAAGTAGTAGCTATAATATTTTAGTATTACTTAGTATTATGAATATTGCATTATCTTGTACTTATTTTAGATTCTCAGTCTGCTTCGACTTCTGTAATAGTCGAAGAAATACCTCGTATTGATGATAATGTTAATGTAGAGGTTCCGGTTACACAGGTGAGCAGTAAGATATTTTGTTCGACAAGAAAAGTTAAATAAATAATTTTTTAGAATGCTGAAGAAGAGGTCAGTGACGACGTGGAATTTTTAGACGATAATGACATTGACTATGTGCCAAATGAAAGCAACAGTGAAAGCGAAGAAATTAATGATGAAGGAAATGTTTTGCCAGAGAAAACGAAATCTAGGAAACGCGTCAGAAAAGAGAATAAATGGAAGCAAGTTGAACGCACAGAAAATAAAGCTAGGGGAAAACAGTACAAGACAGCAAAAGGTTATTACAAAAGAGATAAGATATTGCAACCTCCTTGTAACTGTAAGAGAAAATGCCAGAATTTTATTAACGAAGAACAGAGAAGTCGTCTTTTTACTTCCATTTTATGCACTAAGTAGACATGCCCAGGATCAATTTTTATCGGAAACTATTGAGGAAGGCTTGAAAGAGCGAGAAAGGTTACCAGAAGGAAAGCTCCTTAGCAGGCGACAGTTTTCTAAAAAAATATTATTTAAAAAACATAGAAGGAAGCAGAATACAAGTATGCCAAAAAATGTACTTAAAAACCTTCGACATTTCGGTAAAAAAGATTAGAGTTATTTGTGACAAAAAAAAAGAAAAAATAATGGTGTTTGTCCACAGGATGGTAGGGGTAAGCATGGAATGCAACCTAAAATAAGTGAATTGATTAAGGATAATGTTCGTCAATATATCAAGAGCTTTCCCTGCTATACTAGTCATTATTCCCGCGAAAAAACGTCGATTTCACAAATGTATAGACTCTATTGCTTATATTGCGAAACTACTAATTTAGATAAAGTGAAGGAATTTCAATATCGAAAAATATTAAACGAAGAATTTAATTTATCCTTTCACCACCCGGCCAATGACACCTGTGCAAAATGTGACCAATATAATCTGACAATTAAATCAATTGACAGTTGTGCTAATTCAACAGAGGAACAACAGAAAGAGAATGAGAGAATACAATTAAAACAAAAAGAACACTTAGATTTGGCTGAGGACAAACAGAAAAGCAAAGTAGATCCTAGTTTTGTAACAATCTCTTTCGATTTGGAAAAGTGTCTCCCAACGCCATATCTAAGAAACGGCGTATCCTTTTACAAAAGACAGCTATGGACCTATAATCTAACAACATACAAAACAGATACAGATGGCAATGAGGCAACCTGCATTTTGTGGAACGCAACGATAGGGGGTCGCGGCGGACAAGAAATCGCTTCCTGTATAAGAAAATTTATATTGTCCTTGGATTGAAAGAAAATTCAAACTTTGAATTTTTACAGCGATTGTTGGTCAGGCCAAAATAGAAATATTTACATGGCCATAATGTTTTGTTACATTTTAAAGGAGCTTCCACCAACCAGTACAATCGCTGAGATAAACCATAAGTTTATGGAACCAGGCCACACTCACATGGAGGCTGATACTATTCATGCCGCTATTGAACGAGCCAAGAAAAAGACAATAATGGATATAGAAGTTCCACATGATTGGGTTAATTTTATTAAAACATCTGTGTACAGAAAAAAGCCTAAGAGCGTGATTGAGATGTCTCAAAATGAGTTTATAAATTATGGGACTTTCCTTAAATCTTCGCTAGTCCATAGAAAAAAAGATGATAAAGGAAACCCAATCCCATGGCTTAAAATTAAGTGGATGAAATTTCAGAAAGACCAAGAACTTCAGTTTTCTTATAAAACAGACTTAAGCAATGGGGAATTTCAAAAAGTTGATTTAAGAAGAGGATCGCTAAGAACTCGACAAAACCACAGTGATTTTGAATTAAAACCTCTGCACGATCAATCATTACCGATAGCTGATTTAAAATATAATAATTTACTAGAACTTTTGCCTTATGTCAGTGATTACAAGTCATTTTTTCTAAACCTTCAACATTTGTCTACTATGAATCCAGAAATTTTCAGTGCTCCAGAAGATGAAATTTAAAGTTTTGTTAATTGTTAAAGTGTCTGAAATGTTCCTTGATTTTTTTGTATTATTATAGGTTTATAATAATATAAAATTAAGTTTCGTTTATTTTTTTCAACTAAATTTTATATTTGGTTCAAATAAATTTAAGTTTACCTATTAAATAGAGACAATTTTGTACTTCTTTTAGTTATTCTTTTACCCCACTTTATAAAAAAGCTAAAGAAAGTGGGTACTATTTCCCATAACAATAATTAGTAAAAGGGCCAATCTCCATCTAAATAATAAAATATCTTTTTTTCGTCAGTAACATAATTTAAAAAAAAATAGGTAAAAAAACTTTTTAAGTTAAACGGTTTTATGTTAAACATACATTGCAATGTTTAAGATAAATGTACTAAAAACCAAAAAATAATAAAATAGATACAGTCGTGGGAATTATAAACATATGCATAGACTAGACTAAAATAAAACCGTGGGGCACGTCAATTGTCTACAATCGTTGATTAAAATTTTTGTTTTGTAATGTTACACTATAATTAGGCAGTTGTTCAACCGACAACGATAGACGTGTGATAAGTAGGGCTAGAATGTGGAAACAAGCTAGCAAGCTCGATTATAAGCGAGTTTTAGGGTTTCATAGGGGTGAGCGAGTAGTACTTTTATCATATGTTTTGTCGATTAAAGACAAACTACGAGCAGTGAAACGATTCCTCGCCAGCCAGCAGTGTGAATGTCCAACGATAAAACCTACGTTATCCGCCATTTTGTAGCGGCCGCCATCTTGGATTTAAAATCTTTATAGTATATTGTATTCTACTTGTTGAGCCCTTTCATTTGATACCCATGTTGATGGGATTGATAAAACCTACGTTATCTGCCATTTTGTAGCGGCCGCCATCTTGGATTTCAATTTTTTATAGTATATTGTATTCTGCTTGTTGAGCCCTTTCATTTGATACCCATTGTTCTAATTTAACCCTTTTACTTTGGGTTAATTAGAGGGAATGTAGGTTATCTGGTGTGGCGAAGGACCACTACGGCCGTTTGTCACTGAAGTAACGATGAACCGTAGAATGAAATTAAACACTTATGTCACGTTACGATTTATATTGTTATGAAGTTATAATTTATTTATTTTGCGTCGACAATTAAGACTTCACTTATTATTTACGCGATAACTGAAAGTATTTTGCACATACTTCGATGATTTATGAAATGATTAAAGCTTAAGGACACAAACGCCGGGTGATTTTATGAAATCAGGTACCTTGTTGTACCACGTTGTATGATGACAGAGGGTGTCTGAGAAGTGTGTCTGGGAAGTGTGTCTGGGAAGTGGGTGAAAATATAATATTATTCCTATTTATAGATAGTTTAAAGTGAGTGGGAAGTACACGTGTGTGTCCTTTTTGGTGGGTGAGAAAGTTTGAGATTTTAAATGGAAAAATTCCTAGAACAATAATCGTCTATATTTTGTATATGGTAGTGCTGAAATGGAATTTTGTCGATGTGTGGGAAGTTAGATGTTTTAGAAATATGATATATTTCTTCAAGTGGTGTGATCATTGAAATGGAAGTTTGTGGATGTGTGCGAAATTAAATGTTTGAGAATTATGATATATTTCTTCAAGGTCTGTGCAAGATATATGAATTATGTTATACAGGGGAAGTAAAAATAAAATCACAGGAGAATTTGGTATTCAAATCAAATTCGAACACCCATATTGATGGGATTAATAAAACATAAATTATCCGCCATTTTGTAGCGGCGGCCATTTTGAATTTATAATGATAATGAATAAACATAATTGTATTGCCACCAAAATCCAAAGTGTATACAAAATTTCAGATTTATCGGTTGACAGGAAGAGGGTGAAATTTGAATTACTAAATTTGACCCAAGAATAAATAATAAATAAAACAAACGGGGTGAACTAAATAAAACAGTTTAAAAAATATACATTACTTTGAAGTGTTTTATAGATTTTTATTACTTGAAAATAATTATTCACACACTTAAAATTATAGTCATATTGCTTTTAAATCTTGCGTAATTAATATCTCAGACCACTGAAAATGTAGATTGGCCTTTTTAAGACTCAGGTCCAGATGAATATATAAATAAATTTTGCAGATAAAACCAAATAAGACATTGGTTCACAATGAAAATATACAATTTAAAAACTAATAAAAAAAGTTGTCATTGATACTTACGTTTCTCGAGTTGTTGTTACCATAGGGACTTTAAAAAACGCAACAATTGAAACTACTCCTAAATGAATTATCCTCTAAAATACTTTGCCTTCAAGAAACACATTTCAAAAATCAAACAAACATTTGCCTAAAAGATTATACGGCCTACCAAAAAAATAGGAAGTCTGTGTTTGTTACTGGACGAGTAGCAATATTTGCCAGAAACGACATCGAATCAAATGAAATTGTGATAAATACAAACTTAGAAGCGATTGCAGTGTCGGTTATTCACAAAAAGAAGATAAATATATGGATGTATTCTTACCTCACCCTAATCAGACCGAATTAAATAACCTAATAAATCACATTCCACCTCCTAAAATTATTGTTGGCGACATGAATTGCCATAACGTGGCCTGGGGTTGTAATAAAAATGTAAATAATCTGCAAAATAATTTAAATGCTTCAAATTTAACTTTATTAAACACCGATGAACCCACAAGATTCAATTCATTCAATGGTACCCTCTCAGCTATAGACCTTTCCTTTTGTTCTCCGTCAATAACATCCTGCATGAAATGGGAAACAATAAAATATTTGCATGATAGCGATCATTTCCCCATTAAAATATATTTACTACATGGAAAATAAAAACCGCAGGTCAATATCAAAACGAAATAGAAAATAATATCACAGCCTTTGTGTATGTCAATGATGTAAATGAAAATGTAAAAAATCTTAATAATATAAATTAAATCTTTTATAAGCTCTTGAGACAAATAAAAAATATTCAGGTAACCTTCTTAATCAATCATTCTCCTTTATTAAACCTTTTTACCTAGAAGATAGTTTAGGAATGTTTGTAGTGAATGATTTTCCAGGTAAACGTTTTCAATACCTTTGTTTACATTCGTAGAATTCTGTATTTGTGCACTGTATATATTAAAACATTTTTTCATTATATTTTCATTCGTTTGACAAAGCTATTGAGTTAGCGAAACGCGTCACTAGTTTAAATTGAACATTAGTTCAAATATAATGAAGTTTTAAACAATTTAAATTGTTTTATATCATCGTTAAGATCAAAACTATTTAGTAGCAATGAAACGTATTACTTGTGTAAAAGACAAGTAAGTTACGATCATTTTTAAGACCTCCCTACTACATATATGTCTAAACAGCTTCATTAATTTGCTATTAGATTCTATTGTGCCCTAAAAATATTATTTATACTTAACTTAACCTTATTATATTTACTTTCTTCCTAGCATATTCCTGAAGTCTTCAAAATAACAGAACCACATAATATTCCCAACTATCTTGTAATCACTGTTCCTTGAAGGCACTGGAATAGTAAATATATGTCTCTTTTACTGGGACATACATGTCCTTGTTTTCTCTATGCGTTTTAGTTGACGTATCTACTTAGGAATAGAATACTCTATACTTTTTTGGAGTATAGTATTACATCCTTTTAAATGAAAATATTGTAATCATTTTTCACATATTTAGAGGTTGTGTTATAAACATGAGGTAAATAATATACTGATTAAAATCAACAAGTGACATAACTTGATATGTGTAGCTGATGTTAAGACCATTCACAGTAAAAAATGTTTGATATTAGTCAAAAATGTTATAAAATAAGTCATATGCTAAAATTATAATGATATTTTTTTTGCGGGGCACGAAATATTTTTCAAATATACATGTCTATGAGTAAACATTGATTAATTTTTGTTTTCAAAAATTGTAATTATTTTTCTTTCTTTTTTAAGTAGTCATGTATATTTTAGAAGTTGGTATACATTTTGGTAGGAAAATTAAACAAAACAAAATTCAAGAAAAAAATCACAATATTAGGTGAATATTTCGAATTTAGCTGCCTGTTGATTTCTAAAATTTCACATTTTTCAACTTATTATATAATTTGAAAAAAAATAGGGAGAAATCAATTCAAACAATGTAGATGATCTACATATTTAAACTCTTTTGATAGAGATTATCAGATTTCCAATTCAATATTACAGAGGACATATACTTTAGGAACAATGGTTATTGCACCCTAAACCCTTTTTTCATTTATAATTCTATATACTCAATTTTAGAGTAAAGAGAGTAGTTGACAATTTTTGAGAAAGTTATATCTTGCTCAAAGTATTAATATTACACTGAAGATCTAACATTCTCATAGTTTATTTTTCATTTTTATAAACATTTAGAATTTCCCCACTAAAACATGTATAATTGTCATGGCTTCTTGAATGTTATCAAAGATAACAAGTGGGATAGAATGAAGAGGTTTTGTTTTGCAAACTATGACTCTGATAGGCGTTCAATGTCATGTTCATAATTTTATTTCTCACAAATATAAATATGTTTTTATCATTTTAATCAGTTTTTTGATTTATTTCATTTTTAGACCTTAAACTCGCATAAAAAATTGAAATTTGCCAATATTTTTCTTACTGTCAACTACCCTATTGCTCTTTTAATTTTTAGATTGATCACATAATTCAAAAAGTTTAATGAGTTGATAAACAAAATTTTTTTGATAATAGTAATTTTTTGACTTAAATACATAACTAAGAGATATACAAAAACTTTCCTCATTATTAGGAAAAATAGTATTGTTACAAAAGATATTTTAAGTAATTTTGTCTGTTCCTAAAGTTTACAATCTATTGTATTTCAATTGTCCCTTATAAATCCTACAAAAGTATTAGCTTATTTTACAAATTATTCCCTCTTCCTTTTGATGTTCCTCGTATTATTTCTCTTGCAGTTTTATTCCCTTTTATTATTTATCCGTTTTTACTTTCTCGTACTTTTTTGGCATATCCTTAGTGGTATGTGTGACTTACGACATTTTTTTAACCATTGCAGCTCGCCAAAAGATGGATTTTTTTGATAAAACCTTTATATATTTTTGTGATTTTTTGCAGCCCTCTATACCTCAATTTTTGAGGGGGATATTTTGACTGTTTTGTAATCGAAGCACTCCAAATGAATATTTGATTTTGGAGAGTTTCGATATTTTTTTCTAATATTTTCTGTCTACAAAAGCGTTTGCAGGAGACTGGAAAAAGGTTTTTTTTGAAACTTTTTGATGTATCTCGGTATATTTAAAAAAAATTAAAATAGCTGTGTTTTTTATTTATTGTTGTAAATGTTAGTTACTCACGTTCACATGTAATGATTGCTTTTTGGTTATCACTCGCACCAAGTCGCATATTTGCAATGGCACAATTTTTTTAAGTCACAATCGGCACCATTTTTCTATATTTTATTTTTATTATTTACTAAAGTTTTTGTTTAATTAGCACTGGATACTTGTAAATTAGATAACGCCTTAAGTAGAATTCCCAGACGTTTTTTTTTCCAATGGAACATCTTTGAATTCATAATTTATTCAAACACTTGAGTTCCATTAAAAGAAAACATCTTTTTTCCCTAATTTTTTCAATATTACAGAAATTATTTTAATGATTTTTACACATGTATATACGTTCAAGAAATATTTTACTTCTCTCAAATTCACATGTTTCTTAATTTATACTGACCACATTCCCATTTATTCATTTTACATCCTTTTTGAGCAGAAATTTCCTCTGAACTCAACAGAATTAATTTTATGGTGTTTTCTATATAGTCGTCAAATAAATTCCTCTTCTAAATGAAAACCTTAGATACAAGGCATTAAAAAATGACAAGTTTTAACTGCTATCTCGATAATTTTTAGAAAATGTAGGTCCTATCAATATCTTACAATATTTTTATCGTTCCTTGACTTTCCTTTGTTTAATAGTAACAGGCTCATGTAGTCTATGTTCATTAAGATCTTTATGTTGATTCAAGTTAAAAAATATATTGACATTTTTCCTCACTTGTCAAAAATAGATTCGAATCTCGTCCAAATTAGAAACAAGTGCTTCTTTGTACCAATTCCGTTTCCTTAATTTTGCCGTTGAGTGGTTTTTTTGTTCTTGATTCTCATCCATCTCATAAATATTAAAAAATTGAATGATCTAGAAATAAGGAAGAAATTCCCAGATAAACCGAACATAAGAAACACTTTTTAGAAGAAAGATGGAGAGTTTTCAAAGATTTAATATATAACATAGCAAATGAAATATGTGGAAGAACAGTAATAAACAAACACCACAAGAGAAACTGGTGGTACTTAGACATACAAAGAAAAATTATGGAGTAAAAGCATCAATGGAAGAAATATCAGCTTAACAAAAACGAAGCAAATAGACTTCATTACATTCAGAAAGGAAATGTAGCGAGTCCAGCGGAAAAATAAGCAAAAAGAAAAAGTTGGAAAAAATTTGAAGAGGAACTAAATGAAAGCTACATAATAAATAAAAACAGTTCGGGAGCAGAATTAAGACACGAGGTGAAAAAGAAAGGAAAGAATATACATATAGAGACAAGTGATAAAACAAAAGTATGGAGAAAATATTTCTGAGAAAAATTTAAACAAGAAGAAATTGAAACACATAACGACCAAGAGGAAGAACTAATACAAGAAAAGTAATATCATAACGAAATAGCCCAAGAGAAAGTAGAGGAAGCAATTAAAAACATTAAAATAAGAAACGCTGTGGGAGAAGACGAAATTAACCCTGAGATGATAGATGTCTGGGCTAGGAATGTAAGAAGTGGTTTTGGAAGATAAGTAAAGATTCATGGGTTACAGAAACGATACCGAAAGTCTGGACTAAAAATATAATACTGATATATAAAAAGGGTAATATTAAGGTTACAGGTGAGCGGGTTAGAATGATCGCCTTTGACTGCAACCTTTTATAGCCGCCTGGCTATCTGAGATTATTTTAATAGACCTGTTCTCCGAATGCCTGTTACTCAGCTCTATGGCTATCATCTCTGTTTGGAAGATAGTAGTGAACTTACCAAAGTTTAATGAGATTTTAACTCTTGGGTTAGTTCCATAAACTCCCAATCCTACACCATTCTCGGTTTTGGAGCCGTCCGTGAACAGCATGAAGAAAGAGGACGCTGTAGATTTTTACTATGTGCAGCTGGGGAGTTACCGAGTCTGGGATCATTCCGAGTATGCGATGATTACTGATTTCACTCAGCAGACCCGTATGGTATCTGGCTACTCATTAAAAGTCTGTAGGTGACCATCCTAACTTCCCTTTCTAGCTCTATGTGCAGAGGAACAAGGTTTAGGAGGGTCTCCATGGCGAGTGTCGGTGTCATCGACATAGCTCCCGTAATAGCCAGGCAAGCGAGACGCTGTACACCAAACATCCTCATTATGGATGCCCGATTCAATCATTTTTACCACCAGACGACCGAACCGTGCAATACCATTGGTTTAACAACCAATTGATATATTCAGTATAACATATTAGGGCTTATACCCGAGGATTTGCCACATATCCTTCTCAGATTCCCGCAGAACAGTCTGGCTTTGTGGATTTTGTTTTCCAGATGGGAGTTAAAGGTCAATTTTTTGTCTAGATATTTGATCTCCTCAAACTGGATTGGCACTCGAGATACTAAGGGTATTAGTACTTTATCTAGTTTCCTTCTTAGTGTGAAAGGAACGATTACATTTTTGCTAGGGTTCGCAGACATCTGTTCCCCGTTGCACCATCTGCTTATCGTGTTTAGGGCTTGTTGACTTATGTTGGAAATAACTTCCTCAGGCTTCGCCCTAACTATGAATGCTAGATCATCTGCATAGCATTGGATCTCCACCCCCTGTTTAGAAAGTATATTCAGCAGATCGTCTACCAAAATCATCCTGAGAAGAGGTGACAGTACCTACACCTCCTTGAGGGACATCCTCTGGCGGCCCTGAATATAACCGTCTCTCCTTAAAATTGAAACACATAATGACCAAGAGGAAGAACTAATACAAGAAAAGGATTATCATAACGATATAACCCAAGAGGAAGCGATTAAAAACATTAAAATAAGAAAAGCTGGGGGAGGGGACGAAATTGACTCTGAGATGATAAGATGACAGGGCGAGGAAGGTAAGAAGTGGTTTTGGAAGATATGTAAAGATGAATGGGCTACAGAGACTAGACTTAAAATATTATAATGCCAATATATAAAAAGGGGGATCATACAAATTGCAACAATACGGCAATATTCCTATCATCAGTTTTGACATATACAAGAATAGTTCAGAGGAGGTAGAAGTACAGACGATAATGGACACGTAATAAGGTACAGAGTGTAAACTCCATTTACTATTCGTAGATTTAAAGGCAGTTTTTGACACGATCACCAGAGAAATAATGTGAAAAACTTTAGAATAATATAATATATCTGAGAAAACCATCCCAAGTACTTAGCGAAAGATCCGAACCGTTCAACATGGAAAAATGAATTAAACAAAGAGATTGCCTAAGCCAATTACTTTATTAATCATAATGGACTTGCTAATAAAGAGTACACGAAATCAGACTGAGAAAAATAGCACGGCTATAGGATATCGAAATTTAAGACCAATCTTTTATATGCAGATGATATAGTCCTAATAGCAGACATGAACAGTAATATTAAAAGCTTAGCGAATATATGGCAAAAGGAAATACAAAAATTAAAATCAACACAGAGAAAACCAAATATATTTTTACTAATCAAAAAGAAGATAAAGGAAAGGCAACTATAAGACTGAACGGGCAACAAATCGAACAAGTTACATGTGTTGAATACCTGGCAAACATTTTAACAAAAGACAGGAAGATATAAGCAGACATATATAATGAATTAAGAAAGACCACAAGGATCATATTAATAAAACCATCATGGGGAAGAGGGAGATTGACGAAAAAACAAAATTAAGAGTTTCTAACTGCATAACCTCACCGGTAACTACTTTTGGAAGTGAGCCGTGGGTCACTCTACAAAAACAGGAATCTTCGATAAATGCAGTGGAAATGAAGTTACCAAAGATGGCCGACATAAAAATTAAGAAATTAGAGACCAACTGAAACAGGAACCAACTTTAACAAAGATTGAAAACAAGCAATTAAAGTGGTATTGACACATTGAGATTCACTAAGTGCTACGTTTGGTCAGTGCTTCTTAACGGTATGGAAGGCTGGATATTGAAGGCGACCTCAATTAACAAATTAGCGGCTTTTGAGATGTGGCTGTATCGCAGAATCCTCAAGATACCTTGGACGGCTAGACTGACAAACGAAGAAGTTCTAAGTCGTGTCAACAAACAACGTGAACTGTTCGAATTAATTAAGAAAACAAAAACGGCATATTTGGGGCATGTAATGCAAAACACGAAATATCAATTCTTGCATCTGTTGATTGAAGGCCAGAGAGGGATGTCTTGGTTGTAAAACATCAGACAGTGGACAGGGCTACACGATATACAATCGTTAATATACACCGCAAGGAATAAAGAAGCAATGGAAAATGTTATCGCAAACATCAATTAATAGATACGCATTAGAAGAGGACGAAGGACACATTGTATGAATGAAAGAAAACAGATTAGTCAAAGCAGTTACAGAGACAGAAAGGGGTAGAAAAAGAAAGGATTACCAAGGAAAACAAAAATGGTGAAGATTCAGGAAATCGGAGAGAGAAGAGGGAAACCAATAGAAGGGATGAGAGGACTGGCCAGCAACAGAAGCGTCTGAAAGAAATGGGTAAAGAAGGGCTAACCCGACGCTGAAAGGCATAAGGGTTTTAAAGAAAGAAGAAGATTCTCATCAATCATAAAGTTGTCATATTATTACTTTTGAAATTCAGTCTAAAAAGCATTTTTGTTGAAAACTACCTGATTTTGAGAGTAGGGTCTCTACCTTTCGGTATCAACTAACTGAAATTTCCTGTGTCGCCTTTATTATTATCGTTATAGTTTTCTTTTATTTATATCCTTGTGAATAAATCATTTAAATAAATATTGAATAATATAGTAAAAAAATATCTCTTTATCTGAAGGAACTCTACTTACAAAAACCATTTATAAAGCATGTTTACAACCTCCAAGATGTTCCTTGAAATTGAAATTAGAGATTATGTAGCTTAAAAAATAATCTCGAATCTATCCTGTCAAAAACATTTTGATAAAAATAGATAAGAAATTTTTTAGTATAGAAAAATATTTTTTGACAGGATAATCATCCTTTTCTTCCTTTCCATTCCTCTAAGGCTAATCAGCACCTCACTCACAGTAGGTGATTTGCGGCACCTTTTATATCACATTTTACTGAGTGTACTTCTTAAAAAAACGCACCTTTTTTGACTGTGGTTGTGTGATTGTGTATAAGAAAAATAAGTTTTTTTCAAGGTTTTCAACACATTCCAACTAATTGCGCATTTTTTATAATTAATAAGACGATAAGATACCTACATCAATATTGTTTTTCCTTGAAATTAGATATTACTTCCAAGCTCTTTTTACATTTATAGAAAGTTTTTCATATGTATTTGATGTACTTTATTCAACAATAATCTGCTGACAATGTTTTTTAATATTTCACACAGAATAGATTAATTGAGGATTTACAGTAAACCCTAGTAGCTTTAAAACTAAAGGCAGAATTGTGTTAATACTCTCCAAAGACTATAAACAAAATTATTCATAAAGTTGAGTATTTCTGTGAAAAGTCCAATTTTAAAATGATATCCATTTGTACATTTCCTGTCCTTGGATTATCACTTAAATTCTCCATACCGTTGATATATTTTCAATCGATTTGTTGTTTAAATATCAAAAACAGAAATCAACTCAGCCAGATATTTTTATTGATATAATTGTCTTGAACAGTGGAAATCTATTCTAGAATAAACTATGAAATTTAATAATTTGCCTTAGTTACAAAATTATGCATATCTCACTGAAACTTTGCATTTAAGCTCATCCAAGATGGAGGTTTCTTTATGTAGTAGCTCCCTCGATATTCAAATTTCAGAATTAAAAAGACAGCAGTCATATTTGAAATAGGCTTCACAATAAACTTTGGATTGTATTTTGCTAAAAGCTGTATGTTCGATTATTAGAAATTTTTATAATTAAATTCTATTTCTTGTTAAGTACATCTGAATACTTATGATATATTTTCTCTATCAATTACCTTCATCTACATAAATGTAGATTGAAAGTATTTCAACCAACCCATTTACTAATCTGCCGTTAGATAATTTAATCGCATTTGAATACCAATACTAACAGTAGTTCTGTAGTACTTTGAATAACAACGAGCATGAAAATTAAATTATATAAACAGATATTTTTATAACAAATTCTTTCTATAAAATTGTACATTACAATCATTTGACGTTCCAATTGATTTAAAATCGAAATGAGAAAAAATACGATACTTTCAAGAATGGTATTTAATTGCCCAAGATAAAACCAATTTTATAAATAAAAGGCAATAGAATTTTTTCTTAAAATAATAACTAGCATTGTTTGATTTAAAATTTAAGTGTCTTTTCTGGTATCAAATCATGAACATAATATTTTTGAGTCTGGGAACGATTTTAAAATAACTGAAATCTCATTTGACTGCAGTGTATAACTTTATGGTTATTTTTGTTCAATTCCAGGACCCCTCTTCCTCATTAATAATTAATTAATCGATTGATTCACTTCTCTCTGCATGGTTATCTATTTAAAACTTTCGGTAGATTAAATCCTTTTTCGTAACACTCTACTAACGTTAGTATCTCATTTGTGTTTAAAGTTGAAATTTGTTGGGTACTTAATAATGTTTATATTTTATTTGAATCCTAGTATGGCACTTGTGGATACTGCGGATGATTATTAGCCAATAAGCAACTACGAATTTTAATATTCCCCACTAATTGTTATTATTACTCTTGATTTAAAAAATTTAATATCACTTACTTTGTGTTATAAGCAATAGTAAGCTCAATATTCATACGATTCTTATAAGCCTTTGTGCTGTATGTATACTTCTAACTGGTATCCCAACAAGACTGTCATGTGATGTATGATGTTTCTACGAATTAATAGAATCGTAGACTTACCCCAATTGGGAACAGCGGGTGGAAATAAACTATCTCATCAAAATATCACTGGGTTTTATTATCACTATTATACACTTAAATTACTAGGCAAACTTGAATTAAAATAAATACATGACCTGCATAACATTATGAGCAGTCAGGTTCAAACATAAAACAATTACAATGTTTACGTTTGTTCTCTTTTATAGTAAATAAACTCGTGTACATTATTTTAAACATTCTATACCTTGTACAAATAATTGGTTTTATTCCTAACAATAATGTATATTATTTATGACTTGTTTATATATATTTTAAATACTAATTGAATTTAAACATACTGCTCGAGTCTAGGTTCGCCCAAGTTCATTAGAATATTTTTTGACCTTCGGGGTTAATAACCACCACACCTTCTTGAGACGTATAGAAAAAACCTGCCAAGAATTTTTAGTCCTGACTTGCTGTTATGCCTTCCATCATACCTGTTGAGGGGTCAAGAATTAATACGTCACGGTACAGTGTACACAAATAACATTTTCTTTTCTGGCAGTAGGACTACTTAAATATATCTATCATTTTTAAGTATCTGGAGGGGTGAAGTAGTGTCAATTTATTTTACATAACGTATTGCTAGTACGCTACTCCTAGAACAAATACACTACTCTACACTCTATATACAGATTGATAATCTGTACATTGTATTTATCGTTAATTTTTCTATAAAAAATCCATTTAATTTCAGATATCTACATACAACATAAACTTTTTTTTATAAATTAACCGCAGTATCCGCAATTGCAACCTTCCCTTAATATAACTATTGGCCCTAATAATAAGATTGTGAGTATATAAAACTGTAAATATCCCTATGATTTAAAAATTAAACCCTCTACTAAAACCAGGATAAACTCAACTCACTTATATACTAGTGGGTGTACCGCTTTTAAAAAACCGAATTCCTTTGATAACATTGAAATTGTCCCTGAAAAATGGTGATGATTTTGCGATTTATATTCATTCGATTTTATTTAATTTTAATATTTTTCATTTACGAGGTTTCTTTGACGATTACTGACCTAACCTAACAATTTTTTTAAAGCATACACGACATTTTTCGCTATTTTTGAATCAATACATGTGTGTGAGTATATTTTTTGAAGATATTTTTGAACCTCCAAGCATTTTTGTAGCGGAGTATACAGTTTTTTGACATTTTTTGCTAAACGGTAATCAATGGTAACTACATTTTGCTATTTCTTCCCTTAATATAATGCCTTACATTGGTCCTACAGTTGCTCGAAGTGAGTACCGTTTTTTGTGTATTTATTTTGTGGTAGTAGCACAAAATAGGCGACTTAGTAGTCATCGTATGCTTTTTTAGAAAGCGATCTTTTACCATTTTTTACAAAAGATTGCTTTCCATTCCTAGAGGCTAGTTTCAAAAATGATGTTTTATGTTTATTGATATATAGTTTTTGAAAATATACATTTACTATCTATTTAAAAATGGCAAAACCTTAAAATTATATTGAAATTTAAACCATACTGATTTAAACTAATTTATATTGTTTCCTATCTTGGATAAATTTTTGTGGGTTGTAATGTTACACTTTGTATCTAAATATAATTAACATTTCAACCTCGTGTCACACAGTCAAACAGCGGTAATCTTACAAATATATTAGGTTAAGCTGGAAAGCACCCGTAAAAGAGAAGAAGCATTTATAAAGGCTCAGTGATATATGTATAATTTGACTTACCAAAATAGGGACTGGAGAAGGGATCAAATTACTGTTCTAATTACATTGCTCGGTTTTATTTGTACTACTATTATTTACTTACTAAAAAACACTATCTTACCTGATTATGATCAGAAATAGAATAATGTACAATTGATCTTGAATGCCCTGTGTCAGCTGAATTATATACTAAAACTGACCAGTACAACTATACGTTCCACCTAGATAGACTTGTTTACAATCCAAGCACAGTTAACATTGTCTTTTTCAGTAACTTTCAACTGGTATTTTATACAATAACAATGTTGTGAGTTCAACATGTGCTACACCTTCCATTCCTAAGGAAAAAAAATACACGAAAATTTTTGTTTATAATTATTACATTGTCCTTTCCCTTTTTGAAAGCGGATAGGTACCCGTGTTAGTCTCTAATGTTTATAGTTACACTTAACCTATATTTAAATTGGTATTGTTTATTTTCATTAACACTACACGTATATTGTTGGTGACCTTCGCAATTTTTATGAACTGTCTTAACCTTGTCCGAATCTAATTTAATATCGCAATTCACACCGTTTGTTTTTGTAACCTGAAATGAAACTAAATATTATGAATCAAATTTTGTCATATCTTCTCTCTTTAACAATACTAAGTCTCCAACTTTGAAATCTGTAGTAGAGTCTGTTTGATCGCTTCGATGTTTTCTCATGATTTTGTGTTTCATAAGAAATTTTCTAGCAAATTAATCTTATACGCAAGTTCATTTTGATACGTTTCAAAATCGTAACGTGGCTCTATTCCTGTATTGATATTTTCTGGTAAGTTGGTTTTTCTCCTGTACACTAACTCGAAGGGTGTATAGCCGTGATATGTATTAGCTGTGATAGTGTAGCAATAACAAAACATTCTAGCATATTCGCACCAATCATCTTTCGTCTCTTTTAGGAAGTATCTGACATATTCACTAAATGTTCTGAGAAGTTTCTCACAACTCCCTATTGATTCCTGATGGTAAGCTGTAGAGAAGTTATGTTTAACAATTCCGTCAATTTATTCATAATTTCATTATTGTATTCTGTGTCTTGATCCGTCGTTCTTTCCTTCAATATCCGTAAGTAGGTATGACGTTGTCGAATATTCTTCTAGCTATTGTTTGCACTTCTTTGTCTTTTACTGATATCATAACTGCGTAAGTTCGCACAGCATCGTAATACAAGGGCTTATTGTCTCTATGTACACTATATCGTATGGTTTTATCGCTGTGTCTGTAATGACAAATTTATCTTTGTGGTTTGGCTTCGCTTTATTTTTTTGGCATCTGTCGCAGTTTTTTATGAATTTTCTCACATCTCTCGTATTTTCTTCAATAATCTATTTCTTCTTTTTGTCCTATTATTTTTGGCACGTCGCAAATATATATTTGTCCATTGTTTAATACTCGATTACCTTCATTTATAAATTCTTGGAAGTGCACCTCTTAAAAATATGATCATTTGCATGTATTTTCATCCTTTTTACATCATATTTACCGATAGCTTATCAAACCGTTCCAACTATCTTCCTAAGTCTAAATCGTATAATTCGGTATGTAAGGGTTTGCTTAATTCCATCCTATTCTTGATCCGTACGTTCATACTTAGGGAGACACGGTTTTCTTCAAAGTTTAGGATTGAAAATGTTTGAGCCTCCAAATCATTAAAATTTTAGTTACTTTTTTGCCTCGACAATTCCTCTGCCTTGGATTCGTGCATAAGATTCTTTACTTTTTGATCGTTGTCTATGCGAGTTTGAATTCTCGTGATTGCTAAGACATGTGAGTTATCTATACATGTAATATACCCCGTATAATGAACGGCTACGTCACGACTATATACCCCGTATAACGTCCTAATGTCTTTATGGCGCTTTGTAAATCGAACTAATAATAACAAAGTCGCTTTTAAACCAATATCCTCATCACAAATGTATCGGGAATTGATGCGCAATGGTATAAGTGTCAGCCTGTTGATCTAGAGATCCCGGGTTCGAATACCCGCCGTGGTGGCGTTAACCCTAAATGTTTTAAATTTATCAAGTCGTACATAAGCGCTTATGTCACACAGGATAGATGACACAAAATACATGATGATACAACTAACAGAAGACAAGATGGACGGCACACATACGATGGTTGATACACTTGACACAAGATGGAAGACATGCATATGAGAGATGACACGTGGTATATGATACATGACTTCACTTTCGGTACGCGCACACCTTTGGTTACGTCATCAAGATGGCCGACTTCCGTCCCAGTATCTGCCTTGTTATCTACAAAAGTAACAACAAATTTTTCCTTGGGTATTTTATATATTTTACAATTAAAGTGCATTATTCCGCACTCCAAATGCTAGTAAAATTTTCATTAATCAAAACATGATGACGTTTGTCATACTCAAAAGCCATATTCTTTAAGTAAAACTTTATGTTTCTTAATTTGTTTTTCAATATACTATGTTATTTCGAAATCTGGTATCGAAATTCCCAACCATCACTACTAAATGTACATTTTCAAAAACTATATTGTAAATTTGAACATCATTTTAACAGCGCCTGTCAAAACTTGTTTTGTTGTTAATAACTTTAAATTGGTGTCTCTGTTGAAATAAAACACTTCACGTGATATCAATTTGATGTCGTTTATAACAACGAATTTATATGTGTCTTTTCGCTGGAAAAGCAGCTGATCTTTTCAATTTTTGTTTGTTCTTATTTTATTTTTCTGTAACTTAGTAGACTAGAAAATAAAAGAGATGTATTTAGTTGTCCTTTTCTGGTTCTCTGAGTGAGGATAAGGTAACTATACAAGACAATGTGTTGGTATTCAAATGTTCCAGGTTTTCCATTGGTTTTGTAAACTGGTTTAAAGATAATAATAATAATAACGTGTGATGTGTTGTTGCATGTTAGAAGAAACTACCCGGGAATGTTTCTTAATAAATTTTTCATGTTTGACAGTGCCCGGTGATCCTCAAGACGTTAAAGTTACTCCGATTAATTCTACGACTATTAAAGTTAATTGGAAACCTCCACAAACTAGAGACAGGAATGGAATCATTTTGGGATACCATGTACACGTTCAAGAAACTAAAGAAGAGGTACAAGGCTATAATTTTTCGAACTATTTTAAATAATCACATATAAATCGTTTTAGGGAAAGAGTTTCTTTAACGAACCCATGAAATTCGACGTTTTTGGCGACTCTCTACTAGAACTGAATGTTACCGGTCTCCAACCAGATACCATGTACTCCATTCAAGTGGCAGCATTAACCAGAAAAGGAGACGGCGATCGAAGTGCTCCTGTAAACGTTCGAACTCCTGGTGGAGTTCCAAACCGACCAGCTTTAACTCTAAAGTACATACTTTATTATCTATCAATTCATAATTATATATTTTTTCATTTTCTAGGACTATTGAAAGAGAGCCAACTATTACTATTGAACTAGAATGGACTAGACCTTCTCAAACCTACGGAGAACTGAAAGGCTACCGTCTTAGATATGGAGTTAAGGATCAATTTTTGAAAGACGTTCCTCTTAAAGGTATTTATGAGTTAGTTCTACAGTTCATGATTCAATAAATTATGTCTACTACTCCAGACTGTGACACTCTCTCCTTCCAATTTATTTTTGGGTATACATCTGTTACTTCTCCATTATTCCCCTTCTTCTAGTATCTTCCTTTTGTACCTACGTTCAAGCATTCTACTAACCATCTCAACTTTTGTGTTGTACTGAACTACTATGTCTTTTGCCTGTACAATTTCTCTTGTGTTTTCATTCCTCCAAATATTTTTCTTTTAATTTCATTCTTTCCCATTAACCTTACATCCATATAGTACCATTGGTTTTATTGCTGTCATGTATATTTGATCTTTGACTGCTTTACACATCTTCTGATATTTACATTTTTTTCATTGCAGCCATTGCCTTATTTCTTTTGGTCAATCCTTTCTATTTATTTATCTTTTATTGTAACCCACAAAGATTCTAAATGGTTCATGTTTTCATTATCTATATTTTTCATTGTGTTGGTATTAAATCTACTGTCATATAAAATGTCT
Source organism: Galeruca laticollis (assembly GCA_963921935.1). Taxonomy (NCBI): domain Eukaryota; kingdom Metazoa; phylum Arthropoda; class Insecta; order Coleoptera; family Chrysomelidae; genus Galeruca; species Galeruca laticollis. The sequence continues at coordinate 11,827,028 of OY998178.1, forward strand.
TGTCTCATCATTGGATATTTCTTTTTATATTCCTTAATTTGTAATCTGTATAATCTTGTAGCTTTTTCAACTGTACTAAATGCTTTCTCATATTCTGTTTTGATCTAGTTATTAAGGACTTCTGCATAGGCAATTATTTGCTGTTTTCTTGAAATACAATACCTTGCATTTATATTTTACACTCTTTGAGCACTGCTTCCAAAATTAAATTAACTTCTCTCCAAAACTATGATCTGCTGGGATTCTATTTTGTTCACCCATCAGTGTCATCTGATCAGCTTTCCTTGGATGTTTAACTTGCTCATTGCTTCTTTCTATAAAATTATTAACTATTTGAGGCACATAATTTAAAACTTGTTTTCAATCCATTTAATCGCAGTTTTTTGTATTGGTTTTTATTTATTTTGGTTGATAATATTTAATGTTATATCTCTCATAGCAAATTTTCAAAAAAAAACCTTGTGAAAATGACAGAATAGGATGTTCTAAAATTTGAACCACCTTGTTGTATTGACATTACTAGAACTTAAAAATCACGTCATTGCAAAAATATTTTATAAGCAACACCAATAATAAAAAACCAAACAAAAGCACTAATATTTGCAAACTTGGAAAAAAGTATATGATAAAACACAACATTAAACATATTGTTTGTGATAGTTTTGAAACAAAGTCTTGGTTTAGCCCAAGCATAATGCAACTTGGTAAGTATTACATGCCCAATTGGTACGAACTGGTTGCCTCTTTGTACTACAGGCAGCACAACTAGTTTTCAATCCCTCCTGTAATACACAATTTAGTAGTGTGGATAGTGGGCTCCTGTGCATCTCTCGTGAGTGTCAGTGTAGCTCTGAACATCGTAGTTATTATATGCTGTGTTGTGTACCTCTCGTTCGTAATTCTGGATTGTGTTACATACAACTCCGCTGTACCGTTCTTAAAATATATTTGAATTTTTATAAAAATGGCACAAGTAAAACTTTAACCCAAGCAGAGTTAGAAGAGATTGTTAGTTCCTATGAGAGAGGGGAGACAGGTTTAGATGCAGATGAACAATCTACAGAAGAAACAAACCGGAAAGTCATTTATGATTGGCTATAGATGGTATACACGTACTGTTCAATAAGACATTGTGCCTAGATTACCAGCACCAATGTTATGTGTTTCAAAAGCAACAGATAATATTCAAGTATGGAACTTATTTTTACAGAGGAAATGATTGACAGTATTGTCAAACGATCCTAATTAACTGCCTTCGCTTTGATAATAAAAATGACAGGCAAAATCGTAAACTTGAAGATAAGTTTGCACCCATTAGATTTCTGTGGAATAATGCGACGACCGGGAATTTTATTCAAATGAACTGGGAATAAGAGTCCCTCGCCTTCTAAGAATTATTAGGATTTAACGCAGGGGTACCTACCCCTATACTAAACCTAGCGACGTAACTACTTAATACGCTATTTGGAGCTTGGGTCAATTAAGCTACCACTCTCTTAAAAACAAACAACGTATATTTAATAATCTTCGGCGACAACCGATAAACACTCAATCTGACAAAATTTACACACAATTAAAATATAATAAAATCTTTACTTACAATAACAACTCAACCTAAACAAATTTTACACAATTAAAATATTATAAACCTTTTACTTACAATAACATATTTCCTCACCAGGCAGGGCACTTTGTTGGGATCGGTGCTAAACACCCCTCGGGTAGGCTCTCTCTGACTTCGGCTCTAACTCACCCAATTGTTCGCTTTCGCCGGTCCGAAAAATTATAATCTCCCATCCCAGAAAGTGTTTTCTCTCGAACGTTTTACTTTGAATATGTTATACTGGGTGTTATTTCCAAACGTGACAATAATTTTATTGAAAAGTATTCAGTAAACTATACCCCGGGGGCATATGTAACTATCTACGAATAGCTATTGAATTTTAGTGGAAGATGTCCTTTTAAAATCTATAATCCAAATAAGCCGGATAAATACAGAATAAAAATTGTTATGATTTGCGACTCTAAATCTAAAATGCTATCGGTGATTCCATATATTGGAAAAGTTCTGAAGCTTTATAATTCCGTTTCGCGATAGTTGAAGCCACCTGAAATTGCAGTCGTATGCGCCAACTTGTTTTCAAAACCACCGCCATATTGTAAAATTGAAAATCAGTAGCGTAACGGTTTCACATTTTGTAGTTTAATACAAAATTAGAATATTAATAATAATAATTTATTTATCATGATAAGACAGTTCTTTCGAAGGGTGGTGGTGTATTTATGATTTTATCGCTATGTTGCTTATAGGTTATGGTTAGGGAAAACAAACACTAAAAGTTTAATGAAGTATAGTATTTAAATTAAAAACAAAGTAATTTACAATCTTATCTCAAGTCGTAAGTAGGTACATCATTTAGGTATCAAAATAGGTGAAAAAAACACAAAATAGGAACTTATAAAATTGTTTATTTTGTTCATGAAAAATAGTCGTTGAAAAATTCCATTTTTATTTAAACAAACACAGTGAAGCTTGAGCACTGGACTTTTCTTCAATAAAATGGGTTACTTCTTTTTGATCATTCAATTTAGTTACGGATGTCTCAACTATATAAAAATCACCATCTGATGTAATGCTGGCAGTATACGAAACAAACTCGATCTCCTGTCAGTTGTAACACCTGCTCTTAATTTGCTATACTATTTTGAGTTGTTCCTCAATCTTTTAGCACATATTTCATAATTGCGTCCCACATGTGCTTCCGTGTGTTGTATCATTATATTTCGTTTAAATTGTAATAACAATTAAAATATAATATTCAAATTATAGTTGTCTGATAAGTAGATGCCATCACTTTCAATGTAAAGTTTAATTCTTGATGGACACATTTCACGAATATGGATGCTTCCTCATATCCTTATATTGCGTTTCTTATACGAAGAAAAAAATCCTAAAATTATACATTCATAAAAACTAAACAATTATAATAGAAGGGATGTACCATTTGAAATAGTCCTCACTCATACAAAATGGATACTTTCCCATTTGCAAGTGTTTTTCGGTCCCTGCAACAAAAATCAACTTCTCATTCTTGAACAGATGCTTCAGAAAATTTTCTTTTCCTGATACATCAAAGCATCCCTTGGATTGCACGTGCAATATGGATGTATGTTCCATCAATATACACAATATTTCAGCCTTCGGTTCTATATTTAATAATATTTTCTACGGCGAATATCATGCAATTCCATAATCACCTTTCTGTTGTCTTGTGCGCGCTGCCATCTATAATAAAGGCTTTACTTTTAATTAAATACTTATGGATGTTACATATTAATATTTTTAATGTTTCAATCTTTACTGTAGTTTTATTCTAAATTTTGTTCTGATCATGAAATTGTTCCACTCGTTTCACAATTTTCCCATACATAAAATAATTTTTATTTTCAACACTTGCATCTTCAATAACTAATAAAAACTACTTACCTAAAACTCATACTTTTTTACAGCCGCCACTTATAATAATTTCAGGTAAAACAATGTGCACTTTGTGGAGCATACTTAGAAAAAAAAATGAATATACTACAATATAAAACTAACTGACAGAAGTTTCTTGTAATTAATTTTAGTATCTTCATTATTTAATTTTATCAAACTCACATTTTAAAGTAGGAGCCCCTTTTCTCTAGGATGTAGAAATTGTAAAAGATATCCCAATGCCTTGACTATGGATAATTTTTGCTTCTACATCAACAAGTTGTTTAGAAAACATGGTTGTAGATTAAATTAAACACACAACACTCATTTATAAGCTAGCTAAACGTCGTGAAATATTCAAAATAAAAAATTTTCAACAAATAAACAATTTCTTCCAGAAACCAGAAACATATAAAATAGCTATTTGCATAAATCATCTTTCTAGGTGAACAAAACAGAATTTGGTTTCTGCGATTGTCAATGTTCCAATTTCAGGTGGCTTCAGCTTTTGTGAAATGGATTCTACCTACCCAATACATGCTAAAACTATTCGATAATATATGTGGAACCAACCGAAACATCTCTGTGGATAACTGGCTCTCATCCTCTGAATTGGCCAATAAACTGCCAGAGAATAAGATGACCATGGTGGGAACCCTACGACAGAAAATAGTAGACATTCCTCCAGAGCTCCCAAAGAAGAAACCGAATATTCCTGGTTCTGACTTTCTGAAATGGTTCCGAAACAGTTTTATTGATATCAACTTTTCACACATATGGTGCAATTGATGAACAAACTCAGAAGCTAGAAATAGTTTTCTTTTACAATGGGCTCGTTTCATGATATTCAATGATAATGTCACAAGATATATTGGGTCTGAACTAAGAATTTGCGACTAATAACGCCACTCTACGATTTCAAATAAAAATGAAAAAAAAAATATTGAAATTTGAATTCTTGTGGTAGGCTAGAGCCAATGGCAAACAAAGATATTTTGCGCTGTTGTCACGAGGAAAAACTTTATAAGTAGACTAGTTATCTTTTTTCTTTAACACCCGTTAAAGAGAAACGCAAAGTACTGTCAAAACGTACTCTTTCAAATAATGTTCTCCTAATCGGGTGCCTCTTCTTAAAAAGGTAACTCTCTCGTAGTCAAAGAAATTTGAAAATATATATTTTATACTGCAGTGATGATGGTTTCAAAATAAAAAATATAACGTAAAATGTATGTATAATGAAAATTAAATGTTCTCCATGTAGGTTGAGTTGTTTGGAAAACGTGTCATGTAACACAAATTGCGTTACCTCACAGTTGCAAACTCGATTTAGTACCGGATCGCTTACTCTTCTTCTGTTTAGAGGAGTTCGAGTGACTGAGACACCATGTCCACATCCACTTGAGGAAGATTTGTAGAATTAGCTTCGGTGAAAACTGGATCCATTTTAACGATGTCTTTTAAAAGGCAATCAAACAGAACCACATTTTCTACTATATAATAATATATTAAACAACTAAAAAGTCGTCGAGGACGATATCTGTTTGATGTTGGTTGTGGATATTGATGTCAATTGTCAAATTCTTCTAGTCGACTTTCACTTTGTATTAATAAACTTGGATAGTCAAGTAGGATTTGTCAACAGAACGTACTTTCAATCTGACAACAAGGGCTTCTGTCATTGGTCGACTTATAGCGGTTTATTTAAATCTAATTTTCGAAGATATTTATAACTTTTTGAGATAAATATCGTTATCATAGAAAAATATATGATATTTTTAATCCTTCTGATATGATTTCACTTGTTAATTCATACCCATGAAACTAGCCCATTCAACAAAAGGCGGGGTTGATACCTATGATCAGTTGTGTCATTCAAAAACTGTGACTCGAAAAACTCTATATTGGCATTTGCGAATATTTTATGGAATGTTGAATGGTGCTGAAATTAATTCTTATGTTATCTTCAATTCCAATAAAGAAAAACAAAATCCCAACTATATTTCATGAAGGCAGTCTCTTCAATAATTGGCTACGCAATTAGTGACACCTCAATGGCAAAATTGAAGGTGCCAACACAGACAGCCAATTTATATCTCTTGTATTGAAGAATTGGAAATAAAGTTTTCATCTGTTTTCATATATTATTCTTGATAAGATGTTTATTTTGTTACTTCCCTTCTTTATAAATATATACCTAAAATATTCTGCTTTTTGATAATGGAAACTTTTCAGTTTATGTATATGTTTTTGTTCATTAACTACCGGCTGTCCCACTTAACTTTTCGGGGTTTTGATCGATTATTACTCAAACAGTTTTAGGAATAGAAACATGCGGTTTTCGCCAGTTTTATTGAAATTTATAAAAGTTTTTTTCTCAATGATGGGATATTTTATCGTAATGCCGGTTTGACCGGAAATTAACACGTAGATTTTTAGGGATAGGGCAACGTTGTTATTTTAAATAGAACACCCTGTATATTTTTAGTCTAACACGAAGCTCAATCTTTAAGCTTTCTAAACATATATAGTTTGTGCTGCTTTTTCCGGAAATTATGGCCTAAAATTTAAGTTTAACAACCTGGTGCAAGCATTAAAAGAGATTGACCATGCCGTGCGCGTTAATTTTTGCCGCCAAGTTTTAAGATTATTTATAAGAATTAATTACAGAAATCTTCTTATTATGTTTGACGAGGCTACTTTCCACCTAAATGGTCAAGTAAATAGACACAACTGTCGCATTTGGGGTTCAGAGAACCCTCACAGAACTACTGAATATGTAAGAGATTTACCCCAAGTATATATCTGTATGGTGTGCCATGAGTTCTACAAAAATTTCTGGCCCATTTTTCTTCAGTAAACCTATCGTTACCGCAGTAAATTATGTAGATATGCTACAACTGTACTTTTTTCCGCAACTTCAGCAAGATAATTTATTACAAACATGTTACTTTCAGCAGGATGGTGCAAGTCCACACTATGCAATGATCACTAGAGAACTTTTAAATGAAACATTTGGTGAAAGGTGGATTGGAAGAAGAGGTCCAGTGAGGTGGCCACCGCGATCACCTGATTTAACGGTACCGGATTTTTTATTTTGGGGTTACATCAAAGATCGATGTTACAACCCACCCCCTACAACCTTGGAAGAATTAAAGACAAACATAATAAATGTGATTGAAACTATTCCTAGAGAGATGTTGATAGCTAGTTTTCGAAACTTAATTAAAAGATGGCGAATGTGTGTAAACGTCCGAGGACATCATTTTGAAAATTTGTTGCAATAATATTTTTTGTTAAATGTCTTCACGTCCAAAATTGTTAATTTTGTTGACATTTTTAAAAAATTGCCTTAGAAAATGCTTAACGTTGTTTAACTTAAATTTTAGGCCATAATTTCCGGAAAAAGCAGCACAAACTATATATGTTTAGAAAGCTTAAATATTGAGCTTTGTGTTTGACTAAAAATATACAGGGTGTTCTATTCAAAATAACAAAGTTGCCCTATCCCTAAAAATCACCGTGTTAATTTCCGGTCAAACCGGCATTACCATAAAATATTCCATCATTGAGAAAAAAACATTTATAAATTTCAATAAAACTGGCGAAAACCGCATGTTTCTATTCCTAAAACTGTTTGAGTAATAAGCGATCAAAACCCCGAAAAGTTAAGTGGGACACCCGGTATTATTATTTTTGGTTTTTTTCGTTTGAAAGCCAAATTAAAATGTTATAACATTTGTGTCATATACGACACCACTCTACAAATTAAGTCCTAAAAAATAAGGGTACCATTCTAGTGTTAATTCCTGAGAAATATTACTTTTTTTATATCATCACATTCTGTACCAATTTTAGTCCACTTAGATTTCTCTTGCACATGCCTGTCTGATAACAAACTGTTGCACACCCTTCTGATATTTTGTGTACCACTGTACAACACACTAAACTGAACAAAATGGTGGTGTAAATTATGGACGCTTACGCCTAGAATAGTTAAAGATGATATACAGATTAGGATGCTGGTCATGGCTATGGTTCTGTACCATTTTTAATGCAAAAATTTGGTGTGTCGTTGATCTGCTTCTTCTAAAACCTCCTTACTAAATTATTTTAGGGAAATATTATTTTAATGCTTGCTTGAACTTTATAAGTAACGTTAAGTAGCAAGTTTTGGGAGAGGATTCCGTAACTGGGAAATTAATTAGTGCTATTCAACGGGTCAATCGATTACAATCAGTTCCTGTCATTTAAAAAACAACATATTCATGAATTCATTTTCGATATCAATTGATCACTCTGATTATAATCGGTCTAAAATTATGATGCTATTGAGAACAATCGTAAATCGGAAGCATGTGATTGGTCGAAAAATTTAAATAAGCTACCGTTTGTCTATGGGTTATGTAATGTGAGTGATATTTTGCAATTGTATATTACATTTTTAGTTAACAGAACAGCTTGTATAAAATTAAACGTGATTAAACAAAATGAACTCGTGAAAAGTGTGAAATACACGTGAAATGAACTAAAATAATGATGAGGATATGTCACTATTGATTTATTTGATTTGTAAAATGACATGACAAATGACAATTTTTTTTGGTCGTTCAACAAACATCAATCCGTTTTCGATTTCGATTATAATCAAAATCGGAATCAAGATCGAAGTGTTGAATAGCACTATTCTTTGTGCCGTATCCTTATCAAGGTGCTAATTCTCGTCTTCCTTGAACTCTCTATATGTTATACGCTGCATTGGTGATGACGTCACATCGCCATTTTTAAATGTACAGGGTTCCAAACAAACTTTGTTTACAGTTGAATTACTGAATAGATCTCTTGCGGTTACATCGTTTAACAGGCATTTCTAAGTGGAAAAAACTTGTTATGTGAAATAGATTCTTTCTAAATTGACTATGATTATAAATGTAATGTATTGTTGCCTATGTAAATTTCTGTCGGAGCTCCTAATTTTTTATTTTTGTTCCAGCAACTCATACCAGTTATAGAATTAACGACTTAGAACGAGGTGTAGAATATGAATTCAGAGTAGCTGGACAAAACCATATTGGTATAGGACAAGAAGCGATTAAATATAAGAAAACCCCAGAAGGTCCACCAACCGGTCCTCCCACCAATATAACATACAACTTCCAAACACCAGATGTCGTGTGTATATCATGGAGTCCTCCTAGTAGAGAACATCGCAACGGACAAATTACTAAATATGATATACAATTCCACAAGAAATCAGATCACAGTAACATGATAATCAGAAACGTGTCAAATACTAAAGCCGTATTTACAAATTTAGAAGAAAATACAGAATATGTTTTCCATATTAAAGCTTATACCAGTCTAGGTGAAGGACCTAACAGTGAAAAATATACAGTTCAAACTGAACGGGATATAGGAAGAGCGCCAATGTCAGTAAAGGCTGTAGCAACTTCAGATTCCAGCGTGGAAGTTTGGTGGGAGCCGGTACCTTCAAGGAATAAAGTCATAGGGTACAAAATATTTTATACGATGACAGCTGTTGAAGACTTGGACGAATGGCAGCAAAAAGTAGTAGGTTTAACGGAATCGGCAGATTTGGTAAACCTCGAAAAATATGCTCAATACGCTGTAGCGGTCGCAGCTAGAATGAAAAACGGTCTCGGAAGACTATCCGAGAAAGAATTAGTAAAAGTTAAACCAGAAGATGTACCTCTTAATTTGCGAGCGCACGAAGTAACAACACATTCTATGACTCTATCGTGGTCTCCTCCGATCAGACTGAATCCAATCAAGTACAAAATCTCCTTTGACGCAATTAAAGAGTTCGTCGATTCCCAAGGAATCACCCAAACGCAAAATATACCGAGAGTTGAAATTAAATTAGACGCTGACGTTCGATCGCACACCATTAACGAACTGTCTCCTTTCACTACGTATAACGTCAACGTCAGCGCGATACCGACTGATAATTCCTACCGCCCTCCTACGAAGATAACAGTAACTACTCAGATGGCAGCTCCTCAACCGATGGTTAAACCCGATTTCTATGGCGTAGTAAACGGAGAAGAAATTCACGTTATTTTGCCTCAGGCATCCGAAGAATACGGACCTATCAGTCATTATTATTTAGTCGTAGTTCCTGAAAACAAAGTGACAATCCAAAAGAACCCCGACCAATTTTTAACCGACGAATTGATATCTAACATAGAAAAGATACCGGAAAATTCAGATCTTCCATATATAGCAGCTAAGTTTCCTCAGAGGAACATTCCTTATACCTACCATCTAGGTACAGGGGAGAGTAATGACGGATACGTCAATTATAAATTGGAACACGGAAAACGGTATAGGATATTCGTTAGATCAGTGGTAGATACTCCCCAGAAACATTTGTATACCAGTAGTCCGTTTTCCGAATTCTTGTCTTTGGATATGAGAGAAGTTCCTCCTGGTGATCCTCCTCGTAGACCCAATCCAAATACCCCCACTGATAACGATGTGAAAGTCAGTTCTCAAGAAAAAGAAGCAGAGGTAAGATTTTCAATTTATAATAGCACCAATTAGCATGTGTATCTTACAGCAATCTTTTGTTTCTTCTTCGTTTTTAGATGCAAGCAATTTGTATACAGTAATAGGAATTTTCTGTGGGACACATATGTTTAAACGTCAATGTGTTAGACAGAAACAAATACATATAAATTCAGTGTAATATTCTTTTTCGCTAACAGTATATCATAAAATATAAAACGTGCAATACATAACTGTTTACGCCCTTCACTTCTTTAAAATATAGAAATTGACACTAAAACTTGTATTTTTATGCTCTAACAAGAAAACATCGAAAGTGGCGTCATTAAGACGAGCCAGATGTTATTTGACCACCCATGTTAAGGGTCTCTACTGAACCATAGTTTTGTAAAACGCCTTCATTCTGGCTGTAGGTTTCCTATAACTGCTTCTTATGTATATAATTGAATTGTAAATATATTCACTTGTTAATTTGAGAAAAGTATTATTTAAATAAATTCATTACTTTAAAACAAAACAATGTCCATAAAGCCAATGTGTTACAAATTCTTTGTAGGTACTAACAGGATAACAGAAACAGTGTTGCCAACTTTCATTGTATATAGAAATATTCGTCGAGACATTTTTGACTTTTTAAAAAATATTTACTTGAATTTTATGTACAATGAAACTTGAAAATACAAAAGTAACTTGACAGTAAATAAACGTTTAATAACAATGAATAGAAAAATTGAATTAAAATTATTGAATGAATGAATTTTACATAGTCATCAACCTATATTTATTACATCGGTGTTTTGAAATTGCTGATAGCGTTGCTTGGTGTTTTGAGTTTGCTCACCATGGGACAGGGTCGGAGTCCATTCACATTTCTCCTCTCTCCTTTCAGACTTCATCCTCGAAGTCTCTGAAAACAACTCTTGAAGAATCTGGATTTGAGTTGGTTGTATAAGAATTTGGAGATTCTCTTTCTTTTCTTCACAGCAACTGTTATAAAAATGCCTAAAACAGTTGAAATTATAATGAAGGAAACAATGTATCGGTTCGATGGGTTGAAGTTGATCGTACGTCTCTGGAATCTGGAGTTTTTCTATCTTGATTTCGTGCTTCTGATACAGTTTGATTGGGACTACTTGTGGTACTGGGAGTTCTTGGGCAGTTTTCCTGTACAGTACTCCTTTTATGACAATCGGCTCATTTGTCATTAAGATGCTACTACTGCTAATTTCTTGATTTTGAATTTTTATTGGGTGAACTATTCCCAATAAAATTACTTTTCTTGTTTCTTGAGAAAAATTTCCCGTTGAGATTGATGTGGTACAATTTTCTACATTTGGAATTTGGCACTGAGATTTTACAGGTTTTGTGCAGATAATTTGTTCGGCTAGATTGGTGCAGGCTTCGTACCATTTACCATTTGCGAAGTAATGCGCAGGTGGCAGAATCATTATGTGATCATTTTTGGGGATGGGGTAGATACTAAATGTGGGAAAAGCCTCTGGATAAACGATAGGGATTTTTAATATTATGATCATTGTCTTGGTGGTAACACAAACTAAAGATTTGGATGACTCAATGAGTTGGTAAGGATGTTCGTCGCTGATTATAATATATATATATATATATATATATATATATATATATATATATATATATATTTCAACAGCGTTTGTTAACGTTTCCAGTTTGTCTAAAGTAAAGAGCTCAATATTTGAAAGGTCTAGATGGGATAAGGTCATGGTTCTAATTGGTTTTAAAAGGAATTCATTTACAATTTAGAGATTGAGAATTTCGTTATGAAGAGCAACGTATCCATTGAAATCGGATGATAACTTATTTGCAGCAGCAACAATTGCTTTACTATTATTATTTATTAAATCTAAAAGATTATTAAATCTCGTATCACAATAATGACCAAAAGAGATTTCTTTGTTAAGTTTAGTTATAACTTCATTTTCTTTGAATTCTATTGCAGTAATATATGATTTTAATAATTCTTTGTCATAATCGTCAGTTATGTACCTAATTGTTGTGCCTAGAAATTGAAACAATCCTCTTTTATGCTTACGAGTTATTTTATGAAGATTGTCTTTTGCTTCATTTAGGAGGTTATTATATTGAAATTTCAAAGAAGCTAAGGGTCCGTTTTCTAAGGGTGAATCGAAAAGGTCATTGGGGTTTATTTCTAAAGTATTAGCTAATTTCTCTAAATTAATATGTAAAATATGTCTATGATAATGGTTAATTTCATTTGATTTGCCAAGTTCTTCTGCATAATAACCGTTATTGGGGATTTTCGGTATCTTGATAAGATGTCCCAGGGATAGGGTCGTCCTGCAAAGAAGGTATTCTAAAATATCCTTTTTTTACTTTACGAAGTCTTTTAGCAAATATTAAGTGTGTACTTGTTGTGTTTTGTTTATTCGTCTTGCCGATAATTTTTGTTTTTTCGGATGTAGTCTAGAATAAGGGGAGCTCAATTTAGGTCGATGTTTTTTTCTGGTTACGTAGAGAGAGGAAGAGGGATCGATTACAGGAATTGATTCGGCTTTTTAAAATTTTCTGACGTTTTTCTTTTTGTTTATTATATAGGTCAGTTATAAAGGGTTGTAGTTCGTCTTTATGTCTTTGATTGTATGTTTCGTATAATGGGAGATCAAAATCAAAATGTATTTCTTCGGCATAAGGGCCGTAGAAAATTGAAAAAGGTGAGGAGTTAGTAGCAATATGAATGGACTGATTATAAACTAAAGTGGCATGTGTGAAGGTATCGTCTAAGGGGTCTTCTGGATTTTGTTCTCGTAATGTTTTTCTATTAGGTTACAATGGAACTGTTCAACAGGGGAATTAGAACATGAGTTATTGACTGTTGTGAAATGAATTTCAATTTTATGAAGTTTCATAAATTCTTTAATTACAGCAGAATTAAATTCAGTGCCATAGTCACAAACAATTTTTTTCGGATAATTATGATGAGAGAAATAGTGTCTTCATTTGCTTAGAATTGAAACAGAAATTTTATAGCATTGGGCATATTTGCTGAATGAGTCTACAATTGTTAAGGAGTAATTTTTGTTACAGTGGAACAAATCAATATGGATTATGTCAAAGGGTTTTTGTTCTAATAATGGACCTAATTGAGGTAATTTATACGGGTACCGTTGATATTTATTTTTTAAACAAATTTCACATTGGTTAATGAAATTTGAAATTGTAGTTTGCATGGAGGGCCAATAAAATTGATTTTTCAAGTGTTTATAGATTTCAACTATGCCGTTATGAGTTTCGGTATGATACTGTTTTACACACTCTATTTGTCTTTGTTCTTCTTCTATGTCTTGTAGTAATTTATTACAAAAAATGGCCTTAACGGTCGTGTTAAAAGTTTTCTTACAGTATTCACAAATAAAAGGTAGAAATTCATGTGGTACGTGTAACGCAAATTTTTCATTAGGTCTAAGTATGTTTTTAAGAGCATCATATATTTCCATTCTCCAATCATCAGTGAGAGTTACAGTATGCCCATGTTCATTAAAACATTTTTTCTAAATAATGTCGTATTCTCTGGAGTTAGGGACTGAAAGAATTTGATATGTAGCGGAAATCGGATTTTCGATTGCAGGGTGATTAGTATCATCGCTAAGAGACTGGTTTTTCTCGAAATTCGTCTAAGTCAAAATTGCCTGGAGGTTCGACACATATAGAAGAAGATGAAAGTACATTGACCTGTACTCTAGAAAGACAGTCGGCAACTTGATTTTCTTTGCCTTTTCGGTATTTTACGTCAAAATTATAGTCTTCAAAGTTTCAGTCGCCATCGGGCTAATCGGGATGCGGGATCTTTAATGTTGCAAATCCATACAAGGGGATTGTCGTCACTTTCAACTGTGAATTTTTAACCATTCAAGTACGGACGGAAATGTTTACAGGAATCTAATATTGCCAAAAGTTTTCTCTTTGCTGAACTTTAGGCCACCACACAGTTGCACCGTACACCATCATTGGTCTGATTATTCTGGTGTACAACCAGTTTAACATTGACGGAGTTAGATCGCAGGTGCACCCACTTGCTCGTCTCATCGTTATTAGCGTGATCTGAGAACGGCTTGTGATGCTCGCTAGATGGCTGTTCTAGGTTAGCTTGATATGGGCGTCACATTTATTTGGGTGAAGAGTCACATTGGTATTATAGGCAATGAAATAATTGACCAGTTGGCTAAAGATCCTATTATTAATGGGTTACAAATAAATTACACTACTCAGAAGGATATTAAAACAGCTCTAAAACAAAGGACTATACAGAAATGGAAAGTAAAATGGATTGAATTTGCGCAAAAATCCACAAATCAATATTTTTTACTACGCCCTCAACTTCCATTGCTACAGTCATATATAATTGATTATAATGTTCCGAAATTTTATGTATATAGGGCTGAATAATAAAATAGGTTTTGACACTCTGGTGGAGCTCTTTAGACAAACGAAACTTGATCTATAAGGGTGTTGAAATGTAGATTCAAGTAACACTTACGTTCTGCTTACCAATAAAAAAAATCTGTGGCTGAAGGATTTATTTCCAAACCAGTCCCCCCCCACACACACACAGGTTAGCTCGTCATCTAACTGGATACCTAGGTATTTTGCTTCCCTGGCAACCTTTATCTGATTGCCGAAAAGTTTTCGCACACTAGTGATCTCCACAATTCGCTGTTTTGTGAATGGTGCCATGATGGTTTTCGAGGGATTGACAGACAATCCCTCCGCATCACACCATCTCTCCACTACGGACAGTGTCCTCTGCATTAGTTCCAGGCTGATGCCCACGTGTTTTCCCCGTATGAGAATAACAATGTCGTCAGCATATCCTTGAGCATACCATCCCTGCTCGTTTAGTGCAACAAGGAGGTCGTCGACTACCGGATTCCTCAGCTTTGGTGACAGAACACCTCCCCATCCTGTTTCTGTTTTCACCTCTCTTGTGACATCACACAGGGATGCTTGTGCTCTCCTGCTGCTTAGCATGTTCTCTATCCATCAGGTGATTGTCCTGGATTCCAGCTTTGACACTATTAAGTGAGTGCTTGTGCTGTCAAATGCTCCTTCGATATCCAGGAACACAGCCAGTGCATCTTATTTGTAAGTAATGGCTTGCTCTATATTATCCACCAAGCTATCCAAGGCTGTTTCACAAGATTTACCATTTTGGTAGGCATGTTAGTTAGGGTGCAGCGGCTTTTTACCTAGCACTGTGACCATCAGATGTCTATCTATCATCTTCTCTATTGCCTTGAGAACAGATGACAAGAGACTTATCGGGCGATGAGCCTTTGCAGTATCGTACGAGGGTCTTCCAGGTTTCGCTATAAATACTACCTTGGAGATTTCCCAAACCGTAGGTATAACTCCTGTGGCTAAGCTTAGTCTGTACAGACTCACAAGTCTTGGAGTTATTATATCGGCGCTTTTTTGGAATAGCACTGGGTAGATTCCATCTAGTCCAGGCGACTTGAAGGGATTAAAGGATTGGATAGCCCATGTCACAGACCTATATGTTACTATGGACTTTGCACAAGTCCAGTTGTAACGAGTTGCCATACCACGGGCAACTTGCCGTTCTTCTCTGGCTTCGCTTGTTGCTTCGACATGTATTTCGGTGGAGCCCGGGAAGTAAGTACTGAGCACTACTGCCAGTGTCTCCTCCGGGCCGTCCGTGTGTGAGCCGTCTTCTTTGAGTACGGTTTCTGGAATGTTGACTGGATTTTAAGCCATGACTCTCTGGAGTTTTGCGCAGTCAGAGACTTTCTCAATATCCCGACAGAAATTTCTCCATGAGCTTCTCTTTGTTTTTGTTCACTACTTTGTTGAATTCAGTGAGCGCCTTCATATGGTTGTCCCAATTTCCTGAGCGTTTGCACTGATTTTATAGCCTGCGTACATTCCTTCTCAGAGATTCAAGCTTCTGTTCCACCAACGTGCAGTTCTGTTGGTCGTTCTGACTGTTTCGGGACAGGCCTCGGTGTATGAGTTCATTGTGGCGCTGTTGATATCGCATGCCATTCTCTCAACCTCTTGCCCTGAAACTGGGTCATGTGAGGCCAGATTGATTTCCAATTCCTTCCGGAATGCTTCCCAATCTGTATTATTGTGGTTTCTAAAAGTCTCTTTCGTGTAGGTCAATGTAATAGTGAAGGATATATAGTTATGATCCAAAACTGAGGCTTCGTCCAGTAACTCCCAGTCCATAATTTTGCTAGCACCAAAGTGGCTGGCCAAAGTAATGTCCAGGATCTCGACCGCAAATTCCCCCTTCTTTGATGGAAACTTGGCTCACGGCCCTGATTCAATAAAGTTAAATTTGACTCTATTAGATAATTAATAAGGTACTCACCCCGGTTGTTGGTGTTGGAACTCCCCCCAGGCCAGATGGTGGGCATTGGCGTCCATTCTCAAGATGAGGTGCTTCCCCGTTGTTGTCCCGTGAATTCTGTAAAGCCGCACCAGCTTCAGTATCTTATTGAATATTATTAAAATTTAGTTATATATCGATAATTTGGATTGTCTGTTTAGTAACCAGTAATATTGTCTACATCTTAAGTATAATTCAGGTTTTTTTTCAACATGTTCTGTCCATCTGAGTTGCATGTCCAAAATCATGCCTAAATATTTGGCATTCTTCATTATTTGTTGATTTTTAATATTTCTTGATTGGTTAATATTTTATTGGTGAAATCCATATGTTCATTAAGTTTCATTTTTCAATATTCAGTCCAAACTCAAAACCGGAAAACATGGTAAGGGGTCTATGAGACAAAAAACTATGGGGGACCTCTGTTCTTTTTATTTGAAATAAAAATTGGGTACTTGAATTGAACTATTACTATACTCCTATACTAATACAGCTACCAAACATCAAATTTTTTTTTTCAAAATTACTAAATATTTGCATATTTTTTTTGTAGGTGTTCAAAATCATAGGACCTATCATAGCAGCTCTACTTCTGTCTGTGATACTAGTGATATTATTTATATTAAGGAAAAGAAGACAACCTTGCAAAACTCCCGATCAGACAGCCGTCACAAGGCCATTAATTCAACCAGATCTAAATGCTAGCATCGCTCCCAGTGACCCAGTCGAAATGAGACGATTGAACTTCCAGACACCGGCCATGATATCACATCCTCCCATTCCAATATCGGAATTAGCCATTCACATAGAAAAACTGAAGGCCAACGACAATTTGAAATTTTCTCAAGAATACGAAAGTATCGAGCCCGGACAACAATTTACATGGGATCATTCTAACATGGATGTAAATAAACCTAAGAATAGATACGCTAATGTTATTGCTTATGATCATAGTCGAGTAATTTTGCCCAGTGAAGGAGGTGTTTTAGGTACGTATCACTTTTTGAATCTTCCTCTTCCCTTTCTCCTCATATATTATCTGATATTTCAGTTAGGCGGCGGGCACACTGATCAATTGGTATCGAGTCGTATAGTGTCGAGTCAAGTGAGACTTGAAATGCTCGTCACACTAAGCAAGCAAGCAAGAAGGAAAACAATTTTTGAATTTGACATTTAACAGCTATCGATATCATCTTTGTAGATATCCTAACCTCACTTGTAACTCCACTTGAATTTTGAAATATTATAATTTCAAATTTAATATCATGTCTGATTCTGACGAATCCGAAGTATTATACCTTATGTGGAAAA
The DNA here is from genome assembly GCA_963921935.1 of Galeruca laticollis. Taxonomy (NCBI): domain Eukaryota; kingdom Metazoa; phylum Arthropoda; class Insecta; order Coleoptera; family Chrysomelidae; genus Galeruca; species Galeruca laticollis. The sequence goes on from OY998178.1 coordinate 11,844,748, forward strand.
ATATTAAGAAAAGGAGGAAAAGAAGAACAATGTGGGTACGAGATATTTTTCTTAATCGACCAACACTTGGAGAATATTTTCATTTAAAACCACAGCTAGACGAAGATGATTAAATGTTTTACAGCTACTCGTATTATCGTATGAATAGAAGAACTTATGAAATGTTGGTGTTTTTAAATGAAACTCAAGGTCTCTAGTTAATTCCACAATATAATACAAGTTATTGAAAATTCTAAAAAATTGACAATTTTTTAGAATTTTCAATAACTTGTATTATATTGTGGAATTAACTAGAGACCTTGAGTTCCATTTAAAAACACTAATATGAGCATATTCCACGAAGTAAGGGTCGAGACAGTCAATTTAATTATGAAATGTTGGTTTTAAAGACCAAACCCCATTTGAATTTGGGTCATACACATTGTAGGCAAACAATTTCGTGTGAGGAAAGATTGGCAGTTACATAAGGTTGTTAAATATTTTAGAAAAGTAATATACAAGTTTAATAATTCCATACATTTTGTAGGTTCCTAGCTAATGGAGAAAACTATCATTCGGCTCCATTCAAATTTCGCATTAGTCATAATTGTATAGAACAAATTGTATCTGAAATGTTACCATCAATTTATGATGCATTGAAGAATGATTACTTGAAATTCCCAAGCAAGAATGATTTTGTAAAGATATCTCAGGAGTTTATGGAAATAAAACATTTTCCAAACTGCTTAGGAGCAATTGATGGGAAGCACGTAAGAATTCGGAAGCTTAGAATGCAGGATCTTTATTTTATAACTATAAGCAATTCTATTCTACAGTATTGCTAGCAGTTGTTGATGCTAAATATCTCTTTACAATGATGGATGTAGGCAGTTATGGAGAAAATAGTGGCGGAGGGGTGTTTAATACATCAAAAATTGGTCAGATGTTCAATAATGCTCAATTAGAATTACCTGATGACAAACCAATTGTCAATTGCAATGTCCCTTTACCATATGTATTTATTGGGGATGAAGCATTTCGTTTGGCCAGAAACTTATTGATACCATATCCAAGAAGAGATTTGAATATTGAAAAAAGAAGATTTAACTATGGACTTTCACATGCAAGGCAAGTAGTAGAGTGTTCATTTGGAATGCTGGCTTCAAAATTCAGGATTTTTGAATCCCCTATTGCCATATCTCCTGATAAAATTGATAATGCAATCAAAGCTGCTTGCGTGTTACATAATCTTATTCGAATTGAGGAAAATATATTTGAACATCCAGAAAGTCTAAATGTGAATGTAGCTGCTTTTGAGAATGTTACTCATTTACCAGAGGTAGGAGGAAGAAATTTAAATCAATCAACAAGAGAAGCAAGATTAGTCAGAGACAAATTTACAGAATATTTTTCAGGAACAGGAAGTACTTCTTGGCAGGATGAAATTACATTGAACAGAGATAAAATAATAATGAACAGAGATGAAATGTAGCATGTGAAAACTTTATTAAAATATAAAAATACATACAAAAATATAGTCATATATTCTTTAAGCTCAATTTATAGATTAACAAAACATGTCTATAATGTAATCCTAACATAAGTAAAGTATTTATAAACTTAATTACTTCATCAAAGTTGTTTTTGTAGATATGTTGTGACAATTTATTAATCCAGTTTCCCATCTTCACTTAAATGATTTTGGAGAGATGTAATCACTTCTATTTTAAAAAGATTCAAGGCACTACTTGAAAGTTTTGTCATATTCTCTTCCAAACTTTCCAAAAATGAACGAATAGAGGATTTAGTCTTTTTTTGTTCTAAATAATTAATGAAACTTGTTTCAACAAAATCTGGTTTCCTCTTTTTCCCTCTTGCAGTGTATGACAATTGTAAATTATTACTAGATTGCTCTTCTATAGGTTCTTTGTTATCACTGTCATTTTCCACCTGGATAACTATTTCTTCAGTCTCTATTATTTCCTCCTGTTTCAGGGGACAATACATAATGTTCACTTACAGCTTTTGTGTCTTGACAGTCACTAAAAACCAAATTTCTTGAACATGTTCCATCCTAAATAAGAATGATTTACTTACCCAATATTTGAATGTGACTTTCTGCCTTTCAAATGCTTGCCCAAGAATGAAAGAGTATTAAAATATGGCCATTTTACTGGTGGCTTCACAGAGGAACCACATGCTCCGTAGATATATTGGTTTTTGGCTCTATATGTGCCCCTCAATATTTGCCATTTAGCTTTGCATAATTTAACTGTAATTTATTAGTCATATCAAATGTAAATATAATATACTTTTAATAAAACACACGTTTTGTTGGAAATTGCTCTGCAATAGATCGCCAACATTATTCTGTTGTATTTATGTTTGAATATGATGGTCTCGATTGGTCGTAGAGGTCTGGTTGATCCCTTACTAAATTAATCAATATATCTATTTCCTCAGGACTCCATTGATTTTTCATTTTGAAACCTTTCTGAATTAATACACTTTATTTTTTTGCACGTGAGAAATGAATATATAAACAACATAGGTTAGAAGTTCGAAAACAAATTACTATTTACGCATGTGCGGCTGTATCGAGTGTCGAGTAAAATTAGAACAAGTTTGAAAATCAAACATCTCGACTGGACATGACATAGATCGATCGAACCGTGTGACAATTCTCATAAGGTAACGTGGGTTTGATTTTTACATGATTCAAATTGATCGACACAACTCGTTCAGTGTGCCCGCCGCCTAATTTAATTAAATTGTAATTTACTGTCTCTATCCTTACTTTGTAGAATCTACTCATAATGCTGTTTTAAATGAAACTGTTTCTACATAATTCCACAATATATTGATAAAATGTTGAAAATTCTAAGAAATTTGACAATTGTTTCGATACGATGGTATTTAGTATCAAAACAATTGTTAAATTTCTTAGAATTTTTAACATTTTATCAATATATTGGGGAATTCTCTGGAAACGGTTAGTTTCATTCAAAACAGTAATTAAATTATGTTAATTTCAGGCACAGATTATATAAACGCCAATTACTGCGACGGTTATCGAAAACACAACGCTTACGTCGCAACCCAGGGTCCATTACCGGAGACTTTCGCCGATTTTTGGCGGATGTGCTGGGAACTAAAATCAGCTACGGTTGTCATGATGACAAAACTCGAAGAACGAACGCGAATTAAATGCGATCAATACTGGCCAACGCGTGGTACCGAAACTTATGGTAGTATGAACGTGACGGTTACGGAAGTCCACGAACTTGCCACGTATTGTATCCGAACGTTCCAGATTCACAAAGAAGGTTACAGCGAAAGAAGAGAATTGAAACAATTGCAGTTCACTGCTTGGCCGGATCACGGAGTACCCGATCATCCGGCGCCATTCTTGCAATTCTTGAAAAGAGTTAGAACTTTGAATCCACTCGATGCAGGACCTATTATTGTTCATTGTTCAGCAGGGGTCGGAAGAACAGGTAAATAACATTTCTAGAAATAAGATACAATAAATGTCATATATCTTAACTATATTTATTTACCTTTGTTATGGCTTATCATCAAAAATAATTTCTTCTCTATCAAAACTAATTTCTAAATCTCATGTCAACCATAGATAAAATTATCTCAAAGGTTCGTCTTTAAGTTCTTGGGCTCAATTCGTCAGAACTATTTACCCAGACAGCGCCGCCCTTAGCAGTTGCGGGGTCCTGGACAAATCTTGGTTGCGGGGCCTTTTTGATTGAACTCGTGTCGAAATGGGGTACACAATTTTACCTTCGGTAACCACGGGGTGCACTCGTCATATATGTGTTGATTTTATTCTTCCCTTTACTAAAATGTAAATTGTCATACTCATACGAGTGCACCCTGTAATTACTGAAGGAAAAATTGTGTATATTCATTATGAACAACAAACATATTTTGTTATAATTGTATGTATTGTTTATTACATTGAAAATGTGTATCGTAAAAAACTGAAAAATAACCAGTTCAAAGTCTCATTTACAATACAAAGCAAAATTCCCTTATCTTGATTTCTGCTTAGCGAAATCGTCAATGAGGGTGTCAAAATTAATACTTTCATCTGTATTGTACTCTATTGATAGAGTTGCACGGGATGAAAGTCTTTCTTGGGTTTCTTGGGATACAGTCCTTAAATAAGTTTTGATTTGTTTCAAGCAGGAAAAGCTCCTTTCTACACTTGCGACTGTAATGGGAATGGTCAACAAAATTCTGTACACTATTTGAAGGTTAGGGAAAGGATTCTTGATGTCATGTAGATACGTTGAGAACTTTAATTGGACTATCAATACCATCTGGAACAATTTCACGAAACACTTTTATTTCAGTTAAGAGCTCAGATCCACTTATATCTTTGGACACATATTCGTCTTCATGATATACTGTTACAGGACCATTCCAAGCAGTTAGATCATGTTTATTTGCAGACATTTTTCTTTCAATTCGCTGTCTTGCAGTTCATTCATCTGTTTTGGCCTGTACAGGAAGCCGAAAATCCTAGAATATGTCTCAAACTGTGAAAATCTCTCATCCACTTTTGCTACCATTACGTTAATGATAGGGTAAAAGTAATCTATTTTGTACTTCTCCTCTGCAGACTGCTGATTATCTGTGCAGACATCATCGTGACATTCGTATTCAAATAACTTTCTCTTCCTTCTGGAGCGTTTTTCTTCAAACTTTGCGTCTATTTCAAGAGTTTCCACGATTTCATTTGCAGTAATTATTGCACTGACAAAGCCTTGTTCAGGGAATTTCTTAAGAAAGTTTATCAGTTCCAAGATCGATTGTGACGCTGCTTGCAGATCCATGTCTTCAGCTTGAAGAGTTTTGCTTACTATGTTGCAAGCAAAAAGAATGTCATACCAAATCACAATACTTAGGATGAATTCATAGTTTCGTAGTCCGTGAACGGCAAGCGATTGTGCTTCACATTTTGAATTAGGTTCATCAGTACCGGAGTGAACTTCTAAAAGAGCATTAAGTATATCTTTAGGTTGATACCTAATAGCTTCAACACTTTCAACTCGGCTTTCCCAACGTGTGTCGGAAAGCTTTTTTAATGTCAATCTTGGGACATGCTTCAGTAGTATGTCCCATCTCTGGGTTGTTGCTGAAAATAAAGCAAATAGTCTTCCAACGATACCAAAAAATGTTACTGCTCTTGGTGTCGATTTTGCAGCATCACATAGAAGGGGATTTAAGATATGACTCGCGCATGGCATAAAAAATGCTCTTGGATTTATGTTAAGAAGCCTTGCTTGAACTCCACTGCGAACTCCTTTCATGTTGGCACCGTTGTCGTAAGACTGCCCTCGGCAATCTGTTAGATCTAGGCCTAGATCATTTAGTTTAGCAATTAGGCAATCAAGCAGATTTTCACCTGTTGAGGACAAAACATTCAAAAAGCCCATAAAATGCTCTCCAACTGTCACATTGTCATTTGAAATTTGCACATATCGAATGAGAAGAGTCATTTGCCCTTTATGTCCAGCGTCTGGTGTACAATCCATCATGACTGCATAGTACTTTGCCTTTTTTGCAGCAGCAACAAGGGCTCTATTCACTTCTGATGTCATAAGGTTTATCAACTCATTTTGAATACTAGGTCCAAGATAGTGGCCATGAATCTCTTTACTTCTAATTCTTCTCAAATGTTCTTCCAAAATTGGGTCAAATTCAGCTATCATTTAAATCAAGCCAAGAAAATTTCCATTATTTTCTTTGTACAAAACATTGTTTGTACCACGTAACGCAATGGTGTGCTGTGCCAGATATTTAATGACCAGTATAATTCTACGTAATACTTCTCTCTAGCGCTTTCTTTCTTTTTCGATCAAAGTTAGCTGAGCTTGATTTATGCTGCATTTGGACAGCCTTTGCTCACATTCCAACCATTTTTAATGCAGTCCGCGTGTTTTGCGGACTATTCATGTTCTTGTAATCTTATACCTAAATGTTTCCAGTCACTAAATCCATTATCTGCTATTTTACCGGGTGAGTCGTTGGAGGAGATAAGTGGGAATTATTTCGATAGTGAATGGAAATTAGGGTATATTTTTAATATAAAACGGATTATGTTATACCCCCTCTCATATAATAAAAAGGCATGTTACAAACTAACTCCCTCTCATATAATAGAAAGGCATGTTACAAACTATTAACGTTTGAGAGTACAATGACCTCAGGTTTGTTCGAGGTGTGTATATTGATTTTTGAGTGGTTTAAGGACCAATTAGTTAATTATTTTTGCAATAAAGGATAGGCTTTTCCTTCACACTTTTACATGCTTAGAACTGTCAATAATAAGGTTGATTGTGTGTCAAAGTGTATGTCCATTGAATTGAAATATAAAGTACCATTACAGTAATTTAGATCGTTTTGTTCTTTCTCACATGAGAAATATACAGTTCACTCTGTAGTATGTTGACCCTCCTAGGTTAAGACAGCTGACAGTTCTGCCTGTATGTTTTACTGCACGCATTTAGTGGGTTACTTTTGTAGTATATTTATTAGTAATTAAAGTGAGTTTTATGTGAAATTCATCAAAAGAAATTGTTTGGTCGGGAACTAAGTGAACTGTATTTTTTTTTCTTTGAGTCTGGAGTTATGCATTATACACTTAAGTGGGAGAAAACAATAATGAGTACAGTGTATTCATTTATATAGAGCGCGTACATTTATCACTTGAAGTGCTATCCAAAATCTAATGGACTCTCGCCGAACTCTACTGTCCTTGTCGCCTTCGGCAGGAATCTTGGATGCAGGGCTAAATGCTTCCAAAATCAATTGAATAATTTCTGTGGGGATTGAACAGAAATGTTATGGTAAACAGTTACCTACATTGTTATATTTGTTTTCATATTTGATAATTTTGTAGTTTTAAGGGTTTTTTTCCATACAACATTGTCATGAGTTAAAACAAACAATCCTTTATAATAAATAAAAGCATTATATTAAATTTGAGGTAGTATTTTTGAGTCATATTTTTATCTTTACCGATTACATTTTGATTTTGTTAGGAACTGATGAAATAATATTGAGATATGACAACGCTGTTTTAGTGGGCACGCGGTCATTCAACTCTCAAACCTTAATTTTTACAATAGTTCAACCTATTTTCCTTTTCAGGTTGTTTTATCGTAATCGATTCGATGTTGGAACGTATGCGGCATGAAAAAACCGTTGATATTTATGGACACGTAACGTGTTTGCGTGCCCAACGCAATTACATGGTTCAAACGGAAGATCAATATATCTTCATTCACGATTCCTTGCTGGAAGCCTACATTTGCGGCCAGACTGAAGTACCAGCGAGAAATCTTCATTCACATATCCAGAAATTGATGCAGCTCGAACCAGGAGAAAACATATCGGGCATGGAACACGAATTTAAGAAATTGAGTAACATTAAGACTGATTCATCACGTTTCGCGACTGCGAATTTGCCTTGCAATAAGCACAAAAACCGTTTGGTACATATCTTACCGTTCGAAACTACAAGGGTGTGTCTCGCTCCGTTGAGAAATATAGAGAGTTCGGATTATATCAATGCTAGCTTCATAGACGGATATAGATATAGGAAGGCGTATATTGCGACGCAAGGACCCATGTCTGATACTACAGATGATTTGTGGAGGATGCTGTGGGAGCACAATTCGACTATTATTGTCATGCTGACTAAACTTAAGGAAATGGGAAGGGTAAATATTGTTTTTAATATCTTCAAACGATTTTATGTCCCTAAACTACTTTTATTAAATATATTAATATTTCCGCCACTTCCAGGATGTAATATGCCTACCTTCTTGAAATAAAGTAATTGTAGTTTTGATTTTTACTATATTATTTATTGGTTTTTAAATTTCTTTGAACAAACCATTACTTAATCTACTACATTTATTTCTATTCTATCCAATATCTATATAATATTTACAATTTGCTTATTTAGTAAATAGTCTGAACGCAATATGCTTAAGCTTAGCTTAAGCTTAAGACACCTGCTACAAGGACATCTCGAGACATTTTCCAATCCAACTGCTGACTGATAAATATCATTCCAAAACCTATCAATATGTCATATATATTTATTTAATTCTGTATAAAATTTTAGGAGAAATGCCATCAATATTGGCCCAGTGAAAGATCCGTGAGATATCAGTGTTTCGTCGTGGATCCTATAGCCGAATATAACATGCCTCAATACATTTTGAGAGAATTTAAAGTAACAGATGCAAGAGACGGTTCGTCCAGGACAATAAGACAATTCCAGTTTACCGATTGGCCGGAACAGGGAGTTCCCAAGTCCGGAGAAGGATTCATCGATTTCATTGGGCAGGTTCATAAAACTAAGGAACAGTTCGGACAGGATGGTCCAATTACAGTTCACTGTAGGTGAGTGTTTAATTTTTTTAAAAGGGGAAAACTTAAGACTTACACTATTATTTTACCATTAAGATTCCTATAGTCTGTTTCTTATTGTCTGACAGCACGCGAAAAGGTCACAGATGCTAGTCAGGTAGTAAAGCATAAGCGCCACAATTCATATAAGGAATTTATTTACTATTTAATTTTATACCCGATCTGATATATAAAGGTAATAGAAATGTAAATTCGGTTAGTTAAAACAACTAACTGACCTTCATACATTTGTAGAGTACATACAGTTAAAACAATAAATTATTTTTGAAATAATCTTGTAACGCAACTATTCTGACTGGATATTTCATTAATTATCTTGAGAATTTGAAGCAGGTCAATTCTTGGGAGACATATTAACAAACCATTTATCAATTCATTCTCCAGATAATTACTTTCTGATTTTCGAAATGTTGATAATAACATTTCCAAGAAACGTTACAATAGGGTCCTACTAGGGATTGTCCCGATGACTACTTAGAAGTTTTGCAGGTATATACGGTGAAACTTGGTCTCGCCCAACAACTGTGTTGTGAAAAATGTCTTCAAGTTTTACCCCAGTAAAGTGTAAGAGCGTGATTAGCTTACAAACGAAGACTGTAGTGTTAAATGTGCATGATGCTGTTGTACATCAAATGCCGGCTGCTACTGTTAGAAATATAGTTTCGACATGTTCCAATATGACAGGAGTTAGTGAATCTACTATTTACAGGCTTCTAAGAGAGAGGGAAAATGGAAATATATCTCCACCTAAAAAGTCAACTGGAAGAAAACCATTTGACCTTGATGAACATTTGCAAAATACAATAAGACGAAAAGTACATGAATTATATTTTAAAATAGAGTTACCAACCCTTGACAGAATTCTAAGAATGGTGAAGGAGGACGAGAATTTGCCTGACATAGGGCGAAAAACTTTGTGGAAGACAAATCTATTATCTAGATAAGACATGGCTCAATGAAGGACATTCAGTGAAAAAAATATGGCAGTCGTCAAGCTTTCATAGAAGGTTTATCTACTGGACTGAAAACTCCTATCGGTAAAGGTCGCCGACTAATAATAACGCATATTGAATGCAATCAAGGGTTCGTTGAAGGTGGTTTGCTGGAGTTTCAGTCAACATCAACCAAAGACTATCTTGAAGAAATGACTGCAGATGTATTTTACACAAATGGTCGAATTAATTCCAAATAATGCTGTAATCGTTATGGACAATGCCACTTATCATTCGTGATTAACAGAAAATCTTCCATCTACCTCTTGGAGAAAAGCCGATATTAGAAACTGGTTAATCGTAAAAGATATACCATTTGAAGATGATATGTTGAAAAAAGAACTTTTAAAGGTTGCTTTAGACCACAAGCTACAATTTAAAAAGTTTGTTATTGATGAAATAGCCAAGAATCGTGGGATAACAGTGCTTCATTTACCTCCATACCATTGTGAATTAAATACGATAGAGTTAATATGGGCCCAAATGAAAGGTTATGTAGCTAGACATAATAAAACATTTAAAATGAAAGATGTTCGTGAACTCATGAAGTACTCATTGACAACAATAACTGAAGAGAACTGGAGAGATGCAGTGAATCATGTAATTAAAGAGAAAGAGAAAATGTGGGTTTTAGATAACCTCATAGAACAAACTATAGAACCGATAGTGATCTCCCTCGACGAGTCTTCGGATGATTCTTGTATGGCCAGCGAAGAGGAAGATACTATAGATTGAATTTTATATTTCCTATAAATGGTATGTTTACTTTACTTAATATTCATTAATTCATTGTCAATAAATTTGAATTATGAGAATTAAACTATATTTTCTTTAATTAATTTAATAAAAATCAAAATGTAACTTGTTAATAGGCCTAAACGAATGAATTTTATTTCAACTATAATGTTGACCGAATCTAACTAAATAAGCAAAATGAACTAATATCGTAATCTCCGCCACTGCCTCACTGTTTATCCTTTTGCTGGCATTGTTCAGTTTTATTACCATATTGTATTTTGAGCTGAAACAGGGATGTACAGATAACCAATACAGGCACCTACTTGTTTTGCATTAGAATTTTAGTATTTACTTGTAAAATTCTTAGGATCACTCTGTAAGAGATAATTTTCTATTTGAATATTTAATGAGGCTACTGTGCTGTCAGACATTAAGAAATAGACTATAAAAATATTTTCAATAATGTATGTTTATGTGAAGTTATTTTTGCTCTTTAGTGTAATCATATTGTTACTATAGTTTATTTATAAATGCGGTGGAGCAATAAATCAATCAATGGGCCAAATTTCATTCCTTGTGATAAGGTAAATACCCTATCACATTTGAAATCAGTTCTGTGTAGTACTTTTGTGGGTAGAGCTGTGTGATAGTGATAAGTAAGGTGTAGGTAATTATGGAGTATGGGCAAGGACCTAGTAAATGGCCAAAAGTTGGACAATTATCAATAAATGAAAAAACGGAACTGTCGTTTTTCGTTGAAAAACAAAAATACTTTCGTAAGTGTGGATTATGTAGTTGATTTACTGCTAATATGCTGTGTGTTGCGAAATTGACATTCTACAAATTATTAATCGAAAAAAACTGGAACTTCTTCAGGTCGCCTAAAGATTTAACTGGATGAGTCACTGAAAATGAGACTAAGATGTTAAGTTCACGCTTTTTATTTAAAAAAGAAAACCCTACTCTGGACAAAATTCTGCTATATGTTCAAAAAGACAAGGATTATACACAACTTGGCAGAAGAACATTATGGAAATCATTGAAAGATGTTTATCTACAGCAGGGGTTCGCAACGTTCTATTGACTGCGTACCACTTGAATGTTTTTGACGTACCACCATCACCAGTGGGTATGGGGGGGAGGGTCGTTGGTGTAGATTGGAAGAGATGGGTGCAAATTTTCCTCCAAGTTGATCATGTCACATCTATATACAAGAGAACTTTCACAGCATCTTACAAAACGGTGGTCAGATTTTCTGGCATGCCTTTAACAGCTAATGCTTCCCTGTGGAATACACAATGTGTACTTCAACATTCAGGAGCAACTTTCTTGCTTCAGTTGCGCTCGTCTGCCTCGTTCGATTTGCTTGGTGCCTTGACTACCTTCGGTAGGGTAGCCTTCGAAAATAACAACGGCATTGGATTTGTAATTTGACTTGACATATGATATATAATTGTTGCAAATTTCTTCATATGTCTGGCCATGATGCCATTTAACGCGTTGCAACAAAAACCCTTCGTCGTGGACATATTTTGTCTCGTTCAAAACTGCCTGTTTGGTTGGTAAGAATGCCTTACACAGGCTAGATTTTGTGTAGAGAGGCTAAGTTTGTAACGCAAAAATTCTCGCAGTTCTTCATGTGAATGTTTCACGATGGTTATTCGTTCGAAAAGTCTGGTTGGATTGATGACTACAGCTTGTTTTATATCTGAAGAGAGCTATTCATAATCGCGAGAGGCTGTACTCATTCGCTTCACTTAAATTTTTCAGCTTCAAAATCACTATCAACAATACATTCTATACCTTTGATGCCTATCTCCTTCGACAAGTGGCAATTGATCCTCTCATCTGCTATAACACCGATACGAATTAGTTCAGATGAGTTTTAAAACTGAAAGGTGCCTCAGTAAAACGCCTTTTAACTTGCTACTTACCCTGCTCCACCTTTTTCAAATGAGCAGCAATCATTCTTTCATTTCTGAAGTGTTTACGACATCGCTCATGAACCTCGACTACTACAGATTTTTTTACTTAGCTGAATATGCTCGCCATCCTTTCTCTTCTTGCTTGACTTTATTAAGGTCCGCAAATCGTTTGAAGCCATTTTTAAGATAGCACAACATGCGATTTGTTATCGTCAACGCCGAACTACCCACCGCTCACCATCGCCCCCGCGCGGCAGTGAGCACATAGCAACGGACAACTCGAAATCATATTTGCGTGGATATGGTTTTAAAACTGTATTTAGCATAACGTCTTTTTTTTTAGAAAAAACGAAAAAAATATATTTGTGAATATTTATATAAAATTTTAAACTTAATAGAAAGGTTTTTTACGTTTTCTAGAGAAAAATTATAAGTAAAAGTCTGTAAAATATATTGTTCACAAGCCTTTTCGCATATTATTGCGTCCAAAGGGTTCATCTGAGAAAAAAAATTAAATAATAAAATTTGTAGCAAATTTTATGTACTTTTATTTTGTATAGGAAGGCTATTCACAAAAAACTAATAGTTTTCAAGTTATAATCTAGAAATAGTAAAGAATCCGTATTTTTCTACATTTTTTCTTTATTTTTTCAATGTTGCGTCTCGAAATTTTGTTAGCAAACCTCATATTCCGATTCAGCATCCCAAAAAACATATAAAAGAAAAAAGAAATTAAAACTACCTCAAAACTTTCCTGCTAAAAACACATATTAACTGGATGAAAATCAATAAAAAAAGTCTCGTGAGTAATAGATTTATTAATTATACAAAAAATTAATTTACATTGTTTGAGTATTCACAATAAAATACGAATAAAAATCAGTCAAGTAATAAAAATAACCAACTCAAAATGTTATATGTACTTAAAATAAGTTAGAGAACTTATCTTTGAGAGACTTAGAATATACAGTTCACAGTGATGTCCTGGAGAAGTGGTACTCGAGTTGGGTGCGGCGATTCTCTAAAGGGCTCCTTAAGAGCTTATACTTTTTGAGGTCGAAGGTACAGATTATACGACTGCTTGAAGCCAAGGTACTGATTATACTGCTTCTTGATGGCCAAGGTACTAGTGTATGGCTTCTTGGAGGCCAGATATTGACTGCAGAGCTGTAAACAAAAAAAAAATTGAGGAAGAAATATTGAAAAGGAGGAATAAGATGAACGGATCAGGAGCTTATGACCCAATACATACAAAAACTGAATCTAATTTTTTTAAAACAAAACTACAGAAATTAACTGTCTCGACCCTTACTTCATGGAATCTACTCATATTAGTGTTTTAAATGAAACTCAACGTTTCTAACTAATTCCACAATATAATCAAAAATATTAAAAATTCTAAAAAATTGACAATTGTTTCTATAACTGAATATCATCGTCAGAATGACAGAAGTTACATTTCATTTTATGCCTACCTGATGTTTATTAGTTATTTTTGGCCAGACCAAGTAGTGATTGACTTAATATATGTTAATAGAAAACAGAAGATGTGATATTACAAATATTGAAGCTTAGATATTATTAGCCCTATGGTGATATCCTGGATATCATTTTTCCAATTAAGATCAGTATAACTGTGCAATGATATAGAAAACCAGGAAAACTATATCTGCTGATCTTTACAATTATCACTTAAGAAGACAGTTTTAATAGTGGAGAACTCCCTAGATTTATCTGTTCATTGACGACTTTATATTGTGGGTTTCTTAAGTGGCTTCTAATTTCTAACTCTTCATGGAAATCCAATTCTTGTTTCTTATCACAAATATGTAGTACTTCTAGTTCTGTGTTTGGTGTCAAGTAGATGTTTTGCGTAATGGGATTTATCTGGTTGTTTTAATCTGTATGCTCGTAAGTGTTCACTGTATCTGATTTCAAAATTTCTTAGAAACAAGAACTGGATTTCCTTGAAGAGTTGGAAATTAGAAGACACTTAAGAAACCCACAATATGAAGTCGTCAATGAACAGATAAATCTAGGGAGTTCTCCACTATTAAACACAGTTATACTGATCTTAATTGGGAAAATGATATCCAAGATATCACCAAAGGGCTAATAATATCTAAGGTTCAATATTTGTAATATCACATCTTCTTCTTTTTTCTATTAACATATATTAAGTCAATCACAAGGTAGGTCACTTCTTGGTCTAGCCAAAAATAACTACTAAACATCAGGTAGGCAACAAATGAAATGTAACTTCTGTCATTCTGACGATGATATTCAGTTATCAAATCAATTGTCAATTTTTTAGAATTTTTAATATTTTTGATTATATTGTGGAATTAGTTAGAAACGTTGAGTTTCATTTAAAACACTAAAACTACAGAAATCTGTTCCCTTTTTATTCGTTCCTTTTCCCAAATCATCAGCAAATACAAATTTAAAGCTAGTAAAAAGGAACAAAAAAGGAAATTTACTAAAAATTTGCCTCAGCAAACTACGAGTGGGATGCCACCTTGTTTTTTTTAATAAAAATTATGAAGGTGAAAAACTAGACATACCGAAAAAATTGCCTGAACCAAGTAAAAGCCTTCATAAATTTAACATTTACCTACCCATATAGAAATCCAAAAGTAGAATCTTTGTAAGCACATAGGAACGAACGGAAAAAAATGAAGAAAATAATTCGCCAGAAAATGTAGGATTTCACCTTCAAAGAGGTTTAACGACTAACGAAAGATCTGCTTCTAGTCGAAAAATAGGAAGAAAATCATATTGAGTGAGATTTTATCGGTTAAATGCACAACTTTCGAATGTAAAAACGATTATTAAACTTGTTTATAAAAATTGTAGCTTAATAATTCTGAATTAGAGGTGGAAGTGGTTAAAGACTTGATGCCGCTATAAAAGAACTTTAAAGAAAATTGATAACATGTTGATAGGGCTTGTTACAACAATATGTGTGAGGATCTAATTGAGCCAGTTATTATTAACGTCAATAATTGTTCTTCCACCTAGTTTGACGCAGATTAATCCGTTCAGCATCATATTAAGATAATATTACTTAATCAACTATTTATATTGCTGTAAACGGGTTAAAATATATATTAACATAATTATTCAAGACTTCACATTTACAATAAGAAAAAATAATAATTGAAATCTTAACGGAAAAAGAAAATAGTAACAATATTATTTTCAAGCGTTTAATCACTTAGCCGTGGCGGTGAGTCCACGTTGGCTGAAATGGGTTTGCTTGGTTCTACATCTACTGTCGCCGGAGGGTATAGGATCCAGTCACATCTCTGTTCAGTGTAGTCTTCGTACGCCATCAACGCGAGGGGCTCCGAAGTATCCTCCACGTAATGCTGGTTACTAACCGGATTGGGGTACAGAGCGTTGCGTATATGTACGACCTCTACATTGTTAATTTTTTTTGTTACTCATTCTCAATACTATTTGCCTTATAAACGAATTATTTTTAAACTTTACTTAGTTTTAAGCATTCTTAGTACTATTATACTTAATACAAATTGTTTTTAAAAATTATTTTATAGGCGTGGTCAAAATAAGTTTAATTTATTATTAGTGTTTTAAATGAAACTCACGGTTTCTAGTTAATTCCACAATATAATAAAAGTTATTGAAAATTCTAAAGAATTGACAATTGTTTCGATAAATCAATATCATCGTCAGAATGACAGAAGTTACATTTTATTTGATGCCTACCTGATGTTTAGTAGTTACTTTTGGCTAGACCAAGAAGTGACCTAACTTTTGATTGACTTAATATATGTTTATAGAAAAAAGAAGATGTGATATTACAAATATTGAAGCTTAGATATTATTAGCCCTATGGTGATATCCTGGATATCATTTTTCCAATTAAGATCAGTATAACTGTGCAATGATATAGAAAACCAGGAAAACTATATCTGCTGATCTTTACAATTATCACTTAAGAAGACAGTTTATTAGTGGAGAACTCCCTAGATTTAACTGTTCATTGACAACTTCATATTGTGGGTTTCTTAAATGTCTTCTAGTTCTTCAAGGAAATTCAGTTCTTGTTTCTTTTCACAGATATGCAGCACTTCTAGTTCTGTGTTAGGTGTCAATGAATGATTGGTGTCAAGTAGATGTTTTGCGTAGTGGGATTTATCTGGTTGTTTTAACCTGTATGCTCGTAAGTGTTCACTGTATCGGATTTCAAAATTCGTAAGGGTCTGACCCAAATAGACAGCATTACATTCTTGACATTTGAGTTTATATATACCTGACTTCTTTAATAGTGGTATTTTTGTTTTTACATTTAACAATTTTGTACTAACATTACTTTCTGTTTTAAAAGAAATTTTTGTATTCGTTGCTGAAGATATTATCTTTGAAATATTATTAGAAATACTTCCTGCATATGTGATGGTTTTATAAGTTTCATCAGCTTGTTTAGGAAATATTAGTTGTAATGCCACTTTTTCCTCTTTTTTACTAATTAGCTTATTTATCATATTTAATGGATAACCGTTGGATCTTGCTATTTGTCTAATTGTAATGATCTCTCAATCAAAATTACATTTGTTCATAGGAACTGAAAAACCTCTATGTATCATTGAACTATATGCCGCCAGTCTGTGTGACATAGGGTGATTGGAATTGAATGGAATTGTCACATCAGTCTGTGTTGGTTTTCGTTAAATTGAATAATCAAGTACATTATTAACTCTTTTAATTTTTAAATCAAGAAAATTGATTGAGCTATTTTCTTCAATTTCTAATGTAAATTTAATTTTTGGGTGTAAATTATTGATGTGATTGAAAAATACATCTAATTGTCCTTCACTACCCATAAAACAAGCTAATATGTCATCTACATATCTATACCAAAAAACTATTTTTCGAAATATTACTTTCAAAGATCTTTCTTTCTAAATTGTCCATAAAAATGTTAGCTAAAATAGGTGAAATAGGGCTTCCCATTGGTAAACCTTCATTTTGAATATATATCTTATTGTCAAAAGTGAAATAATTTTGATTAATGCATACATCAAATAAATTAAGTATATCTGATATTATTCCTGGATTAATATTTTTATCTTCTAGTAATTTTCTTACAAGTATTAGGCATTCTTTAGGAGGAATGTTAGTAAACATATTAGTTACATCGAACTAAATGAGTTTATAGTTATCTTGCAAGTGGATTGCTTGCAACTTTTTGATTAGTTCTATTGAATTTCTAATTGAGTACTGAGATTCATATCCGTAACTATTGAGTATATTGTTGAGCCTCTTTGCCAATATATTATTAGGAGCATTACCATAAGAAACTACAGGTCTAATTGGTTTCGTTATTTTATGTAATTTAACGGTTCCATATAATTGTGGACAATGAGGATTCTTATGTATGATAGACCTCTTTTCGTAATCACTTGAAAGACAATTTGAATTATTAACAATATCCTTTACATTATTAGAAAATTTTTTTGTTGGGTCTGCTTTAAGAACTTTTACATCGCTAGATTCTATAAAGTTATATATTTTGGAATTGTAATTTTCAGTCGTCAAAATGGCAGTTCTGTTCCCCTTATCAGATTTTGTAACTGTTACAAAAATACCACTATTAAAGAAGTCAGGTATATATTAACTCAAATGTCCAGAATGTAATGCTGTCTATTTGGGTCAGACCCTTAGGAATTTTGAAATCCGATACAGTGAACACTTACGAGCATACAGATTAAAACAACCAGATAAATCCCACTATGCAAAACATCTACTTGACACCAATCATTCATTGACACCTAACACAAAACTAGAAGTGCTGCATATTTGTGAAAAGAAACAAGAACTGGATTTCCTTGAAGAATTGGAAATTAGAAGACATTTAAGAAACCCACAATATGAAGTTGTCAATGAACAGTTAAATCTAGGGAGTTCTCCACTAATAAACTGTCTTCTTAAGTGATAATTGTAAAGATCAGCAGATATAGTTTTCCTGGTTTTCTATATCATTGCACAGTTATACTGATGTTTTTAAAATGAAACTCAAGGTCTCTAGTTAATTCCACAATATAATACAAGTTATTGTGGAATTAACTAGAGACCTTGAGTTTCATTTAAAAACACTAATATGAGCTTATTCCACGAAGTAAGGGTCGAGACAGTCAACTTTAGTTATACTCATCTTAATTGGAAAAATGATATCCAGGATATCACCATAGGGCTAATAATATTTAAGCTTCTATATTTGTAATATCACATCTTCTTCTTTTTTCTATAAACATATATTAAGTCAATCACAAGTTAGGTCACTTCTTGGTCTAGCCAAAAGTAACTACTAAACATCAGGTAGGCATCAAATAAAATGTAACTTCTGTCATTCTGACGATGATATTGATTTATCGAAACAATTGTCATTTTTTTAGAATTTTCAATAACTTTTATTATATTGTGGAATTAACTAGAAACCGTGAGTTTCATTTAAAACACTAATATGAGCAGATTCCACGAAGTAAGGGTCGAGATAGTTAATTTCATTAATTTATTATATTCAATATTAAAATAAAAATTCGGCATATTCCGTAGTTTTCATCTCAGCCCATGTCACTGACTACATAATAACATGATTTTTAATCTCTTGATAATATAAAAGAAAAGATCCAAAACTCGTCTTGATACGGGATGAAGCTACCTGCCCGACACAGATATAGAAAACAATTTTTAATATTACTTGGATGGTTCAGCCTGTATTTTGCAAGGGCCACGAAGATTTATTACTCTGCTGCATTTATAAATAAACTATATTTTTGAAAATGGTATTCTTCATGAAAAGTTGTATACGATCTAAAAATAAAAATGTACTAGTCAAATACACAAAGTTTCCAATCGTATACAAGGTTTGACGAAAAATATGAATTTTGTTAGAGTAAAGTATATTTGTTTACAACAATATAGAAAAAATGTATTTAAAATTGTAATTTAATGACATTAACATTCATTGTACTTTTGACATAACCTCTAATTATTATAGATTTCATTTTTTGTGTCAAAATGACATACTTTATTATACTGAGTACCATAATGATAGCTATTACGATAGTTATAACATAAATATCTATTATGTATTTACATTGATATTTTTCTAGTGCTGGGGTTGGTAGAACTGGTGTATTCATAACACTGAGCATAGTTCTTGAACGGATGCAGTATGAAGGAGTGGTAGATGTATTCCAAACGGCTAGGATATTAAGAACGCAACGACCAGCTATGGTTCAAACAGAAGTAAGTCATTTATTTAAATAATTTCACCAAATGTATCTAAATCGATTGTTTTTTTTTCTATTCCCTTTAGGATCAATACCAGTTTTGCTACCGGGCCGCACTGGAGTACCTAGGTTCCTTCGACCACTACACCAACTAATAATAAATACTACTTTGCCCTTCATGTTTATGCATATAAGTTGCATATTTTTACTGCCAAACTGGATATTGACGCGAAAAAACAAAAAAATTAGAGCTGTATTTAAACCAGTGATTAGTGAACAAACCTTAGAACCTAGCGTGCAAATGTGTATAAATATGTGCCTAATGTATATGTGGAAAAAAAGAAATGTCAGAAATTTATATTTATTTTGGAACACAGAAGTTGTCTAGCAAATTGTCTCTGTAAAAAAATGTGGCTCGCGGTTTAAACCTGGGTTTGAATATACTTACATGTAATTAGGTACTTGAAAATTTGCGTAGCGCACATCCTTTCGTATCGAAAAGGATAAGCCGCATTAGGATTAATAATAATAATATATAAGGTGTTGTTGATTGAAGGAAACTTGATCAAAATTTTTTTGAATAATACTTTGATACATTCTAATTTCATAAATATTACTCTGTAATTGGTATATATAGTGATTGAGTTAATTGAAGAAAGGAAATATATAATGTGACCTAGAAAATGGCTCAATAACAAGAACAAATTCGATGCTTTTTTATTCCTAATCCGTCTACTCGAAAAACAGGAATAAGGAGCATCTCAGCGAGAAGGGGAATTGAACCTATCATGCAATTTACTCAACTGGGACCCTTTTTATATTGTTCATTTCTTTATTTTAAAGGTTAGGATAATTTATCTAACGATTAAAACACTTATTACTGTATTGGAATTGAAGAACCACAATGTTACATCTGAACTACTCACTAGATTGTGAGGTTTAAAATCATTTTATAGTTAATGTAGTTAATTGAATAAAAAAGGGGAAATATCGTAAAAAAAAACGATTGAAGAATTGGATATGTTCCTAGCTGTATAAATAATATTTTAGTACATCATTGAAAGAAACTCGAAAAGTTAAAATATACTTTTGAATGAATTTGCTTTTTAATTAAAAAATGCAATATAGGTCTTCAAATTTAAAAACTTGTGCTTTATACCAATCATCTAATAATCTGAATAAAATTGCTGAATTTATACAATTATTATTTATGTAAATGCTTAGATAGATAAAAATATTATCAAAAAGATTATTGATAAAAAAGTGCATTAAATAAAAACCTAACTTTTATATTGTTATTGTAAATTGTTAAAATTATTAAAGAATTATTAGCTAATCATAAAAGAAATACTGTAATAAATTAGATGTAATGTTTATAATCTAATTAACTCATAGTGAATTTACTCCATAGTAAATTCAGTCCTGCGCTTAATGTAAATTTAAAAATTCAAGTTTATTATCAAACACAAGCCTGATTTAGTTGGATTTTATATTTTCTGCCTTCTTATCAATAATAAAACTGCAAACGTCAAATTTCATCAGGTTAACAATTTTTTTATTGGAACACTATTTATATATTACAACATATCGTTATAGATTCGTTTCATTTGATTTTAAATATTCACACTTTTGGCTGTATTTTATCCGTGCGTTTGTATAATACGCTCCTGATCTTCTCTATGACTTTCATTTTTGGAAATGTCTATACATTAGGATGCAGCGTTTCTGCAGTGAGATTCCTGCTTATGACATGCCAATAATTTGTTTTGTTCTGTAACAATCAAGTTTGGGTAAATTACGTTATTTAATGTATTTCGACAAAAAACAGATACTTAAACCTCTGGATATATGATTTGACCGAATATGGAAAGGTTTTTATATACATGGTGATTCGTTTAAATAAAAGACAACCTGTCAGAATCGACGTTTGCAAGATTATTGAGTTTGGAATGATGTAACAGATAATATAAAATGGTTTAAAATTAAATTTATAAGTCAGGCGTGAGGGTGATTCATAAAGGAATACAACCGGTTTTATCTATGAATCTAGGGAACTGTATGTCCTATAAAAAATGTTTATAACAAACTCTAACCAAAAAAAGTTTAAAATTTTTTTAAGTTCGATTTTTGTTTGCTAGATGGCGCAATTACTAAATATAATTCCCTTTTTCACAAAATATCTTTCTATTTTTCTTAATTTACTATAGTTTTTCGTCTTCTGTCTTTAATTTGCTTATTTTCCATCAATTTCCTGTTGGCCAAAGTCTTAGTGATTCTATAGAGTTATTTACTGTTTCATTGAGCTTCCTTTACTAACCTATCAGCCCAAATTTGTTTTTCTATTCTAAAACTGCTTTATCTTTTATCTTATAAGGAAGTGTAGCAATTATAATTTCGTCTTCTTCTTTAGCTGGGTTCTGCTTCTCTTTTAACGTTTTTCTTCCCTCAATTCTTTCCAGGGTCTCATCGGTGATCTACGGCTTCTTTCTTCTGTTCTGGTTAATGTCTGCTTGTTGATTTTTTTCATTTACATACATTGGTGCAATATCTCCAGCTTCATATATCTCCCTTACAAAGTGAAATTGCACATTGCTATGCTTTGTTTTGCGTTTGGTTCTCAAATGGTACAGCTGATTGAAGAAATTGACATTTACCTTATCTTTCTGTTGCGATAGGAAATGTTGTTTACTGAGTTTCCTATATTTTCTTGGAGTTTTGAGTTAGGTATGTATAGCAAAAACCCAAAAAAGTAAAAACGTTGTGACACCAGTCCTTAACAATTGGCAACTCACCCTATTCGCCCAAAATGACAGATTTTTACCATCTGTGAAAAAACTTGAAATTTTTTAGAATATTGGCAACAAATACAATTCGTTCCAACGACTTTGTTAATTTACAAATAAAAAGAAAGATAAAAGCTGCTTTAGACAAGGATAGAAAAGTACCAATTTAGGTAACCATGATGCAGATCTTGGTATGCGATTTGATAGAACAAAAAGGGTACCAAAGTTAGCTTGACGTCCTCTTTTACTTTTCCGCCCAACCTATCTATATGCGAGAAAAGTATTGGTTTACCCACAAAAAAAGTGAAAATCTTGAAAAAAAATTTTGAGTTATTTTTACATTTTTCATCAAGAACAACACGAAAAAATGGTTTTTAGAAAAAAAATCCTGTGTGTATGTCGTCGGCCACTTTTCGATACATGTCTTGTTAGCACGATACAGCCTCCGGAGTGCAACAAATCACCATTTTTATTATTGAGTATTGTTCAGGACATCTCACAGATGAACCCTATTGATTTTCAGCTCACCACAGCCAGTACAACAAGTGCTATAGTACTTTAAGTACGGCATTTTTGTCAATTTTGGAGATATTTCAGTTTGTTAGCATGATACAGCTTCCGGAGTATATACAAGTGTCCAATTTTATGATTGGATATTATTCAGGGCGTCTCAAAGCAGAACCCTATTGAGATTTAGTTCACTAAAGCCAGTACAACGGGTGCTATGGTACTTGAGGTACCAAATTTTTGTCATTTTTGGAGAATTTTCAGTTTGTTAGCACGATACAGCCTCCAGCGTGTATACAAGTGACACAGTTTATGATTGAGTATTGTTCAGGGCGTCTTATAGATGAACCTTATTGATTTTTAGCTCACCAGAGCTAGTACAACGGGTGCTATAGTACCTGAAGTGCCACATTTTTGTCCTTTTTGGAGAAATTTTGGGTTTAGTACGATACAGCCTCCGGAGTGTATACAAGTGGCCAATTTTTTAATTGGATATTTCTCAAGGTGTCTCACAGATGTACCCTATTGAATTTCAGCTGACTATAGCGAGTACAGCGGGTCCTATCCAGATATACTGCATTTTTGGTTACTTTTGGAGATATATCGGTTTGTTAACACAATACATCCCTCAAAGTGTATACAAGTGACAATTTTATGATAGAATGCTAATCAGGGCATCTCATAGATGCGTAAAAGTTAGTTTTAATCTCTAAAACCATTTATTTTCGGAACGAAATCGATTGGTATGTATTTGACAGACCAAGGTGGAGTACCAAAGAAGACCAAAATCGCCTATAATACATTGGTGAAATTCGTAAATAATTCCACCTGAGTTTATACCAACAAAAAATAAACTTTCATTGTTACGCCCATGTGTTCCGGGTAAACAACGAAAGGTGCACTTGGCAGCAGCTGATTGCCAACTTGTCCGTGAGTTCCTTATAAGGTTTGAGTGAGAACGGTCGCTAATTGGCTGGAGCGAAAAACGCGTAGTGAATGCGAGCAGATGGAGCTTTAGCATTGGACAGTAAAAAATAATATGTCATAACGAACAGCAAGGAAATATATTGGTATTTAGTTTGTATTGTTTTGCTTATGGATGCATGTAGTTTCAATGAAAAGGGTAAATGGTTATCCAATGCTTTTCATACATGACAGAATAAAAGATGGAGTACATGAGAGAAGACGCACAGAACACAAGATGGATGACACAGCTGACATACATGGCAGTTGAGACCCGTGACAAATGACGCACCCCCACCACTCATGACGTCACACCCCCGTGCAGCTACAAAATCCAAGATGGCCGACTTCCGCTACAAAAGTTTTCGGGGTTTGCTATGTTAGGTTACCCCTATTGCAGCTTCCATCTAAGACCTTGAAGGTGCTCCCGGACCGGCATAGACTATCTACTTACCAGATTGCCTGTTTAGTGGATTGCGTATCTGTAACGTATTTATCCTCCGTTGTTGACAATGTAACTGCTGGCTACCTTTAATGCTATTTAAACTGAGCCCAATCTGTTCACGCATATGGAAAGTACAGTATTTTTTTTATCAACAAAAGTTTATTTCCTCCACCACTTAAAAATAGGTAATATAGAGGCGTCATTTTCTAATGTTGATATTTTTACCAACCTTAATTAGGGTAGATTTTGTAAAAAACGCGAATTACATCCTGTTTATTGCCGACGTACCCTCTGGTTTTCAGTACTGCTACGACCGGTGGTGCAATATCAGCACATTCAACATATAAATACGATTGTAAATATATTTCATTCAGCTGCATATTATTTTCAATCTACATATCCTGTTTCTACAATTTATATAGTTTTCTGTATTATTGAAAGTCGATATTTTATGTGTAATAAAAGTTTTTAAAAACAAAGTTCGTGTAACAACACATATATTTCGCGCCATCTAGCGAATAAAATACGAACTTAAATGTTTTCAACACTTTTTTTATAGGAATTAAAGTAAATTGCAGATTCTCGCAATTTTTTTCACGTTTTTAAACATAAAATAAAATTATAGACTTGAATTTTTAACAAACCTTCAAATTCTTTCCTTCGATCTCAACGACCTTGTAAAACTATAAATAAATGAACTATTACTATTCTAAAGAATATAGAAATGTTGACATCCACTTATTTTCTGTCATTTCTTGTAAGAAAAATAATCCTTTAATTCCAGTGTTTTGGTATCGTCTATATTTCATAACTGTTTTTCAATTTTTTTTTCATTTAATCACACAAAATAGATATAGTGACAAGACATAAGGCATGTACATAAATATTTAGTGCATTTATCCAATTATGAAGCTATAGTTTTATTGTATATTATGTATTCATATTTAACCGAAAAAAAATTTCTGTTAGATATTATTTTTTGTGACATCCATATTTCATAATTGTTTGAGATTCGTTGAAGGGAGACATTTCATGAATATTTAAATTGAAACTGCTGCTTATTTCCACTTATACTCTCCAAACAATACTTGTTTTCCTAAGTAAATTACTTTGAAACTCCCTTTGGCAGCGGTAAACCGAAATAACTCATTATGATCAAAGTATAGAAGATTTTTTTTATCACAAAATTTGTGTATTACGCTTAAATTATTCTATCCTTTGGTTATTCCAATTTATTATGTATAGTCTAAAATAGGAATTGAATTTTTATAAAAAAAACATATCTTTGAAATTTATTCTCGAAACAGGTTAAAATCAGTCAATTTTTCGGATTAAAGGAAATTTGATAGTGGAAATCAAATTCGTCAGGGTAGCTAAACACAGACATTATAATAAATGTGTACTTAAATGTTAAAAATATAGGAATCGAAATTTTTTTATAATAAAACCATAAGACTGATTTTTATTTATTTAATATTGTTAGTCCATGTATATACAGCATATCTTTTAGACTTATCTGAGACAATTTTTCCTGCCATATTAATTTTCCGCCAACCCTATTTACGATGCTAGAAAAGTATTGGATTACCCCAAAAAAAGTGAAATTTTGATTCATTTTTACATTTTTCATCAAGAACAACACGAAAAAATGGTTTTTATAAAAAAATCCTGTGTCAGCCACTTTTTGTAATTATGTCTTGTTATACAATCTCTGGAATGCATAAAGTCACCAATTTTATGATTGGGTATTATTTAGGACATCTCACATATGAACCCTATTGATTTTCAGCTCACCTGTGCAAGTATAACGGGTGCTATGGTACCTGAAGTACCTCATATTTGGTAATTTTTGGAGAAATTTCGGTTTGTTAGTACGATACAGTCTCCAGAGTATACAAGTGACCAATTTTATAATTGAATATTATTCAGGGCATCTTACAGATGAACCCTACTGCTTTTCGGCTCACCAAAGCCAGTACAACTGGACCCATAAAACCAGGTATACTAAATTTTTGGTCATCTTTGGAATAATTTAGGTTTGTTAGCACAGTACTGCCTCCGGAATATATAAAAGTAACCAATTTTATGATTGGATACTGTTCGAGGCGTCTCACAGGTATACCATATTGATTTTCAGCCAGTACAATGGGTGCTATGGTACCTGGACATTTATGGAGAAATTTCTGTTTCTTAACACAATACAACCTCTGTAGTGTATACTTAGGTGCGGAAAAGTTAGTTTTAATCTTTAAAACCGTTTATTTACATTATCCTTTATGTAATCTTTTCCATCTCTTATACTATTTTCGAGTGTACCGGATGTCCAACCTAACTTAGTATAGGAAAGAGTGGGGAGCTTTGAGTTTTAAGATTTGTAGATGGGATGGCACATGAGTAATTATTTATTACAATTTCTTCCATCTTTTTATTTAATGAATCTTGGTTTTTCCAAACATGATATTATTATGCTCTTATTCTACTTACAACTACTGCCTTTCTTGTTATGGTCATATGTCATCTCTCTTTTGGTATAAGGGGATTTTTATCATACCACAAGATTGATCCCCATTTTAGTATTTGTCAAATATCAAGACACAAAATATATTTTTGAGTTCCTTTACATTATTTATGCTCTATCAAACTATCAATCATTGCACTCACTTCAAAACTCAAATGGTAATGCAAAAATGGTTATTAACCTCGTACAAAAATCAAATCATCGTTTGTTACAAGTGGATCAAGACTCTAGGGGGGAGTACTTGATCAACGTAGTTGGGAGGCAAGATCCCTTCCCGGCTTTCTTTTATTAGCAACATGTATTTAATTGAAGATAGGCTATTTATTGATGAAATAAATATTAAAACAACTTAACAAATTTTAATTAATTAAATCACAGACTTCTAACAAGTACAAACGTTGGGAAAATTTACTTCTTCTTCACTTCAAGTTTTAGTCACCTTGCCTGTTACTATACCCATATTTTTCTCGGCCTTTCGTTATATCCTCTTCCATGGCATTGATAAAATCTGACTTTGGCTGGTATCCTCTTCTCGTGCATCCGTTCTACATATTCTTTCCACTTTTATTTTCTCGTTTATATTAAATATGTTTAATTCCATTCTTATATCACTGTTTCTTAGTATGTCCAGTTTTGTGCAACCTTTCACTCTTCTTAAAAATTTCATTTCTGGTGCTTGTATTCTACTTTCTTCTTTTTTCATTATTGTCCATGTTTCACTACTGTATACCAACCAAACTCAGGCGCAAAATTAGAACAGGGGAGCAAGTCTCTCTGAGGATCATGTCCTACTGCTCCCTACAGGAAGGCCCATTGAAAACTTGATATGGGGATTTGGGTAAACGTGGAAAAACGCTCGGATAGGTCGATTTTCGCTTCCAGGGGGACATTTTGATGTCCTACCTGCAGCACCGTCACTTCAGCATCCAGAAGGGGGGTGAACAACCCCTACAATTTGTATAGGAAATAGGGGTCGAGGGGCACATGGTTTTAAAGCTAGTTCAATTCTCTAAACAACGGTGTATATTTTTTTAGTTGACATGAACCATATGTGATTTTTTTGTTTCAATAAACCGTTACAAATTTTTGTACATCAATGGACAACTCAGTTGCAATTTTTTGCAATCTACCATAATGTGAATGGTGCACACAGTTGCCGAGAGAGTTAAGTTGATTGAAGAGAAGTTAATGGGCTTTCAAATGATGTCACTCGACTACTATCCTCTATTCAATACCCGATACACACTTTTTCGTTACATGTTAATTCCAGTTCTATTTTCCTTCTCTTCCCCATCTTACCACAATTAAGATATTAAATTATTTGCAAGATATCTTAGTTTCTCAGTATTTTATAGTATTTACTACTATGATATTAATGTTTCCATTGTCGTTCTTCTTAGGCCTTTTACATTATTTTATTATTGCTTGTGCATCTCTATTCTTGACATGGTTCGCAACGTCACGTATACGCAAGCCTGTGAATGCTCTATTTGCGAATACTTCTTAAAAATGATATTCTCGAGCAACCTTCGCAAAATCATACGAATGATATCATTGTCATGCTCAAATACACTTGACAACAGCGTAATTCAGTGTTAGTTGACGTTACAAATGTCATTTTGTTATAATATCGAATATAAACAAGCTATTCAAATGTGTTAAGTTTATCAATTGCTTCCATAAAAATGAATTCTACAATCAGTACTAAACCCAATATCAAGAAGCACACAAATGCTTCCATGGAACTAAAAAGGTTGTTGTTGGAATTAATAAAAGAACACTGTAAAATAACATCAGGAAAATTTTCGAATGATTTTACGTTAAAAGATGCTCAAAGATTGTGGGAATATATTACAAAAATATTGAATAGCAGTGGAAGAGGGAAATCCTGGAGGAAGGTTTTAGAAATGTACTTTTGAGTTAACTACATCTTTTCTTTTTGTTAATTGATGACTATTTTTTATTATACCAAACAGTGACAGTACAGTTTTAATACTATATACATCTAACAAAAAACATGACATATGTTTTTGTACGGTTGCGTTTCGTTACAACTAAAAACAGTTGAAACAAGAAAAGAGAGGGCGTAAACATTGAATACTACATTTTATATTAGATGAATTCTATTCAATGAAAAAATATCAACTCCACATTTTTTAGACATGTCATGATATAAGATCCAGAAAAAAAACCACTCAGTTTAAAAAGTATCAGAGGGGAACTGGTGGTATACTTTATCATGGAATATGAAAGTGAAGTGTTCGAAGCAATCAAGCTTGTATCGATAGAAGGACACACAAAAATGTGATGGAATCAATAACTGGAACTGGAATCCTCTGAATAAATTGATGCTGTTGAGTTCAATTCAGATTCTGTTTGTGAAAACATGAAAGAAAATGAAAATAATCTCAATATCAAAACGGTGCCTACACCTGATGAAAAAGAAAGTGGAACTTCAGAGGTTTCAA
This sequence comes from Galeruca laticollis, assembly GCA_963921935.1. Taxonomy (NCBI): domain Eukaryota; kingdom Metazoa; phylum Arthropoda; class Insecta; order Coleoptera; family Chrysomelidae; genus Galeruca; species Galeruca laticollis. The sequence goes on from OY998178.1 coordinate 11,873,791, forward strand.
AAAAAAAGTGCCTCGGGCTCCAAGAATGAAGTATATTTATGCATCTGAGACTTGAGAAAAAAATAAATAAAATCAGAATATTATAATGAGAAAATTATTATTTCTAATGAGTTTACAGTGGTGGCTGCTTTTATTTCTTGGTTTCTTATCGGTTCTTTAGATACAATAATTAACAATTCTATTTTTTATCTTGATGACTATATTATATGTTACATGTTCTCGAGAACAATCCAAAAATATAATACACAGTATTTTAAAAGAAACTGGCATATATTTATAAATATGGAACCTTTTTGACATGTTAGAAAAGAAATAATCAATCAATACTGTTTACTGAGATATCTAATTACTGTACATGACATTACTTAATTTTAAAATCAGTAGCTTTCTTTAGTGTGAAGCTCTTAAGATTAAAATGGTGTATATCTTAATTTTCAAGATATTAATTTTAAAAATTTAAATTTGACAATAATTGTTGGAAAATTTGATATTAATTTGAATTTTATTCTACTATATTCGGGCTGATCTTATTAAATCTAAAATAACAAATTAATTAATAAAAGATAGTTTAATGCTGCTACTATTTTTAATATTCCTCATTTAATAATTAAAAAGGTATATTTTTATTGGCAGCGATAAAAAGAGTCATATTGTTTCTGTATTAAAAAGAATCAAGTATATATTACTCTAAACTGATATAAATTAAAGATGGTACAATACTCATTTTGTTATTTATCTGTAAAATAATTTGTGAAACATGGATGTCACTATTTTACATTCAAAATTAAACGTTACGACTTATTCTAGTATCTTGCACTGAATCGCATAAGTTGACTTAATCAAATTTATGTACTTTTTTTCGTTATGAATTGCTCACTGTGAGGTAAGAGCTAGAATATGTCTTCGCAGGAAAAATATTCTAACAAACTCGGTCCATAGAATAGAACTTTATGAAAATTTTTTTTAATAAATCATCCAATCGTTCGAAAATATTAGCTTAAAAGACTGTTGTAATTGGTTTATTGCAAAAAAAGAAAACAATATTTTCGAATCGACTTATATTATTTTTAAAATAACCATTAAAATCTTAACCACGAATAAAACTTTATAAGTTTGGTAATTAGAATTTTCTGATAAATATTCTACTATTTGGTATACATTAGCTATTGGGAGTGTTTCTCCAATAACTACATTTTAAATTAAATATCAATTTATATATTATCAACCACACTTTGGAAATTATTGGTCTGTTCCAACTGACATGAAAACCGTACATTGTAAGATACAAATCCAGTGCTGATTAGTGAGTTTGATGTCAATAATTACAAGACTTATTATATTCACTAATCAACAGGTCAACTGGATTTGAATCGTACATCGTACGGTTTTTGTGTCAGTTGGAACAGACCTTTTATCACCATATCTTATAATATCAAAAGAAATCCCTAACCAAAGGCCAAAACGTCGAGAAAACGTACCAGAATTGCAATAACAAGGCAACATTCGTTTCTAGGTTCCTTTAGATCCCTGCAAAATCCTATGATACTAAGGGAAACATGAAAATAAAATCAACATGGATATGTTATACTACCGGCATAAACTAAAACATTCTACATAGAAATATAAATACGTGTATCACCTAAGTGAGCTTGAAACTCATTTTCCTAAAAATAATTCCACTCGGGTCACAACTAGCAGCTGCTCTACTTACAAGTTTCTGTCTTCGACCTATTTATGATCTGAGGGCATCAGTTTATAAGAGACGTAACTGTTACGGGTTCAATATATATTTTTCCAACTGAATAGGGAATTAAAAAAAAATAATAATAAAGGCGTTACAATTCATTATAATTTAAATAAAAATCCATTAATTATTTATTGAAATAACCTGAAGTCATTGCTTACATTAATCTATTGACATTGAACTAAAATTCTTCTTTAATACAAATTCTAAATCTTATTTGAGTACTATGGGAATTAATGTCACCAAAAATTGCCTAGCTTAAGGAAATCATCAGGCTGTCTATCTCTCTTCCTTCTGTCTTTTTTTCTGGGCTGAACTTTGACCATGTGGTTTCATTAAAATCGAAATTTATTTCGAATTTTAAGAGCCCTACTACAAAAGAGATTAACATCAAAGATAGAGTACGATTAACGTCTGTTGATGTACACATTTGCGGATTTACATACTCTTCTTTTTCCGGCCAATAATTGAATAACTAATTAAGTGATTAGATGCCAACTATTTACTATCAACCTGCCAACTACACGGCATAATGTGGCGTAGTTCCTGTAGCAGCTAATAGTACCACCTAGCGCACCATCGTACTGTCTTCTATATAACTAGAGTCGCTCCATTTGGGAAATAGGAAGTAAGAGCTTTTCGTTTTTCTTTTATTCGTTCTGGATATTGCGGCTGAGGTGCTGCTTCGGTACCAGAAATATTGGCAAAACAATTCAATAATAGAGTTTAATAGTTCATTCCATTTTTATGCTTTAAAACTATCCAGTCAAATTTAGAATCACCACATACCTATATTTAATAACACTTTACACCATATAGTACTACATGAGTTCCTATTAAATGTGATTATTCAACTAGTAATTTTGGTAACTGATCTCTGATCTGTTCAGTTAGACCCTTGAAGCTGTCAATTTTCTTTTCTTTCCAGCTTCTCCACAACCCACTCTACCAGTTCAAATAGAACAAAACCTACAATTCTGAGCTAGTCAATTTAATGAATACAAGAGATTATTATTTAAAGACAATATCTTTAATATTATTTTGATATAGCCTGTTTAAATCCCCGAATTAGTTCCGTCAGCACCAAAGTGGTTAAGCCAGGCAACATACATGATTTTGGATTAAAATATCTGAATTTTCAACACAATTTCTGACCTGAATCATTTTACTTGTGGTAAAAGGTGCCTCCTTATTTAAAAGGATTATTGAGAGGTATATTTGTATACAACAAACAATTATGGTTCCTAGAAAGTTTCCGCTGGCTTAAGCCTTGAAAAACTTCGTCTCAAAAAATATACAGATAAACATTTATTGACATAAAAGACCCCACACAAGGCTGATGGTACTTTAAAGTGACTGGAATGGAACAAATCAAATATGTTGCTAAAGCAGGAAGATTGACCATAACATATGAAGAAATCTATAGAAATATCTTTAAAAACATGAAAATTCGAGTGGAATTCATGATTCTTCTTCTTGTGACATGTCCTTGATCTGTCGTAGGCGACCTCTCACTTTTACCTATGTTGTACTTTCCAGTTACCATAGATAGAAGGGACTTGCGATTTTAACGATGGATCAGAACGTCTTTGTTGAGAGGCTATTTTAGGCAGAATGCTATCGACGGTTTGCCATTGCCTTCCGACAGGTGGCGCGCCGATTTTTATTTCCGATGTGCTCAGATCGTTTTGGCTGGTCACAATTAAATGATATGTAAGTAAAATCACTTTGGGATGTATTGCCTTATTGTATTTTGAATTGAAAATAATGAGGTTAAGATTTTAATTGTATCGTAATAAACTATTTAATGCAATATATTTATAATGATTAGAGCATCTTTGTCGTCTGCAATATTTACAGTATACATACACTGTATCCATTGTGATATTTTTTATTTTTGTTTATTTTTTACTCTATTATATATTTTAATGTAATCTTTAGCGTCAATTTGATTATATATTTTTTATGTGTATAAAATGATTTTGTTTGGAGTACAATCGTAGTTTTATTTGAAAACCCACATTTATTTCCAAAATGAATTAGAAATTGAAGCAAATATTAACTGTAACGTTCGGGTGCTGAACAAGGGAATATCTTTAGATAACTCAATAATTCTTCTTCTTGAGAAGAAAAATCCTCATTTCGTATAAAATATTAACTTTGATGCTCTATATCGGACAGAGTAGAGGTCATCGCAATTTCAAGATTTCTTATGAGCAAAATCCAGAGAGAATTGAGGAAATTTTTTTCCGACAAATATGTACCTGAACTATAGTTTGGAAAATATTGCATTTTTCGCAATTCATCAAAAATATATTTTTGGCCTATACTACCTCTAAAAACATGTAAGATTAGATGAAATTTCGTCAAAAATCGATTGGTGACTTTGTTAATGCCCTAACTCTATTAATTTTTGAGTAACTATGGATATTTGATTTTACCCCTCTATTGGATACTTTGAGTTTGACGCACTCTACTTCGGAATCGCATCATTGTAGTGCTCTTCTGATTTCTTGCATCATAGATTGGACCTTTGACAGTATTTAACTAGAAAAATAAATTAAAATTTGCATTATTTAGGTCTGCACGATTTTATATATGATGGCATGTTTTCTTTTAATTTAAATTCTTTTCTGAAATTTGAAACACTTATCTAATCGAAAAATGGACAACACCAGTCGATTTGTCGTACCAAAGAACCTCATTTCTCATAATTTCAGTATTCTTTGAGAGGAAAAATATTCTCAGACAAATATGTACCTGAACCTATAGTATGGAAAATATTACATTTTTCGCAATTCTCCAAAATTATTTTTTTGGCCTATCTTCCTCTCAAAACATGTTCCATTAGATGAAATTTCGTCAAAAATCGATGGGTGACTTTGTTAATGCCCTAACTCTATTAATTTTTGAGTAACTATGGATATTTGATTTTACACCTCTTTATTGGATACTTTAAGTTTGACGCACTCTACTTCGGATACGCATCACTGTAGTGCTCTTCTGATTTCTTGCATCATAGATTGAACCTTTGACAGTATTTGCCTAGAAAAATAAATTAAAATATTCATTATTTAGGTCTGTACGATTTTTTATATGATGGCATGTTTTCTTTTAATTTAAATTCTTTTCTGAAATTTGAAACACTTATCTAATCGAAAAATGGACAGCACCAGTCGATTTGTCTTACCAAAGAACCTCATTTCTCATAATGTCAGTATTTTTTGAGAGGAAAAATATTTTCCGACAAATATGGAAAATATTGCATTTTTCGCAATTCTCCAAAATTATTTTTTTGGCCTATCTTCCTCTCAAAACATGTTCGATTAGATGAAATTTCGTCAAAAATCGATGGGTGACTTTGTTAATGCCCTAACTCTATTAATTTTTGAGTAACTATGGATATTTGATTTTACACCTCTTTATTGGATACTTTAAGTTTGACGCACTCTACTTCGGATACGCATCACTGTAGTGCTCTTCTGATTTCTTGCATCATGGATTGGACCTTTGACAGTATTTGCCTAGAAAAATAAATTAAAATATGCATTATTTTGGTCTGTACGATTTTTTATATGATGGCATATTTTCTTTTAATTTAAATTCTTTTCTGAAATTTGAAACACTTATCTAATCGAGAAATGGACAGCACCAGTCGATTTGTCTTACCAAAGAACCCCATTTCTCATAATGTCAGTATTTTTTGAGAGGAAAAATATTTTCCGACAAATATGTACCTGAACTATGGAAAATATTGCATTTTTCGCAATTCTCCAAAATTATTTTTTTGGCCTATCTTCCTCTCAAAACATGTTCGATTAGATGAAATTTCGTCAAAAATCGATGGGTGACTTTGTTAATGCCCTAACTCTATTAATTTTTGAGTAACTATGGATATTTGATTTTATACCTCTTTATTGGATACTTTAAGTTTGACGCACTCTACTTCGGAATCGCATCATTGTAGTGCTCTTCTGATTTCTTGCATCATAGATTGGATCTTTGACAGTATTTGCCTAGAAAAATAAATTGAAATATGCATTATTTAGGTCTGTACGATTTTTTATATGATGGCATGTTTTCTTTTAATTTAAATTCTTTTCTGAAATTTGAAACACTTATCTAATCGAAAAATGGACAGCACCAGTCGATTTGTCTTACCAAAGAACCCCATTTTTCATGTCAGTATTTTTTGAGAGGAAAAATATTTTCCGACAAATATGTACCTGAACTATAGTATGGAAAATATTGCATTTTTCGCATTTCTCCAAAATTATTTTTTTGGTCTATCTTCCGCTCAAAACATGTTCTATTAGATGAAATTTCGTCAAAAATCGATGGGTGACTTTGTTAATGCCCTAACTCTATTAATTTTTGAGTAACTATGGATATTTGATTTTACACCTCTTTATTGGATACTTTAAGTTTGACGCACTCTACTTCGGATACGCATCACTGTAGTGCTCTTCTGATTTCTTGCATCATAGATTGGACCTTTGACAGTATTTGCCTAGAAAAATAAATTAAAATATGCATTATTTAGGTCTGTACGATTTTTTATATGATGGCATGTTTTCTTTTAATTTAAATTCTTTTCTGAAATTTGAAACACTTATCTAATCGAAAAATGGACAACACCTGTCGATTTGTCGTACCAAAGAACCTCATTTCTCATAATTTCAGTATTCTTTGAGAGGAAAAATATTCTCAGACAAATATGTACCTGAACCTATGGAAAATATTACATTTTTCGCAATTCTCCAAAATTATTTTTTTGGCCTATCTTCCTCTCAAAACATGTTCCATTAGATGAAATTTCGTCAAAAATCGATGGGTGACTTTGTTAATGCCCTAACTCTATTAATTTTTGAGTAACTATGGATATTTGATTTTACACCTCTTTATTGGATACTTTAAGTTTGACGCACTCTACTTCGGATACGCATCACTGTAGTGCTCTTCTGATTTCTTGCATCATAGATTGAACCTTTGACAGTATTTGCCTAGAAAAATAAATTAAAATATTCATTATTTAGGTCTGTACGATTTTTTATATGATGGCATGTTTTCTTTTAATTTAAATTCTTTTCTGAAATTTGAAACACTTATCTAATCGAAAAATGGACAGCACCAGTCGATTTGTCTTACCAAAGAACCTCATTTCTCATAATGTCAGTATTTTTTGAGAGGAAAAATATTTTCCGACAAATATGGAAAATATTGCATTTTTCGCAATTCTCCAAAATTATTTTTTTGGCCTATCTTCCTCTCAAAACATGTTCGATTAGATGAAATGTCGTCAAAAATCGATGGGTGACTTTGTTAATGCCCTAACTCTATTAATTTTTGAGTAACTATGGATATTTGATTTTACACCTCTTTATTGGATACTTTAAGTTTGACGCACTCTACTTCGGATACGCATCACTGTAGTGCTCTTCTGATTTCTTGCATCATAAATTGGACCTTTGACAGTATTTGCCTAGAAAAATAAATTAAAATATTCATTATTTAGGTCTGTACGATTTTTTATATGATGGCATGTTTTCTTTTAATTTAAATTCTTTTCTGAAATTTGAAACACTTATCTAATGGAAAAATGGACAGCACCAGTCGATTTGTCTTACCAAAGAACCCCATTTCTCATAATGTCAGTATTTTTTGAGAGGAAAAATATTTTCCGACAAATATGTACCTGTATGGAAAATATTGCATTCTTCGCAATTCTCCAAAATTATTTTTTTGGCCTATCTTCCTCTCAAAACATGTTCGATTAGATGAAATTTCGTCAAAAATCGATGGGTGACTTTGTTAATGCCCTAACTCTATTAATTTTTGAGTAACTATGGATATTTGATTTTACACCTCTTTATTGGATACTTTAAGTTTGACGCACTCTACTTCGGATACGCATCACTGTAGTGCTCTTCTGATTTCTTGCATCATAGATTGGACCTTTGACGGTATTTGCCTAGAAAAATAAATTAAAATATGCATTATTTAGGTCTGTACGATTTTTTATATGATGGCATGTTTTCTTTTAATTTAAATTCTTTTCTGAAATTTGAAACACTTATCTAATCGAAAAATGGACAGCACCAGTCGATTTATCTTACCAAAGAACCCCATTTATCATAATGTCAATATTTTTTGAGAGGAAAAATATTTTCCGACAAATATGTACCTGAACTGTATGGAAAATATTGCATTTTTCGCAATTCTCCAAAATTATTTTTTTGGCCTATCTTCCGCTCAAAACATGTTCTATTAGATGAAATTTCGTCAAAAATCGATGGGTGACTTTGTTAATGCCCTAACTCTATTAATTTTTGAGTAACTATGGATATTTGATTTTACACCTCTTTATTGGATACTTTAAGTTTGACGCACTCTACTTCGGATACGCATCACTGTAGTGCTCTTCTGATTTCTTGCATCATAGATTGAACCTTTGACAGTATTTGCCTAGAAAAATAAATTAAAATATTCATTATTTAGGTCTGTACGATTTTTTATATGATGGCATGTTTTCTTTTAATTTAAATTCTTTTCTGAAATTTGAAACACTTATCTAATCGAAAAATGGACAGCACCAGTCGATTTGTCTTACCAAAGAACCCCATTTCTCATAATGTCAGTATTTTTTGAGAGTAAAAATATTTTCCGACAAATATGTACCTGAACATAGTATGGAAAATATTGCATTTTTCGCAATTCTCCAAAATTATTTTTTTGGCCTATCTTCCTATCAAAACATATTCGATTAGATGAAATTTCGTCAAAAATCGATGGGTGACTTTGTTAATGCCCTAACTCTATCAATTTTTGAGTAACTATGGATATTTGATTTTACACCTCTTTATTGGATACTTTAAGTTTGACGCACTCTACTTCGGAATCGCATCATTGTAGTGCTATTCTGATTTCTTGCATCATAGATTGAACCTTTGACAGTATTTGCCTAGAAAAATAAATTAAAATATGCGTTATTTAGGTCTGTACGATTTTTTATATGATGGCATGTTTTCTTTTAATATAAATTCTTTTCTGAAATTTGAAACACTTATCTAATCGAAAAATGGACAGCACCAGTCGATTTATCTTACCAAAGAACCCCATTTCTCATAATGTCAGTATTTTTTGAGAGGAAAAATATTTTCCGACAAATATGTACCTGAACATAGATGGAAAATATTGCATTTTTCGCAATTCTCCAAAATTATTTTTTTGGCCTATCTTCCTCTCAAAACATGTTCGATTAGATGAAATTTCGTCAAAAATCGATGGGTGACTTTGTTAATGCCCTAACTCTATTAATTTTTGAGTAACTATGGATATTTGATTTTACACCTCTTTATTGGATACTTTAAGTTTGACGCACTCTACTTCGGATACGTATCATTGTAGTGCTCTTCTGATTTCTTGCATCATAGATTGGACCTTTGACAGTATTTGCCTAGAAAAATAAATTAAAATATGCATTATTTAGGCCTGTACGATTTTTTATATGATGGCATGTTTTCTTTTAATTTAAATTCTTTTCTGAAATTTGAAACACTTATCTAATCGAAAAATGGACAGCACCAGTCGATTTGTCTTACCAAGGAACCCCATTTCTCATAATGTCAGTATCTTTTGAGAGGAAAAATATTTTCCGACAAATATGTACCTGAACTGTATGGAAAATATTGCATTTTTCGCAATTCTCCAAAATTATTTTTTTGGCCTATCTTCCTCTCAAAACATGTTCTATTAGATGAAATTTCGTCAAAAATCAATGGGTGACTTTGTTAATGCCCTAACTCTATTAATTTTTTAGTAACTATGGATATTTGATTTTACACCTCTTTATTGGATACTTTAAGTTTGACGCACTCTACTTCGGATACGCATCACTGTAGAGCTCTTCTGATTTCTTGCATCATAGATTGGACCTTTGACAGTATTTGCCTAGAAAAATAAATTAAAATATGCATTATTTTGGTCTGTACGATTTTTTATATGATGGCATATTTTCTTTTAATTTAAATTCTTTTCTGAAATTTGAAACACTTATCTAATCGAAAAATGGACAGCACCAGTCGATTTGTCTTACCAAAGAACCCCATTTCTCATAATGTCAGTATTTTTTGAGAGGAAAAATATTTTCCGACAAATATGTACCTGAACTATAGTATGGAAAATATTGCATTTTTCGCAATTCTCCAAAATTATTTTTTTGGCCTATCTTCCTCTCAAAACATGTTCGATTAGATGAAATTTCGTCAAAAATCGATGGGTGACTTTGTTAATGCCCCAACTCTATTAATTTTTGAGTAGCTATGGATATTTGATTTTACACTTCTTTATTGGATACTTTAAGTTTGACGCACTCTACTTCGGATGCGCATCACTGTAGTGCTCTTCTGATTTCTTGCATCATAGACTGGACCTTTGACAGTAATTGCCTAGAAAAATATATTAAAATATGCATTATTTAGGTCGGTACGATTTTTTATGTGATGGCATGTTTTCTTTTAATTTAAATTCTTTTCTGAAATTTGAAACACTTATCTAATCGAAAAATGGACAGCACCAGTCGATTTGTCTTACCAAAGAACCCCATTTCTCATAATGTCAGTATTTTTTGAGAGGAAAAATATTTTCCGACAAATATGTACCTGAACTATAAGTATGGAAAATATTGCATTTTTCGCAATTCTCCAAAATTATTTTTTTGGCCTATCTTTCTCTCAAAACATGTTCGATTAGATGAAATTTCGTCAAAAATCGATGGGTGACTTTGTTAATGCCCCAACTCTATTAATTTTTGAGTAGCTATGGATATTTGATTTTATACTTCTTTATTGGATACTTTAAGTTTGACGCACTCTACTTCGGATACGTATCACTGTAGTGCTCTTCTGATTTCTTGCATCATAGACTGGACCTTTGACAGTATTTGCCTAGAAAAATAAATTAAAATATGCATTATTTAGGTCTGTACGATTTTTTATATGATGGCATGTTTTCTTTTAATTTAAATTCTTTTCTGAAATTTGAAACACTTATCTAATCGAAAAATGGACAGCACCAGTCGATTTGTCTTACCAAAGAACCCCATTTCTCATAATGTCAGTATTTTTTGAGAGGAAAAATATTTTCCGACAAATATGTACCTGAACTATAGTATGGAAAATATTGCATTTTTCGCAATTCTCCAAAATTATTTTTTTGGCCTATCTTCCTCTCAAAACATGTTCGATTAGATGAAATTTCGTCAAAAATCGATGGGTGACTTTGTTAATGCCCTAACTCTATTAATTTTTGAGTAACTATGGATATTTGATTTTACACCTCTTTATTGGATACTTTAAGTTTGACGCACTCTACTTCGGATACGTATCACTGTAGTGCTCTTCTGATTTCTTGCATCATAGATTGGACCTTTGTCAGTATTTGCCTAGAAAAATAAATTAAAATATGCATTATTTAGGTCTGTACGATTTTTTATATGATGGCATGTTTTCTTTTAATTTAAATCCTTTTCTGAAATTTGAAACACTTATCTAATCGAAAAATGGACAACACCAGTCGATTTGTCTTACCAAAGAACCCCATTTCTCATGTCAGTATTTTTTGAGAGGAAAAATATTTTCCGACAAATATGTACCTGTATGGAAAATATTGCATTTTTCGCATTTCTCCAAAATTATTTTTTTGGCCTATCTTCCGCTCAAAACATGTTCTATTAGATGAAATTTCGTCAAAAATCGATGGGTGACTTTGTTAATGCCCTAACTCTATTAATTTTTGAGTAACTATGGATATTTGATTTTACACCTCTTTATTGGATACTTTAAGTTTGACGCACTCTACTTCGGATACGTATCACTGTAGTGCTCTTCTGATTTCTTGCATCATAGACTGGACCTTTGACAGTATTTGCCTAGAAAAATAAATTAAAATATGCATTATTTAGGTCTGTACGATTTTTTATATGATGGCATGTTTTCTTTTAATTTAAATTCTTTTCTGAAATTTGAAACACTTATCTAATCGAAAAATGGACAGCACCAGTCGATTTGTCTTACCAAAGAACCCCATTTCTCATAATGTCAGTATTTTTTGAGAGGAAAAATATTTTCCGACAAATATGTACCTGAACTATAGTATGGAAAATATTGCATTTTTCGCAATTCTCCAAAATTATTTTTTTGGCCTATCTTCCTCTCAAAACATGTTCGATTAGATGAAATTTCGTCAAAAATCGATGGGTGACTTTGTTAATGCCCTAACTCTATTAATTTTTGAGTAACTATGGATATTTGATTTTACACCTCTTTATTGGATACTTTAAGTTTGACGCACTCTACTTCGGATACGTATCACTGTAGTGCTCTTCTGATTTCTTGCATCATAGATTGGACCTTTGTCAGTATTTGCCTAGAAAAATAAATTAAAATATGCATTATTTAGGTCTGTACGATTTTTTATATGATGGCATGTTTTCTTTTAATTTAAATTCTTTTCTGAAATTTGAAACACTTATCTAATCGAAAAATGGACAGCACCAGTCGATTTGTCTTACCAAAGAACCCCATTTCTCATGTCAGTATTTTTTGAGAGGAAAAATATTTTCCGACAAATATGTACCTGAACTATAGTATGGAAAATATTGCATTTTTCGCATTTCTCCAAAATTATTTTTTTGGCCTATCTTCCGCTCAAAACATGTTCTATTAGATGAAATTTCGTCAAAAATCGATGGGTGACTTTGTTAATGCCCTAACTCTATTAATTTTTGAGTAACTATGGATATTTGATTTTACACCTCTTTATTGGATACTTTAAGTTTGACGCACTCTACTTCGGATACGTATCACTGTAGTGCTCTTCTGATTTCTTGCATCATAGATTGGACCTTTGACAGTATTTGCCTAGAAAAATAAATTAAAATATGCATTATTTAGGTCTGTACGATTTTTTATATGATGGCATGTTTTCTTTTAATTTAAATTCTTTTCTGAAATTTGAAACACTTATCTAATCGAAAAATGGACAGCACCAGTCGATTTGTCCTACCAAAGAACCCCATTTCTCATGTCAGTATTTTTTGAGAGGAAAAATATTTTCCGACAAATATTTACCTGAACTATAGTATGGAAAATATTGCATTTTTCGCATTTCTCCAAAATTATTTTTTTGGCCTATCTTCCGCTCAAAACATGTTCTATTAGATGAAATTTCGTCAAAAATCCATGGGTGACTTTGTTAATGCCCTAACTCTATTAATTTTTGAGTAACTATGGATATTTGATTTTACACCTCTTTATTGGATACTTTAAGTTTGACGCACTCTACTTCGGAATCGCATCATTGTAGTGCTCTTCTGATTTCTTGCATCATAGATTGGACCTTTGACAGTATTTGCCTAGAAAAATAAATTAAAATATGCATTATTTAGGTCTGTACGATTTTTTATATGATGGCATGTTTTCTTTTAATTTAAATTCTTTTCTGAAATTTGAAACACTTATCTAATCGAAAAATGGACAGCACCAGTCGATTTGTCCTACCAAAGAACCCCATTTCTCATGTCAGTATTTTTTGAGAGGAAAAATATTTTCCGACAAATATTTACCTGAACTATAGTATGGAAAATATTGCATTTTTCGCATTTCTCCAAAATTATTTTTTTGGCCTATCTTCCTCTCAAAACATGTTCTATTAGATGAAATTTCGTCAAAAATCCATGGGTGACTTTGTTAATGCCCTAACTCTATTAATTTTTGAGTAACTATGGATATTTGATTTTACACCTCTTTATTGGATACTTTAAGTTTGACGCACTCTACTTCGGATACGTATCACTGTAGTGCTCTTCTGATTTCTTGCATCATAGATTGGACCTTTGACAGTATTTGCCTAGAAAAATAAATTAAAATTTGCATTATTTAGGTCTGTACGATTTTTTATATGATGGCATTTTTTCTTTTAATTTAAATTCTTTTCTGAAATTTGAAACACTTATCTAATCGAAAAATGGACAGCACCAGTCGATTTGTCGTACCAAAGAACCCCATTTCTCATAATCTCAGTATTTTTTGAGAGGAAAAATATTTTCCGACAAATATGTACCTGAAAATATTGCATTTTTCGCAATTCTCCAAAATTATTTTTTTGGCCTATCTTCCTCTCAAAACATGTTCGATTAGATGAAATTTCGTCAAAAATCGATGGGTGACTTTGTTAATGCCCTAACTCTATTAATTTTTGAGTAACTATGGATATTTGATTTTACACCTCTTTATTGGATACTTTAAGTTTGACGCACTCTACTTCGGATACGCATCACTGTAGTGCTCTTCTGATTTCTTGCATCATAGATTGGACCTTTGACAGTATTTGCCTAGAAAAATAAATTAAAATTTGCATTATATTGGTCTGTGCGATTTTTTATATGATGGCATGTTTTCTTTTAATTTAAATCCTCTTCTGAAATTTGAAACATTATCTAATCGAAAAATGGACAGCACCAGTCGATTTGTCGTACCAAAGAACCCCATTTCTCATAATCTCAGTATTTTTTGAGAGGAAAAGTATTTTCCGACAAATATGTACCTGAACTATTATAGTATGGAAAATATTGCATTTTTCGCAATTCTCCAAAATTATTTTTTTTGCCTATCTTCCTCTCAAAACATGTTCGATTAGATGAAATTTCGTCTAAAATCGATGGGTGACTTTGTTAATGCCCCAACTCTATTACTTTTTGAGTAACTTTGGATATTTGATTTTACCCCTCTTTATTGGATACTTTAAGTTTGACGCACTCTACTTCGGAATCGGATCATTGTAGTGCTCTTCTGATTTCTTGCATCATAGATAGGACCTTTGACAGTATTTTCCTAGAAAAGTAAATTAAAATTTGCATTATTTTTTTTTTCTCGTTTATTTGATTTGGGAGTTGGATCCCATTCAGCTACGAAATAAGTAAATAAGTAATATGACATAAAAAGGGAAACAAAGGACATGTCGCAGCAAACATATTTACTCATATCCAAGTCACACATCATTAATTGCCCTATACAACAGAATTCGTAGAAAACGAAGAAGAAAGGATAATAGACATGGACACTCGTTTCACGCTAAGGTGTCCGTCACAGCGACTTTATTTACAACACACAATAAAGGCAACGGTAAGGGGGTATATCATAGTTACAAAGGAGAGACAATAGGTACACTACAACTAACCTCTACCATTCTACATCTAAAATACAGTTGTACTGATTTCTATATTTTTCTTCTGGTACGTTTAAGAAATTCCCATAATATAGTGCGAACCATAGTATGTCGCCGACTGAGAAATAACAGAGAAACTTGACTTTGTGGGAGAGTTGCATTATTTTGGTCTGTACGATTTTTTACATGATGGCATGTTTTCTGTTAATTTAAATCCTCTTCTGAAATTTGAAACACTTATCTAATCGAAAAATGGACACCAGTCGATTTGTCGTACAAAAGAAAAGAGAGAGAGAGGTATCCGAAGGCTAGATTTAATGAGAATGGGATTTTCTTTAATCGGATGTGTGATGACAGATTAGTGGCTGACCCTGATATATGATTTATGTCCTCTGTAGGGCTGGAGTTGGGGGTTATCGTGCTATGCGGCGCTTAAGAATAAATTGGGATTAAGGTGTATAGGCGGAAAAAACAGCCAATCGGGTGTAAAGGTGTCTAGTAGGAATCATTGAGAGTGTCTGGAGCGTGCTTTTGCTAAAAAATAACTGCGAAATAAGGCTCGTTCGATTAGTCAACGGCGTTGTTAAAATAAGTGTCTGGAAAAAGTGGTGTAGAACTGTCAATGAAAGAGTTGGTTGAAAGTTGGCTGGGACGGCTAAGACTTCAAATTCAAAAGGAGCGAACCACACTTCATTGCAGATACATATCTATCTCAGTTTCTTGGTGTTTGAACGAAATTGAATGATATAGGAACCTTAGAGTAATAATAACATGAACAGATGAATGTTCACTTAAATTAGTAGGTATTCAATAGTTAAGTGTTATCGATACCACGTTTTGTATAAAATGGTACAATTCTCACTTAAATGAAGATGCACTTATTTATGTATAGGGAGTAAAATGTA
Source organism: Galeruca laticollis (assembly GCA_963921935.1). Classification (NCBI taxonomy): domain Eukaryota; kingdom Metazoa; phylum Arthropoda; class Insecta; order Coleoptera; family Chrysomelidae; genus Galeruca; species Galeruca laticollis. The sequence continues at coordinate 11,889,664 of OY998178.1, forward strand.
ACTGCAAAGTGAACAACTTATCTTTTATCGACCGATAAAGTTATACTCGACTCAACTAAATTGTTTTCGAATATCTCATTTAAGGTCGAGACGCACATTACAGGACCGATTCAGGACATGACTACTGCTATGTAACTGTACTGTCTCCCTTCTGTGTCACGGCTCGGCAGCACTTTAAGTACACTTCCCGGACAAGTCTGAACAGGTACTCTTAGTTTCTCTCGGCTAGTCCATAACCGTGTGACGGCCGTAACACTGCAGTAGTCTTGTCCTGACACGGTCCTGTATTATTACTCTAATTACAGGAGTCAGTATTTTCACTCTAAGGTTCTAATTACTCCTGTAATTTGTTAATCTGAGATAGGAATTGATGGTTTAAGTAAAATTGGGGATTTTGGTTAGTATTTAGTTGGTATTAAAAGTAGAGATTTTGGTTAGTCTTTAGTTTGTATTAAAAGTGACTGGGATATTGAAGTTTTAAACTACCTGGAATTGAAGTTAAGAAATGTAACTAGGAAATTGAGTGCTATAAAGTGTCTAGAAAGACGAGGCGAAGATCGTTTGTGGCCGTAGCGGATGGATTATGTGCACGCAGGAAAAGTGAGGTTGTTGAGTTTGGTGTGGTTTTCAATTACAACAATCAAGCAAATAGAGGGCGGGTATAGCTGAGACTCTATTACTCCCTGTCGGCGGTCATTCGGCTGGTGAATGAATCCAGCAGGCTACAGGGAAACCTCAGAAAACCTGCAACACCGACCTGGGATGGATTCATAAAACATACAGGCCTCATTTGAAAAACCGTAAAGATCAAAATATGAAGTTAACAAGGTCAAGTTCTAGAAGAATATTCTAGAAGTTACATTTTCGAAAGAAAAAAATTGAGTATGTTGAGATGCGTAATTTACGAGATACAAAACGGGATATAAGGCGTTAATAATATATTTAATACTTCTATATTGCTAGTAGGGGTCTGGAAAAGGATAACGATCCCAGCGTGCAGTTGCTGTCTCTCTTGGTGGGCAACACTTTTACTTATATGTACAGAAGCGACAGTCCGATTTTTGTTGCAGACACATCCTTTTCAAGAGTGTTCCTAGATGACAGTGTCCTGTCAGAATGCATAGATCAGACCTACGCTATTCTAGGACCTGTTGGGAGGCTTTCTTCGAGGGGTTTACGATGAACGTCTTCGAGTGTGTGAGCCCCGCCGTATCTCTCCAAAGCCTAAGCGTTTTACACTTGGCCCAATCTGAGATGTAGGTTTTGACGGTGCTTATTGCAATGCTAACGTCGGGTTCTGGTCCGATGAAGGCAGAATCGGTTCCTTTCCTGGCGAGTGCGTCGGCCTCTTCATTATCATCCACGCCTCTATGCCCTGGAACCCAGATCAAAGTAATTTTGTTCCACTTACCCAGGTGGTCAAGGATCTGAATGCAGTTCCAAACTAGCTTAGAGTTCACTCGTTTGGAGCTCAGTGCTTTTAGAGCTACCTGGCTATCTGAGATTATTTTAATACACCGTTCACCGGATGCCTGTTACTCAACGCTCTGCCGCCCAGCTCTATAGCTATCATTTCTGCTTGCCAAGGTTTAATGAGATTTTAACTCTTGGTTTAGTTCCGTAAACTTCCCTTCATGCCGTTTTCGGTTTTGGAGCCGTACGCGAACAGCACATAGTCTGAGGGTGAAAACAAGTTGTCGTTGGAGATCATTCCGAGTATGTGGTGATTACTAATTTCACTCAACAAACCTGTGTGATCTCTTCTTGTTGCCATGGCTACTTTACGTTGAAAGTCTTTAAGTGACCATCCTAGCTTCCCTCTCTAGCTCTATATGAAGAGGGTTTAGGTTTTTGGATGGTTTTCATGGCAAGTGTCGGTGTCGTCGACATAGCTCCCGTAATGGCCAGGCACGCGAGATGCTGTAGTATAAGAAACAGCCTCATTATGGACGTCCGATGCAATCCTTTTTGCTGCAAGACGATCGAGCCATACAGTATCATTGGTTTAATAACCGTTTGATATATCCAGTATATAATCTCGAAACTTATGCCCCAGTATGTGCCACATATCCTTCTGAGGTTCCAGAAGAATAGTCTGGCTTTGTTGATGTTGTTTTCCAGGTTGGAGTTAAACGTCAATTTAGGGCTTGTTGAAGGATGTTGGAAATAACTTCCTCATGCTTCCCCCTAACTAGAATACCGCATACCATTGGATCTCCACACCCTATTTCGAGAGGATATTCAGTAGGTCGTCTACCAGAATCGTCCAGAGAAGGGGTGAGAGTACACCTCTGGCAGGCCTAAATCTGACCGTCTCTCCTTGCAATGGTGTTGACATGTTGCGGTGGGTTAACATGTTGTTGATCCAATTACAGATTGGATTCTCTATTCCTCTTGTTTTATTATCTCTTTTTTGTATTTGAGATAATAATATTACGGGAAGTCTTTCAAAACTTTATTTAACTCGAACGACCTTGTTTAATACTGAATTATTTAGGTATGTTTATGTATGATTAGGATGGTTTAATACATTAAACTAGTATATCACTTTCACTTGTATATATTAACGGGAATTACATGTTGTCCAATTGCTGAACAATTAAGAAATTCACTGTTCTTTATCTATATGTTGTTTCACTGTATCACATAATCTGATATAAATGAATGAAAGTTAATGAATGTTAAAATTAGTCATGAGCGATATATCGATACCGGTGGTTTAATCGGCGTTATTAAAAAATCGCTAATAGCAACAGTTGACTAAAATCACAAATAACGGTGATTGACAGAAACAGCGATTTTTAAGAATGTGCGAAATCGCGTCAACTAACATGCAACACAGCTACTCGCTTTTTATCGTGTTCAGTGAAATAGAGCGAAATGCAACGTATTTCATTCCTAGCGTTCTCGACTCTATCTTCACGCCCCTCACCCAATGGAGCCACCCACCCACGAAATTCTGATACTCTAAAGTGGTGGCAGGAAAATAAATTTAATTTTCCAAATCTATCTGCAGTTGCACAAGAAAAACTATATGCTCTAGTTTCTTCAGTTTCTTGTGAAAGGTTATTTTCTAAAGCTAGTCAGGTCCGGAATGAATGTAGAACACGATTAAGTGACAGGAAAACTCAAATGTAATTATTTTTAAAAGCAAATTACAAATATAGCAAATAACTGTCTTTTATAGGTGGCCACTGTTTTTTAAATGCCAAAAATTTCTTTATTTCTATTAATATATAATATTTTTGTTTTGTTTCTATAAAATGTATTATTAATATTTTGTTTTTATTTCATTTTATATTTTGACTGAAAAAAAAACATTAATTAATTGAAATACATATTATTTCTTCGTGCCAATCCATATAGTTAACAAAGAGAAAGTGTATTTAAACAAGTAAGTACCGTCAACTGAGGTGAAGGTGGACAAATTTCAACGTTTTTTTGAGATAACATCGTTAGAAGCGCCTCAAAAATTTTGAAAAAAATTATGAAAATGCCTTAGGTTTTACCCCTTTATATGAGCTAAATACGAGTTTTGCAAAAATTATAGAATCGCTAATATTTTTTTTAAGTAGTATCCAACTCTACCCAGAAAAAGGGGTAAAGTTGGACATGGCTTCAAAACCAAGTAAAATCAACTTTTAATGAGAACTGGGTATAGTTGGACAATTCTAATTTTTTTTTAAAAAAATTTGCACCCTTGCTGGGCCAATGAAAAACGTTTGTAGGTAAAAAATAACAGTTTATTCCCTAAATCACAAAACATCAACTTAAACTAGTTTGTAGAAAAAAAATATAACGTAAAAAACAAAAAATATTTAACAAAATGCCAGTAAAAAAATGAATAAAATATTTTCTGGAACAAAAAAAAGGAACACAATACCTAAAAAATATATAAAATCATTAACCTATGGTGTCATAAGTTAAATTATCTCGAAACTGAAAACGGTTTCGTCTTAGTGTAAAACATAAATAACATCTTCATTTGACACCATCGATTGGTCTTCAACATCTGGATGCCCCATTTTTCTCCAAATTTTTTCCTAAGGATCTTAACTGTTAAAAACATCTCATCAATGTCTTCAACGTGACCTACAAAATTTAGATTTCTTTTAGTTGATTCAAATTTCACCAGGACGTATTGGTTTTTTCCAAAATCTCCGATGCTAGTAGGAACTAATTCAGTCTTATCATTGGTTGGAGCAGGGTTGTTTGTACTTGGCTCAGCCTCGTCATAGTATAGTTCGTGTAATTCATCTTCTATTATTTCTATTTCAGATTGGTCCGACATAGCTTCATTGTAGTTTTCTTCTTCGACTTCACTGTCATCTTCAATAATGGCCATTTTCTTACGTCTTGGCTTTCTCGTTTGAATCACAGGAGAAAGGGTCTCTTCATTGTCGCTTTCATGTTCGATGTCACTATTGTATTCAGTAAATGTCACACTTCGGCCAGGTTGAAAGGCCATTTTTTTACCTCTTGGCTTTCTTGTTCGAGTTGGAGGAGCAATGTTCTCTTTAAAAAAGCTAACGAAACTGTCAGTCCAATGTTTCTCAACATTAACTTCTTGATAATCCGCCAGTTTTTTCAACACTCGCTGAGGATCATAAGGAACTATTCCACATGCTGCAAATCCTGATTTGATATTATTCGCAGATCGCATGTCAATTCTCTGAAAAGTCTGGGATAGCAAGTTTGGAAAATCGCTCTTCAAAAAGACTCCCCGATTTTTCATTTTCCATTGTCTTAAGACAAATCTCCACGCTTCCTTCATTGGTCTAAAATAAGCCACATCGAGTGGCTGGCAAATGTGGGTGGAGTTTGGGGGGAGCAATATGAAACTGATATCATGTTCAAGACATTTGTTGATAACCGTTACGGATATGTGACTGGACAAATTGTCACCGATTGTCACTTTTTTGCCTTGAAGCTTTGATATAGTATGGAAGATCAATTTTATAGAACCAGTCTTCGAAACAAAACTGATCGAACCAACCACTTTTACTCCGGTTATAAGCCGTGCCAGGAGGACCGTTCTCTATCCATGTCGGATAAATATGTTGGGCCTTGTATACTACGTAAGGTGGACAAACAAAGCCGGAAGCTGCTGCAGCAATCATAACCGAAATGCTTGTTTTTGAGCTATCCATAACGCGATCACAGTGTTTTGCTCCTCTTTTGGCGAGAACTTTAAGTTTTCCTGGGTGGTCGGAAAAATTGGTTTCATCGTAGTTGACAATATTTTCCGCAGGAACATTTTCTATAGATTTTTGCAATTCCGTAAAATATGCGGTCATAACAGCAGAGCTGACTTGGGCTCTAGCCCTTTTCATATTCTGGGATAGCCGTACATATAATTATCTGTTCCTGTTGAGGAAATTTTTTACCCATTCATCTCCAGGAACATTATCATGGAAAATTGTAATGGTTTTTCCCAGCCGATGATTTCACTAGAGTTTTCACGTCTTTTATGGTTAATGGAAAATTCCACTTAGCGGCACTCATTATCCCTTCTGCTAGATATGTGTCTTCATCGGAAGTTAGTACGGTTTGACCTCCATATTTCTTTTTATTTTTTATTCCTTTAACGTGATTAAATAAAGTCGATTTCGGAATTGAATACTTTTCCGCATCTTCCCTAAAGCTAAGTTTCTTTAATTTAACTTCTTCCTGTGCCTTCTTTATTGTAGAAAGCAAATAGTTACAGTTGGGTTTCTTGCCCACTTTTCTATTATATACACGCGGCATCTTGGTGTCCAACTGTACCCTGGAATAAGAAACTTTTTTAATGTGACGCCACTGGACTCAATAACTTGTGGCAGATTAGTTTAAAATTTTATAGGTTAGTTACTTATACTGTAGTCTACATTGTGGCCAAAAATGGGCATTCTAGGAACATCAGTATAATACATACAATAGTTATAAAAACCAAATTGCCAAAATAGCACTTTTTAAATCAATTGTTTACATAATTAAAAAATCAACTTACCGTTAAAAAACCGCGCCAAATGTAACACTTTCTTACTACATTCACACTGATGAAATACTCACCGCCAAATTGGCCGAAGGTCGAATGTCAGTGGCGTCACGAATTTATTTGATCAGAAACTACGTCTTGTCCAACTTCACCCCGACTGTCCACCTTCACCTCAGTTGACGGTACTTTACTTCATTTTTTCATAAAAAAAAACTAAGTTTCCTGGGTAGCAACTTCAGTTTTACGGTTTATTATCAGTACAATAGGAGGCAGACAAGTGATATTAATATACATCAGCAAAATGAATCACGTGAGAGCATAGTCGCGAAATGATGAAAACGTTTGGCCTGGTGCGAAAAGTCGCGATCGTGATAACGCTTTTAAATCGCCGTTATTTAAAAATCGCGATCGCCGATAACGGCGTTATGCAAATATCGCTGTTTAGCTCATCACTAGTTAAAATGATATACCGGTGGAAAACGCCGGTATTATATTATAAAGAGACCATTATGTACGAACGTTGACTGGAAAAGTGAAGAAAAATAGGGTATTATTCCTATTTATAGGTCGAACAAGCTTTTTCTTATAGGAAGAAATGTTTGTTTGTTGCAGTTAAGAAAGGTTTTTTGCGGTAGTTTTTATGACGCGATAAGAAATAGAAAGCTTTGATGTATGCAGTGAGTTTTTATTTAAGATGTATGTGGAATATATGAATTTTGGTATACAGGGTGAATACAAAGTAAGAATTTACAGTAGGAATTTGAGTTTTAAGTCAAATTCGTACACCTCTCCATTGAAGAGCCGTGAATAGATATTGTGAGAGAGCGTTATTGAACGTACCTTCAATGTCGAAGAAGGCACCCAACCCAATATCTTTGTTTTTAAGGGAATCGTCTATTTTGCCTACAAGGTTGATTAGAGCTAGGTCTGTCGACTTGCCTGCTTGGTAAGCATATTGGTGTGGATTTAATAGAAGGTTCCGTAGGAGTCCCTCCCTAACGCGCTTATCTAGAATCCTTTCTAAGGTTAGGAGGAATGATGTTAAGTAAATGGTACGGTAGGAGTTGGGTAGAGAGGTGTCCACTCTACCTGCCTTCTTAATTAAGATAACCTTCCCCATCGTCCATCCTAGTGGTATATAGTTCCAGGCTAAGCTTGCTCTGTTTATTCTAACCAAAGCGGGCACCAGGATGTCTAGGTCTTTTTGGAGAGGAGCGGGGAATATTCCATTCTCTCCCGGTGATTTAAAGGGGGAGTTTACCGCCCATATGCCTGTGTTGGTAAAGACAATTTTAGCTGGCCGATTAGCCCGTTGTGTGGGGGCGAGCGGGTTCTGCGACTTGTTCTCCAAAATTTAACTGCCTGGGAAGTTCTTCTGTAGTAGAATCTCTAACGTTTTCTTTATAGAGTCCGTATGAGTATCGTCTGGTCTTTTCAGTGACCCCACTTCGTGTCCCAGATCTCTCGAGAGAATCCTGTGGATTCTAGTACTGACAGATATGTCTGATATACTCTGACAGAACCTCCTTCGGGGCTCTATTTTTGCAATTCAGATGGCTTAGTTGTACCGTAAAAGAACCGTGATACTTGTCCCTGTCGCGACTCTTTGGCCCGGTTGAGGAGACCACTTACAGCTGATTTAAAAGGAAAACAATAAATCTCCCACCAAAGTGTACGAAATACTCAGAACATCCTGCCAACTGCTAACTAAAGAGGTATTGTAGTGAAATAATTTAAAAAATAAGAAGAAATAACTCAGTGAAAGATAAAAACAAACCGAGCAACCAAATCTAAAAACTTTTAGCCCTACCATTTATAGACAGATGTTTTTATCACAATTCTTATAAACTTCTTGTAAATTTTATAGGCGCAGTATGGTATGAAGCAAGCAAAATTATAATATTAATAAAATTGCGCCGTAAAGATTATGAATGAAAGTATTGCACAATTTAAAATTTATAGTAGGTACAGAAGTTACATAAATTAAAGCTGTAGAAGTGCAAGGTGAAAACAAACGAGGTTTTTGTAGGCCAGTTACTAGTAAAAACCATGTGTGCTTACAAGAAACCTAAACCAATCAATCAATATTATCATAATCATATATTATTTTTATTAAGATTCATTTATCTATCATCATTTTTACCTTATTTTACGTAAAGCAGGATTACTTTACAAAGGACAATACAATATATTCTCTTCTCTATGGTAATCTCTGTATATAAAAGCGTTGATTGACTAAAAAAATATAAAATATTAATAATTGTGAATAAGGCAAATTATTTTACATACTTTTGATTGGAACTATAACGCATATTGACACGAATAAGCTTTTCTGTTTTTTGATCTTATACACGAAAAAAGTTGTAAAAGTGTCCAGCTGTACGCTGTAAATAACAGTTGAAAACGTATCACAGTGTTTGGTGCGTAAATGTATAAACATAGTTTAGTAAATATAACCTCAAAGAATTGTTATGAGAAAACGTGAAGTTTGATATAATTTCGATTAACTTTGAATAACACACCTAGTGATAATTAATTCTGCTTCTCTCTACTCCCCCCCCCCTCTCATAAACTAGACTTAATTATATTTTTGACTATTCACAGTAACCACAAAAATATGGGTATTCGGAAATGATGTAATATAAAGGTTATCTATAAAGACCTTTTCATTGTAAATTTATTTTGTGCCATACGTGAAGTTCAGCCATCTTTTTTGTACTGTTTTGTAAACAAGCATGTTAAAATACATTTGTACAAATAGTTAAAATCAACAAATATTGAACAAATAGTACTTATAAAAAAGAAATTAAAATAAATGTCTTAATTGAAAAGTGCATTTTTCAAGTTGACTGCAATTGTATTATCTGTATGAAAAGGAAAAATAAAAAGGTGTCCCAGAGTATGCGTATGAGTGATGTGCGGTATAAATCATTTAATGTCCATATACATAATATGTTATTTTAATAAATATATTTTATAAATTTTCCTAAACCTTGCTTGCAATATATATTATGGTAGTAATATAAACGAGTAATCCTATGATAAATGTAATATGTTTATAGCATCAGAAAAATTTTGAATTTTAATATTATTAATAATGTTAATTATCAACCTAGATGTTAATTTTAGAGTTTCTACATGTGATAACAATAAATTATTATTGTTAATTAGAATTCAATAATTATTTTATTTAGATAATGGATTGTGTTGACAGCTTACCTCACAACTAGCTTACTGATATTAGCTTTTTGAAAACACCCATGACACTTTAACCACATTTTTAATTGTTCACAATTATGCGCTTCAACTGAATTGTTAATAGGTACAGAATCATGAATAATTTGTTTGAATGATGGATTATGGAGATAATATTGCTTTCCCAGTCATTATTGTACAAAACATTAGGAAACTTTTAAACTACCGCTCTTTCAACAAGGCGGCTGCGCGTTTGCTTGTCATGTGATGAAAGGTCTTTAGGACTTCCTCCGTATTTTTGTATTTTCAATCCCAACGAATTAACTTGGATGGAATTAAAATAGAGATTAAAAACAATCAAAATTGAAGATGAGTATAAGAAAGAATATTGGGCAAGTCCATATTAATATAGTGACAAACAGGAGTTAGACATAATATTTATGTTTAAATAATTGATTTATTCCTTGTTATAAAGTTTGTTTTTTGTTGTTATTTTTTCATAGAATCTAGTTTTGTCCGTAAAAAAAGAGAATGGTATACAAAAAGCGCTTAGTTCACGTAACATCAAATACAATATAGGTATTGGTAAAAGTAGACAAAATACCTTTCAGAGTCTAGCTCCGCAACATAACTTAAAGGGGATATACGATTACATTGCAGAACAATATATTTTACGCCAACTATAACAGAACTTACAATCGTTTTTAATACAACCTTCTTATCTTAATATATGATCTAAGAATAATTTTGTATTCGTTTTCGAAGACGCCATAGATGGAGTTGCATTATACAGTTATTGGTTTAAATAAAGCAAATAATTTACTCGGATTTAAAATTTAACTGTTTATTAAATTTATTCATTTATTGACGAGTAACTGGCCTAAGTTAATGTGTTCAAATAACACCATCAAAACTGTGACACGATAATGGGAACAAATACAATCTCTGTAAAAGATAAAAAAATGAAATCGTGTTGAATCAATACTTATACATGTATCATATTTTCAAGTAGGCGGACAAGTGAAAAGATCGTAGGAAGAACAAGAATAATACACCGACCAATAGAATTTGTTATTGGCACACGACATAAATGTGTTTAAGTACGAAATCAAACTGTAACTATCGCTGGTTTTCATTAATTATTATTCATTAAGCTTTGACACATTACAAGAGGAGATTATAGTCCGTTACCTTAAGATTTTTTTTATAATAAATGAGTTCAAGGTGTCAATTTTCTGATGAGCGAAACAACATGATCGCGTTTTACTTTACTTTAAACAGAGTGCTATAATCTTATTTTGAAATACATGTATAGCGAAAACTTTGAAAATAGCCTACGTATATAGTTTGACGCAGTGGTGGAACTACGGAGGGAACGAGGGGGATAGAACCCCCCAGAATCCTAAAATTCTAAAAAATTCTAAAACACAATCACAGCAAGCCAAGTTTTAGGGGCTTGAAATTTTTTCCAGTACCCAGACCCCCCGGTAGCTCATCCCCCCCAGAACTTCATCATAGTTACGCCAGTGGTTTGACACTGTTTAAAAAAATTGTACATTTTTCTAGAATCGCGTTGATTCTTTTTATTATTAGCAACTTGGTAACGGTAACGGTAACGATTAGAACGGCTTCCACAACCAACTGCAATATATATCGAAGGCATTTCACAAGACAAACATTACACATTACACTATTTAAAAAGCACAATTTACAGCCAAATAAACAGAAAGAAAATCAATGAAACGTAGGTTGAACGAACACACTCTACAGTAACTTTATTATTTGTTTCACCGTCGCCGCCATATTGAATTTATTTTGACAGGTCGTTGGATTGCCTAATTTAATAATATATAAAGTTGTTTTGTTTTACCTATGATATAAATATATATAACAGAAATGAGTGAAAATTTAGTGTACCTAACAGCTGAGATTTATGACGAGAGTAATTTCAGTGATTTGGAAAATGTAATAGAATCATCAGGATCTTCAAGTAGTGACGAAGACTCTGACGAAGAATGATAGTTGCTCTAGCACTGGCTAATAATAAAAGAGGGAAGTTAGTAAATCGAACTCGAATAGAATTTTATGTAGAACGGGTAGTATCTCGGTATAATGCTGAATAATTTTAATCACATTTTAGGTAGGTACTGGATCTTTTAAAGTACTGTCGAGCTTCCACTTGAAAAATAAGGTCTCTAGCAGCTGCGTTCTGTTTCAGAGTGAATCCAGAAACATCCGAGTTTGTTCTTAGCATTATATGGGAGACAATATCTACAACAAAATATGTCGCTGGAAGAAAGCCAATTCCTGCTAAAAAACCAACTTCTTCTTACATTATGGGTTATGGCAACTCCAGATTCATGTAGGTAGATATTGATAAGAAAAAATCCTGAATTGAAAGTACAAATAACTGGTGGTGAATGGAAAAATCCCATTTATTATCTCTTTTTACAGGTCTGTCTGCGAAAAATTCGACGTGGGAAGAGCTACCGCTATTCGAACAGTCCGAAGAGTTTCATATGCACTTTATTGTGTGGCTTCAAATTTTATACAGTCGCCAACGGGAGATAGAGCAATACAGGTTATGAGGCAATTTGAAACCTTCAGCGCCTTTCCCCAAGTAATTGGGGCCATAGATGGAACTCATATATCAAATCATGCTCCCCAAGAAGATTCACAATCATATATTAATCGTAAAGCAACACATTCCATCCAGATTCAGGTGAATTTTGTTTTGCAAGTTTTTTACTGAATTTAGAATAGATACATTATTATTCCAGGCTGTCAGCACACACAATTTATTATTCACCAGTGTATTTAATGGAAACGCTGGTTGTGTATATGATGCTCGTGCATTTCGACTATCACCAGTCCAAGAACATTTCGAGAGACCAGAAGTTTTCTTCCCAAATGTCTCCCATATAATTGGAGATGCTGTATATGGAATCCATCCAAATATTATGGTTCCCTTTAAAAATAATGGTCACCTTACTGGAAGACAAAAAAAATTTAATTTCTGTCTGTCTTCTGCTCGAATTTCCATTGAAAGATGTTTTGGTTTATGGAAAGTTCGATGGCGCAGCATCCTTGATGCTCTACCAATGGTAACATTAGAAAAAATTCCAGAATACTTGATTGCCACTTGTGTATTACATAATATTTGTATTCTGAAGGGAGATATTATTCCTGTTGAGCAAATGCTAAGAACAAGAAGAAGAGGAAGGCTGATATTGAATGGAAGAATAGAAGGTGAAGCTAAGCGTCAAAGAATTATTGATAATTTAATTATAAAAAATAACTAACATTTGTAACACTTCATTGAAGATCAATAAATTAATATTTCAAGTCAAGAATAATTTATTTATAAGCAGTACCTAACAAAAATAAATAAGACAAATATTCTTAAAACAAAAGGAACATTCAACATTAATTCATAATAAACAAAACAACAAACAAAATGAAGAGTAATTCATAATAAATAGGAAAAATATTCTCAAAACAATATGAGAAACAAATTAAGAGTAAATTACATTAAACAAAAATAAATAAAATAAATATTTTTAAAACAATATGAACAGCAATTCGTAATAAACAAAACAAATCTGAAAACAAAATTAATTAACAGTAATTCACAAGAAACAAAAAACATTTAGCAATAGCTATCCTGTAATTTACTATTTTTTAACTACTTCGTACAAATTTTGGAGCATTTTCATTTTCTTTTCATGCTGTCTCTATTTCATCGCTAACAGTTTATTAAATTTATCTTCTTTATCTTGTTTGTTGTTTTTATTTTTTGTAGTTCTGCTTCTTCTTTTAGTAAGCGCTTTTCCTCTTTAACTTCTTGTAAATATTTTTTTAAATATTGTTTTCAGCTTGCGCTTTTTCATTACTGTCACTACAGGAGATGGAGGTGCAGAAGGACCAGCATTATAAGCTACTGCTTTGGGCTATGCCCACCCGGTTGATCCAAATATCTCGTTGATTCTCTGAAATATGAAATTAAATATTTAAACAGTAAATATACTATATGATTCAAACTTAAAAAATAAACAAATTAAAACACAAAAACAAACATCAAAAAAGGGCCAAGTAATCCTATCATTACCGGAGGTGCCATTATGATCAATTATTTTTTTGAAGGTTTTTTTAAGTCCACTTAACTTACTTTGGCATTGAGCCACATTCATTGTATATATGTTGGATCATGGTTTCTCATTTGTCGTGCAATTTCCTCCCAAATTGTTTTATGTCTTTTCGCTCCACCACTAAAGTTATTGATATATTCCTCGTAGAGGGTTAGAAGGAGGTGAACACATGATGTTGTCCATATGAATAGGGACTTTGATGATGGGCTCCCTGCAACAAATAGATTCTTTTAAATATAGAAATGCACACATATAAAAATTTAAGGAACAAAAAAGTGCAGAAACTTTACTATCATTTTCACATAACAAGGGCGGTGACGAAACTGACGATGATTCACTTTCTTTCACCTTCTCTACCTCCTCTTGTATCAGCTGCTATAAATAGCTGTCGTCTGAAATAACATTTATTTTATTTATTATTCATTGCATTTCTTACTTGTATACTTACCCAATGAAGCTCTAGCAGCTTGTTCTGAAGTCAATAAAAGAGTGACAATTTCGATTGATGGCTCTAAAAGAACAGACACCTCATTTTAGGCAGTCATTTTGGATGCGGATGGGTTAAATAGATACACAAAGGCTAGGTTATAGGTTACAACTATTTAAAAATTGCTGCAGTGCTAACACTGATCGTTGTAAGCACTATTCGGAGCGGTAGTCAAAGTGCTGACAGTGCTCTAAGCGCAATTCGAAACGCAACACTAAACGTCACGAGCTGCGAAATGTAGGATATACCTACTAAATAGGCGGGAAATTTGAACCTATGACAAATATTTAAGGTGTATTACATCAAATAAAAAGATTAGAAGAAAAACATATTTAATATCACTGGTAAAGTGTAGCTATGAAAATGATTAGGGAATAAGCAAAATTGGAATCACGCATAGGGTACCAGTTTTTATCTACATATTTTATAACCTTAATTTTCAGTAGAACATATCCTGCAATGTAAGTAGTCGACAAATGAAGATAAATAACAACAAATTTCAACTTTTCTTAGACAATATTCAGACCAAACATGCCGGCAGATTACAAATGAGATTTTTACCTGCAAAAAACAACTCGATCTCGCCTATTTCAAAAAAGACATGTAGGAAGTTGTTTACATTTTCATAAATATGAAAATGGAAAGGAATCAGATCCATTAGAGTGGGCTTGGCAGACAGTACCGTACTGAGTTACTTATTTAATTTATGTAATGTAAAATAGTAATTAATAAACCTTTTAGCAGAATTAGTAGCGCTATATTTGATTACAATTTATCACTGTGAATATTTCAAATTATTCAGAGATTTGCTTTGGTCACTTAGTACAGTTGGTCTTTACCCATGCGTCATTAATATTTGATAACATAATCGACAAAAAATCTTAGATTATTTTGTTCTTTTTTCCTTATATATAATCAAGGTATTACTTTTTAAATGAAACTAACTGTTTCTAAATAATTCCACAATATATTGAAAAAATGGTAATGATTCTAAAAAAATGACAATTATTACTATTACTATCGTCGTCAGAAAGACAGAAGTTACATTTCATGTGATGCCTATCTGATGTTTAATAATTATTTTTGCATAAAACGAAGTGACCTATCTTGTGATTGACTACTCGTATATATGAATAAAAAAAAGAAGGATATTATATTACCAATAATAAAGCTTAGATATTATTAACCCAATGAGGATATCCTGTCCCGCCCGTCCTTTGCTTGTCGTTGTTGATACCACACTGGAGGAATTTTACAATTAGGTAAAATAGAAGCATACTCGTAGGCTAACTTTTCGATATGAACGTATATGAGTCCATAATTTAAATCAGAGAATCTATTAATATATGCTTCAAGCTCAGATTCTTAGGTCTTAAATCAAAGAAATATGGAATATATCTTATGATGACATCCTCAGGCTCGAACTACCGGACAATTGCTGTCTCGTAGCAATCGTTATTACGGAAAGAAACAAAGAGGCACTTGAGAATAAGTTAGGCATTGCCATGCGGATGATTAGAGCATGGCTAGACGATCACGGCTTGAAGCTTGCGGCGGAGAAAACTGAATTAATTTTTCTCACCTGCAATCATAAAGCCACTTTCGACAACATCCAAGAAATGAGGCTAGAGAATCTAACGATCTGGACCAAGGAACATATCAAGTACCTCGGATTCACTCTAGACAAGAAAATGAGTTTTGGCGAACATATAAGACGAACAGCAGACAAAGCCTCGGAAGTAACAGCTTCACTGAGCCGTTTGATGAGAAACGTAGGAGGACCAATAGCCAGCAAGAGAAGACTTTTTATGTCTGTTACTAACTTTATCCTACTCTACGGAGCGGAGATATGGGGAGAAACATCGGAAAAAGAATTTTACAGAAAAATAATAGCAGGAGTGCAGCGCAGAGCTGCTCTCAGAATAAGCAGCGCATACTGCTCGACGTCAGAGCCTGCGGTACTAACTATTGCCAGTGTGATCCCCATAGATCTGCAGGCGCTCGAAAGGAAGGTCGTATACGAAAGGAGAAAAGCAGCAAAGATTTTGGAACAAGCCATTAGCAAAACAAAAATTGCTGAAAAAGAGCGAGCGAGAACACGGTGAAGTAAATTATTACCTCACACAGCTATTGTCTGGACATGGATACTTCCGATCCTACCTGTCTAAACAAGGTAGGATTAAAGACTTGAATTGCCTGGCGTGCGGTCACACCCGGGATGATGCAAAACATACGTTTTTCACCTGCCAACGATGGGAACCAAAACGACGAGCACTGACAGAAAAGATTGGAGAGGTTACTCCTGATAACATCGTTGAACTGATGCTGAAAACAGAAGAATATTGGAATCTCATTGCTGTTTTTGTCGAAACGGTACTACGAACAAAGAAAAGAACTTGGTGGAGGACATTCAGGACACCTGACACGAAGAAAATGATATAATGTAAGCTAAGAAGCGAACGGGTAGGAAAGGAAGCTTACAGAAGAGATAAAATGTCATATCAGCTCAGAAAGGCCACCCTTTGTAATGCAAAAGCGGGTCCAGGGTGGCAACTTACCGGTGAGGTTTGTTAAAAGAGGTAGGGTTTCAGTGGGTCGTACAGATGTGTCTCGCATGGACACTGACGGTGCGGTTGCGTATTTCCCCCCTCTTCGGAAAAAATATTATTATTATTATTATTATTATTATTATTATTATTATATTATTACTGACGCTATTACAGCATACATACGCAAATTATTTGTGATGCCAACAAATTAATTCTTAATATGTATGCCAGATTTCCTGCTTCAGCCCATGATGCTGCAATATGGCTTAGTTCTCAAGTAAAGGACCTTGCTACGTCAAGACTATGTAAATGGAGGCAAAAGCTATTTGATAATGGATATCCTCTAGAACCATGGTTATTAGTACCATAATATTATCCTGCAGGTAATTTACCTGAGTCAAGATTCAGTCTTTCCTCAGCTAGAAATTTGTTTGAGCACGCCAATAGACTTCTAAAAGCAAGATTTAGATGTCTATTCGGTCACAGGGCACTCCATTTTGACCCAATTCCTGCTGCCAATATAATTTATAGATGTGGCGTCTTGCACAACTTGGCAATTAAACATCATATATAATTACCAGACGTTGATGTAATCATCAATCCCAATGATAATGTAGCACAAAATAGACCAAATTTAAATGGATACAATCTGGAATGCAAATTCTTAACAAAATCCATCAACAAGTTTTTGTATAATTAGCTACACTGATGAAATAAAAAGGCTTCTCAGAAAATAAAGGTATTTAATTTAAAAAATGGGGATCATTGATCTACTTTCCGATCTAAATAGTTCAAAAGAGTCAAGTTCGATCTGTCAACTTTACTTCATTTAACCACATTTAACAAAACCGTTAAAATGAATTATTTTAAAGGATCCTTTAAATATTGACGATATAGAATTGGAATTAGGTTATATTCAATTAACAGAAAGTTAAAAACACATATTTTAACGTGCCTTTAATTTTTAACCAGTTTTTATAGAATTGACTCTATTACCTGTTAACATTCACACGGACGAATAACTAATGGTAGGCAACCTATTGCGCGGAAAATTCAAAATACATAGAAAATAAATAAGCCAGATGAATGCTCTCCATGGCCGAAAGCTCCCCGCTTTCCCCTATCTCGTGAAGTATGTAGAATAATATTTGTTATTAAAAACGATTTTAGTCCGGACCTAGGAAGATTTGGATACTCTTTTACCTACATCGAAGTACAAACAAGGAGATATCTTAATAAAGTTGAAAAGTATATGTTATTATATTATTAGTCATTTATTCTAATCGATAAAGTAGATATCTGTAGGTAGCTATTACGTGTTTGGTTTAAAAAAAATTATAAAAAAATATTAAAATTATGAAGCAAAATATTAATCAGACCAAAAATGGAGATCTCAAAATAAACAGAAACAAAACAAAGTTTTCAAAGAAGAGCTCAAACGAATAAGCATTATAAAAGTAAAATACTATCTATAACCTATAAAAAAATGTCGTGTTTGTAGGGATGGCAGCGATATATGGATGTTTTGGAACATTTTGGTTCAGGCGACGACGCATCGATACATCGAATAAGAACACTACCATCGCTGGAAGCAAGAGAGTTTAGCTGGTTGCCTATTTACATTTTTATTTTCGAATGCTGGCAGTTTTGCGGCCCACGGATACTCGATCCAAACGCGAAAACAATCAAACTTATTAGCACTCGGTACATTTTTGGACCCTTAAAAGTTTACATTTAAATCACCCACTCGCTGCCACTAAAATATTGAAAAAAATTAATAAAACGGCTCTTGAACTTTAGCAGCAAACAAATACAGTATTAGAAAATACATATAATTCTTCATCTGATGAAAAATCACCGTCAAATAAAGAAATTGATATTTGGAGTTTTAACAAATCGTTGTTTAAAAACCAGCAAGTTATAATAAACGAAATAAAAAGTACTAAGACAGATTCATTGAGTAAAGAGGTTCGATTGTATCTTTCAACTCCCCGTTCTAGACTAAAAGAACGCCCTTTGGAAGTAAACTAAGAGATAAAATATGCATATCCTAGTCTATACAAAATCGCAAGAAAATATCTTGGTATTGTATGTACTTCTGGTCCTTTAGAAAGGATATTTTCTCTAGCTGCAGATACTACATCCCAAAGAAGAAGTCGACTTTCTAGGACTCTTGCCAAAATTACTAGGTATTTTTAAATTGCCTTCAAGATGAGTTCTTGTGAAGGCAGCTTCTAAAAATAAGTATATTTTATAAAAGAATTTATTTTTTATGGTTTTATAAGAGATTTAAATTATTCGTTATCTTGGTATGATATTAAAAAAATTAAAAATTATATTTCATAATTCCAAATTATATTTCTTCCGATGTTTGAAACATCGATGTTGATTACTCGATACATCGCGCCATCCATGTTTTAGAATTCGATGTATCGGACCTACGATGTTGCTATCCATTGGTAGAATAAGTTACATCGTTTTATGATGATTATTTTAATAATGTTTCAGTTGATTAGATACTATATCATTAAAACATTTTCGTTTTTTATCTCCCTAAGAATCTAATTTCATTATTATTCCGCGTTTAACTCAAAAATTAACAAAAAATACCCTTTTCATAGAAAATAAAACATATGTACTAAAATAATGTGTAATTTTGGTTAATTATATTAAATAATCGTCGAAAACGATGTGTGCCCTAATGATTTCTACTGTATTTAATAAATACCCATACATATATTCCTCGACAGGAAAATATCTTCGTAGGCTGATACAAAAGTGACGTCAACAAATCGGTGGGCGCCGTCCTTACCAAAAGTGCAGCCCACGGTAAGTAACCATGTGGTAGAAAGGCCCATATTCAGAAGTAAGTGGCAATTCGAGATGTTTGTAGGATGTAAAAACTGACTATGAATTAACCACGTAACATATTAATACATAACCTTGATTTCTATCACATTATAGATTTATTATTAAAATTTAATTTTTATTAATGAACCACTTGTCGTTTTGCGAATATTTTTCGCTGGAGATAATTAAGAAATATACTATGTTTCGATCAGTTTTTATTATAACCTAAAAATTTTCTTGTAATTTGAAATTTGCATTGATTAAAAATATTTGATTATGCTGTAATTTTCTAAAATTGTAGTTTTATATTTCGAAGAAACTGCAATCTATTTTGTTAAAATATTTTTCCAAGAAAACTGTTAGATGTCTTGAAACCTGAACCTAAAAGTTACTAAATAACTAACTACAGCGACCCCAGTAGATGCTGAAGAACTGACAGTTATTAGAACATATTCCCCAACCTAGGATAATACTTGGCGACTTTAACGCCCACAACTATATGTGCGGATCAACATCAATAAACTACAGAAGTCGCTTACTAGAAGATATTATTGAAAATGCTAATATATCTGTCTTAAATGATGGAAGATCAACTAGGTTTAACATACAGAGAAGCCAAGGCTCTTGTATCGATCTCACTATTTGTGATCCTTCTCTGACTCCCAGGCCCCCCGTTACCATATGTGCAATGCACACGGGTGATTTTGATTGAATATGTTTATAATACAAGTAACAGGATTAGAATGACAAAAACCGATGCGAGCCATACCAAGTAAACTCACTGCTGACAACAGCAATCCTTATTCACGTCAACAGGACGGCTTCAAATTACTCTTACACATACAGGATGTCTTCATATAACTGGCGCCAAAACCCAGCGTCCAAAAAAAAGCAAAGAAATTTGCAAAAAAAAAAATTTAAAAGAAAAGTTGAGAAATTAAATAGGATTAGGTATAAATACACACGAAATTTTATTAGTATATAATCCAGTTACTATCGATTCCTATGTTGCGAGAACATGTCAGGCGCTAGTTTCATGATTTTTCCTGTTCAGGCATGCATAATGCATGGAGTGCTATAAAAGCGATGAATCGCCAGAGGCGTTTTTAAACCGTGTAGTACACTGGACCTTGTAACAAGTGCATAAAAACAAGTAATCCTATTAATTTTTACTCTTTGAGTTATTTTTATTTTGTCATGTGTTGTATAATATTTTATTTACTACTTTTTCTTTAAATTAAGTGCTGAATACTGCAATTTCAACGGTTTGATTTTTTCTAAAATGGTAATTGTTACCTATTTTATACCATCAACATTAACCCTTTATAGGATACTGGTTATAATTAATTTTTTTACCCAAATATCTTTTTATTAAATGAAATGTCATGTACGAGTTTAAAAAAGTAATTGGGTTTTTATCCATAAATCGCTTAGTTTTTATGCTATCGATCTTTTTAAAAAACCATTTTGTAGGGTTTTTTAAGGAAAATAAGATCAAATTCCTTATTCCTTATACAAAAACAATCAACGAAAAGAGTACAAAACGCGAGAACCTATAGAGGAGCAGATCTGGAGAGCGACCACTTTTTAGTAGTCGCGAAAATAATACAAAACAATAAACAAAGAAAGGAAAAGCAAAGGTGCATACCAAAAAGAAGGCCACTGGTGGAAAGGCTTATAGATAACAAAACAACAAAAAGAAAATATGAAGAAGAATTGAAGAAAACCCTAGAACAACAACAGAACCACTACGTAAACGACTAATGGAGACATTTAGAGGAAACTATAACAAAGACGGCACGATAAATAATACCACCGAAAATAAAAAAGGGAAAAGGAGAAGAATGGTTCGATGCAAAATGCAGAGAAGAAATTAAAAGGAGAAGCCAAGCCAAACAGAAAATGTTACAAACTGGTATATATAAAGACAGAAGAACAAAGAAGAATAACAAAGAAGATATGCAGGGCAAAAAAGCAAAAAGGAATGGAGGACAAAATAAAAAGTATAGAAGAAAATTTTGTAAATAAAGAAATGAAGAACTTTTAGAAGAAATAATATATAATAAAGGGAAAACTGGGCAGTGGACCATATGTATAAAGAACAAAAAAGGAGAAATAATAATGGATGAAAGCGAAATGATACAAAGATGGGAAGAGTACTTCAAAGAAATATTAAATAAAGAAAATGAGAACGAGCAGCGGGAGGAACTTACAACCCAAAATAGATATAACGACGGAGAGATATCACCACCATCGAGAGAAGAAATCTCCGAAATAATACAGAGACAAAAGAACGGCAAATCTCCTGGAGAAGATGAAATAGAGCCAGAGCTGATAAAATACGGTGGAGACGCACTAAAGACGAAGATCTACCATTTGATATCGAATATATGGGAACAAGAGACAATGCCAGAAGCGTGGGAAACCTCAATAACGGTACCAATTTACAAGAAAGGGAAAAAGGACGAATGCAAAACTATAGAGGGATCGCGCTACTGGACACTGTATAAAATCATTGCCAAAGCCATAGAAAAAAGGTTAAAAGAATATGGAGAAAACTTGTTCGGAGACTATCAGTGCGGATTCAGATCTGGAAGATCAGTCATTGACCATATTTTCACTCTGAAGCAAACGCAAAGAATTGGGTACGAATACGATCTACCAATCTATGCCATTTTTATAGACTTCCAAAGGGCGTATGACACAGTAAATAGAAAATCTTTATACAGTATTATGAATAATTTAAGCATCCCAAAAAAACTGATAAGTCTTACCAAAATGACACTCGAGCGTACTATAACTAAGATCAAGGCGACCGATACAGGATTAAAATAAGGAGATCCGTTGTCCACCACCTTGTTTAACACTGTATTAGAATAGATAATACGCAAAACCGGCATGAACAGGGCAGGGACATTGAAAACTAAGACAACAAAATTACTGGCATACGCGGACGATGTAGTACTGCTATCAACATCAGAAACCGAACTGAGAAGAATATGCAGAGTGTTCATAGAAACATCAGAGACAATGAACCTTCGAGTCAATGAAGACAAATCGAAGTTTATGAAAATGGCAACACCTCAAAGGAAAGGGGCAATGAGGAACTTTCCAATACAACTGAATGGACAAAAAAGAATGAACTTCGAACAAGTTCAAAGATTTGTATATCTAGGTGTGGTTATGAAGGACGACGGCGACGAAGGAGGGAATTTAGAAACTAGGCTGATGAAAGGAAGCAAACAGGCACGAGCATTGAACAAGATAATAAGTTCAAAGAAGATCTCCAGAAAGACAAAGCTACATCTGTACAATCAGTAATAAGACCAACAGTAATCTATGGAAGCGAAACGTGGATAATTAACAAAGCAGAGGAAGACAAATTAGATAGATGGGAAAGGAGGATATTAGGCGAAAAAAGAGGGAGATATGTGGCTAAGAAGAATGAATAACGAAATACAGAATTCATTTGGGGGGAGTAAAATAATAAGATTCAGTAGTGGAATCCAGGACTGGAAAACGAAGGCAAAGGATAGGAAGGAATGGAAGGAAATCACTTCCAAAATACGGGCCAAAAGGCCTGCGTGTAGCACTTATGTATATAAGATCAAATTCAAATCAAATATTTTTTTTGCCTTCATTTTTGAAAGGGTTTAAGCTGAAAGAGCTCGAACCTTTTTACTCAAACATGCAAACTTAGTGCTTATTATTGTGCTTACTTTAGAAGTTAATTCCTAATTCCCATGAGTACTAAATATTTATTTGTTTTTTCAGAATAAAAGAAAGAGACCTTCAGGTGCAAAGTTTCGCGAGCAAAAGAAACTGAGACTACAAAAAAGGGAAAAAATGGCTGGATCTTTAAAGCACTTCTTGCAAAACAATCAAGATTCCACGGAGACTATCGATGCGACCGAATCTCAAGATTTTAAATCCGTAATATCAGTAACCGTGAGTAAACCATCTGAAATTTCAACAGAGGCGACCACGGTAACATTAGGTCCTGCAACAAGTGGCGGCGGTTGAAGCAGCAAAACAGCTTCTACTGATGCAGAGCCCGATGAAGCGATGACACCATCCTCGTCTACAGCAATTGAACAATTCACTTCAGGTAATTAAGTTTGTGTAAGAAGTTCGGTAATGTCAGCTACCGAAATATCTGCTACAAGTGACACTTTCGACGAATGCTTTAATGAGGCTAGTGTCGATATAATTCCGTCCGACTCCGGTTTGTGGCCCGAAAGAATCACCAATGAGATAGCTAGAATATTGGTTAAACGTGATCCGCCCTTGTTAGACATCAGCTTTAGCTTTCCTAGTAATAAAAATAAGAGAAAGTTTTCGTGCAAAAACTTTGTAAGAAGTCTAGCAAATGAAGAAAAAGTCGAAAGGACTTGGCTTATTTACTTTATTTCTAAAGCTTCAGTATTTTGTTTTTGTTGTAAGTTGTTTTGTAAATAAAAACACTTTTTATGATACAAATGGAGTATCTGATTATCAACACTTGTCTTTGCAAATGAAGAGACACGAAAGGTTAATTTTATACAAGATAAGAGATAAAATAAAATAAAAGTTAGCCAACTTTTATCTTCGTTATTTTATTTTATCTGAAAATGAATGTGCGCAATCGTAAGATTATTGATTATTGCATGTTTGGTATTATCTGTAGTTTGGTACACATAACCTTACTTTTAATACGTACTTTTGTCGTTTGTTATTAGGAAGAAAATAATAAAATTAACTGTCTCGACCCTTACTTGGTGGAATCTATTCATATTAGTGTTTCAAATGAATCTCACGGTTCCTAGTTAATTCCACAATATAATAAAAATTGTTGAAAATTCTAAAAAATTGTTTCGATAAATCAATATCATCGTCAGAATGACAGAACTTACATTTCATTTGATGCCTACCTGATGTTTAGTATGTAGTTATTTTTGGCTAGACCAAGAATTGGCTACACCAAGAAGTGACCTAACTTGTGATTTACTTAATATATGTTAATAGAAAAAAGAAGAAGATGTGATATTACAAATATTGAAGCCTAGATATTATTAGTCCTATGGTGATATCCTGGATATCATTTTTCCAATTAAGATCAGTATAACTGTGCAATGATATAGAAAACCAGGAAAACTATATCTGCTGATCTTTACAATTCAACGGAAACAGAACAAAACCTCAAAATATGGAAGGGAAGGGTACGAAATATCGATATTTTTTCGAAAATAATCGAAAAGTTTCTTAAATATTTTTAATTCCGATAGTATCGATGCTTTCGCTTAATCGAGCTCAGTTTCCTTTGCTTTAATCACAAATAAAAATTGTCTTATATTATTTGTGATTTGGTACTATAGTCGGTATATATTTTTCTTTGTGTGTGAAGGCTTTAGTTCCATTGATGGTTTGATAGATTCCGATAATTTTGATACAGTTCCTAAGTAATCACTCTTTGAATAATATATCGATATATTGAAATATCGATATTTTGTATTATCCATATATCGAAACTGTTGAATAATATAGATGCGATATATCGATGTTTTTCTTCCCATTCCCAACTAAAGACCGATCACTTTGACACACAATTTTTTTATGTTCCGTGTATTTGACGAGTGACAGTTAAACAATTATTTTATTTTATTTGTCTGTATAAACCGAACAAACTTTCCTTATTTCTTTCTATTTTATTTTATGCTATTTTATTTTATTTGCTGTATAAACCCAACTTAATATGACTGAAGTTACATTTCATTTGATGCATACCTGATGTTTATTAGTTATTTTTGGCTAGACCAAGAAGGGCCCTAACTTGTGATTGACTTAATATATGTTAATAGAAAAAAGAAGAAGATGTGATATCACAAATATTGAAGCTTAGATATTATTGGCCTTATGGTGATATCCTGGATATCATTTTTCAATTAAGATCAGTATAACTGTGCAATGATATAGAAAACCAGGAAAACTATATCTGCTGATCTTTACAATTATCACTTAAGAAGACAGTTTATTAGTGGAGAACTCCCTAGATATATCTGTTCATTGACAACTTCATATTGTGGGTTTCTTAAATATCTTCTAATTTCCAATTCTTCAAATAGCAACATCCAACGGTTATTCATTACATATGATAAATAAGCTAATTAATAAAAAAGAGGAAAAAGTGGCATTATAACTAATATTTCCTAAACAAACTGATGAAATAAAAACTTATAAAACCATCACATATGCAAGAAATATTTCTAATAATATTTCAAAGATATCTTTAGCACCGAATACAACAATTTCTTTTAAAACAGAAAGTAACGTTAGTACAAAATTGTTAAATGTAAAAACAAAAATAGGCATCAAATGAAATGTAACTTCTGTCATTCTGACGATGATATTGATTTATCGAAACAATTGTCAATTTTTTAGAATTTTCAACAATTTTCATTATATTGTGGAATTAACTAGAAATAGAGAGTTTAATTTAAAACACTAAAATAAATGTAATTAAAAATGGATGAAATTCTTAGCTGGATGAATACCTGATTTTGCTTAATATAAAAGGAGTGGAGCAAAACAAAATATAATATCCCCAAAGCCCTATGATTGAATTTGATTTGGATAATATGCAAGAAGAAAATGTAAACAAAAACATTTTATGCTTTAAAGGGAAGGTATTTATAAGTTGGCAGATGCTCTTGGAATCGCTGAAACAATAATTTATACTTCCACTCGTAGTTCTGTTATATGTTTAGTATTAGTATTGTAAGATACAAAGGCAAAAGGAAGTATGTTTATTGCTTTATCTCCTTTGCATATTTTATTAGGAGTTACTGGACTTTGTATACTTTTAAATAGTTACATAATGCAAACCACAACACATAATACACATCATCTAATCACGATGATAAACAGAAACCTAACATTAGAAAACCCATGCGATTTGTTTTGTTTTGAGAACTGCGCAGGACAATTATGTGCGGTATTTACAATAACGCTCAACGGTACGTAACCCACAGATTATACGTAACCGTAAATTACGCGAAGCGCTAACCTTATTCGCGTTAGAGACGTAAAGAAGTGAATCGCGCATTTAATAAACGTCAAAATACTGCAAGCGTAATTACCGCAAAGCATTTTTTACCAAGCAATATCTCTCTAATTTTCTTGACCAAAGCGACTCAACGTATCGTCTTGATATACGCTTCATCAAAAACACTAAATATTCCCTATAACTGCGGTTTTGTGCAGCGGTCGCGTAGTAAGTTTGTACAACCACAACAAACATATTATTTTTCCCATAATTTGACATTCAAATTAGCTCAAAGCCTTCTATATTTAACCACGTATTGTTTTGATAGATTTTGACATTGGTGAAAATGTCACCCATACCATCTGACTTCTCTTATTGTAAACCCATTTTGTTGTGAAATTTTTTTATCAAATACCATTCGAAATACAAATTCTACCTAGATATTTTTTTCGCTCTAGAATATTTTTAGAAAATTTTCAAAATATTCGTAAGCTCTAAAAAATTTCCGGAAATAATTTGACTTATAGTTGTATTACAAGTGACAATTTTGTGATGTCAACCACTTACTGTTTACTAAATGAATATTTGATACGAAGGTTTTTATATTTCTGTAATGCACAAAAAACATTTCAAAAATAAAGTGTTCAAATAATGGTGCCACAATAATAATTGAATTGTGGAGAACATGAAAATTTGGAGTGTTTAGGGGACCTTAACTCCCATAAAATGTTTACATTGTGCATTGACGTCGTTTTCCTTACGAAAGATACTCCAATCACAAGAAATGTTCATCATAATATGTCCAATAACTCTTGGAATATGTGTATTTTGTAACTTCAAATGGCTGTATCTTTTTTTGTTCTACATTTGTCCCAAAATATGTGATCTACCTTTTAACTATTAATTACATGAAGAAGGCTTTTAATTATTTTTAATCAGAAACTGGTGTACGATATTAAATAATTGCTCAATGGAATTAATTCAAATACGATATTATGTACCATTTAATTATACAATGTAATGATTGTAGGTAGATATTGACTGAATGGAAGACAGGCCCACGCAAATAAATGTTAGAGCTGCACTTCCATGTTGCTTTCTTTTTTCGAAACATAGGGGGGCATATTATGTAAAGGCTATTGTGTTTACCTTGAAAACTAATTGTTACATGGTACGTACAATCAGAGGCGGTACTACTGCGGAATATGACTACGTATATTTTTCGAAAAATTAGACTCTTCGCCAATCTTGACATTTTTTCTTTACTTTAGCGATGTTAATCTACCACCACACTCCGACCGCTTTTGAACGTACTTTATAGTACCTACTCAAATCTTACGTAGTATTTTCCACACACGAAATTAATAAAAACATATATATTAGTCAAATACAATGGGAGCTACAAAGATAATCTAAAAACAATAATTTTAAAATTACTTAATGTGCACTTTGATGTGATATTGGATTAACTTTCTTAAATATGATGTTGTAGTTTTAGTTAAAACATATAATTTTGTGATTAATAATATATGATATAACAAATGTGACAAATTAACGATATACCTAGCTATAAATTATTTTATTTTTTGTTATACCAATTTTTACTTTCTTGTTAGGATATCTTATATCTTTAAATGAGCAATTCTTGTATATAATTGAAATCCCGGAAGCATATTTCAAAACTGCACATTGATACGAAACCAGTAGTTAAATGCTGCGCTGTCATTGGCTGGATTGTGTAGTTACCGTCTTTTAAACTCGAACTAAAAATGTTCCTTGCTGTTGTTTACAACTTAGGGATGTCAATTTTCTTCAATTAGGTACTAATACCATGCGATCACCCTGCATAAAAATATTGATAGAAATTTTAATTAAATCTTAATTATTACATAATTTAGTAATTTATTGTCATTCCATAATGGCAGGGACAGCATAAAACCAATTTATGTATCGTATTCGAATAAAAACGGTCGCAGTCGCATAGGGAATGACGGTGGAAATCCAGCAAATAGCAGCTCCGCATTTGGTTACTGGTTTCGTATCAATGTGCAGTTTTGAAATATGCATCCCGGAATCGGCTCCAACGATTTTCATAAAATTTAGTATATAGGGGGTTTCGGGGGCGATAAATCGATCTAGCTAGGAATCATTTTCAGAAAATGTCATTTTATTCTTGTTTTATCGATAATCAACTTAAACATAAACTTGGAAGAAAAATAACAAAAAGGAGGCGTTTGAGTAGTCTCAACTGAAAAACATGACTCTTCTTGACATCTATTGGCGAATAATAATACTATTTTTTTGTGAGCAACTAATTGCTTTAACGACACGACAGCAGATGGCGTTGTTAAGTAACACGAAGTCAATGAGTGTTTGCTTTGTATATATTATAATATATTTAATGTTCTACTGTTTTTATAATTATGTATTATATGATTTTATTTGAAATTTGATTATTAGATGCTGTTGTTACAATCGTGGTAGTAACTACACTAATGTGAAAACACCTTTATCACTGAATATAACCTATTTGAAATTTTGACAGGAATTGTCAAATTATTATGCCCGGCTCAGATGAATATGAAATTTTATATTCTGAAAGATAAATTACTACAAAATCGACTTACTCGCTCTTACCTCAGGGAGGGTTCAAAGATTAAAAAAAATTAATAATTTAAATTTTAAATTTATAAATTTCCAAAGAATATTCCAAAATTGTCAATTATACTATTGCAAATCTATAGTGACTGCTTGTTCAATATATTCTAAGACCATTAAATTATCTAATGACATCTACAATTTTTCTGTCACTGAAAATTAACTAAATGTCACTGATTATATCAAAAGTTTTATAGGATCCAAAATTTTTCAAATTCAATGAAATAGGAGTTGAATTAATACCAAAGTGAGTTGGAATCAAAAATTATATATTATATACCATCAGATAACAAGTGAAAATGAATTATTATTCCCAAAATATAATAAAGAACAATAATTGTACTTTCTACGAACCTTAAAATTAAAAAAAACAACCTATATACTAGAAGAACAACCTAATTAACTACTTATTCTAAACGTTCAAATCGTCGAAAATTACACTTGACGTGTATAAATGTCAAATAACTATATGCGATAAAATTGTCTATTCAAAAAATTTTCTCTTCTCTTCAGGTGAAATTTTATATATCTTTAACGTTAATTTTGTCAGTATTCAAAAATGTGATATAGATGCATCTATCTTAATTTTATTTAAAGGCCTGTTAATTCTTGAAAAATAATTTATAAAATCTGGACTGGACTCACCAACTAGGTATCAGGATCACTCGTTCTGATTCTAAGCACGTCTTTTAGAATCGCCGGAACCACTTTTCTAAATTTATAATTTAGAACCCGGAAAAATCACTAACACTATCTCAATATAATTATTTAAGGAATTATTCACGCACTGATCTTATCATGCTAATTATTATAATCTGATGCTATTTTAATATATCAATTACTATTATATTATTCAGCAAATTTGAGAGAACTCATATTAGATGTTCTCTCGAGAGGGGTTCAAAATCAACTAACTAAACTTTTTCCATAAATAATTCTGTTCTCCTTTGGTTACCAAAGAATTCCTTTTTTAAAAAAAAATACAAATTTATGTTTTCATATAACAAAGAGAGATTTTCATTCTTTAATTCTAATTGTAATTTTGCTACCAGTGACATCTGTATTCTTTTTTTTAAAATCTTTATAAAATCTATGTATCATTAAGTATCTTCTACATTATTGTCATTCGAAATTGTAATGTCAAATTTTATTTGCATATTGAATGTTTTAAATTATTTATAATACATTGTATATCACTAGTATTACATCCAAATATGTACATTTTTCTTTATTTCAATGTTTTCTTTAGAATTTAGATAGAGTATATGTATTAATATATATATATATATATATATATATATATATATATATATATATATATACACTTACGTAATTGAAACCAATTACACCAATCTAAAAAGTTCAATCTCAAAAGAAAAAAAGAGCAATATAGTGTATGAAATAGCATGTAAAAACTGTGAAGGGGTCTACATCGGACAAACAAGTCAGTATTTGAAAAACAGAATAAATAGTCACAAATATGATAAACGAAACAAAACGGCACTCACTATCCATGTTTCAGAAAACCAACACGAATTTGATTTCGAAAACACAAAAATTCTTCGAAGTGAAAACCACACAAAAAAACGCGAAGATCTAGAAATGATAGAAATAGAAAGAAAAACTAGTTCCGTAAATTTAAAGACTGACACAAAAAATCTTAGTAAAATTAATAATAACATTATAAAAACTTAGAAATATAGAGAAACACGTGGCACATTCCAAATATAATAAATTTATTACCACTCCCTATATAAATATAAAATCCATTTTTATACCAGTCAACACAAAAAACGACACATTAAAACCTCGTTACGGCTGCTTTCATTGTATAGAACAAATACTCGTATATTCCAATACAAATTTTCATCAATGAATGTCATATTTTTAAAATGTTCGTTTTGTTTTGGGTGTGAGTTATATTCTGTTATGTGATGCGTCCTAAAACATCTATAAAATATATTGAATAATCAAATGAACGATCTGCCGAAGGTAAGATTTATTTGTTTTGCTTTTAAAAATTCTTTCTGTAACTTGTACCATTTCTTTTAGTTTTAACAAAAATTTTATTTCTGATGAAGGTCATGGAAAGATCGAAACGTTAAATAAAAATGTATTAACTACTAGTTAAATGTATTTAAAAATGGTCCTCAATCCCAAGAATATAAAATAAACAATATATATATATATATATATATATATATATACACACTTACGTAATTGATTGATAAACTGTAAAAAATTAAGTATTTGTTTCTAATATAAGATTAAACTAATTGCATTGATTTTTTTCTTTAAATAACCAGTTCATATTTTTTTATTATTCTATCGGTAAGATCGAAAAATATTATTCATATTTCATCATTTTATTAGTAATTCGTACTTAAATATAATTTCCAGAAAACACAATTTAAAAAAAAATACCATATCCAGATATTAATATTTATGTTAAACTGTTCTAATATATTATCGAATAAGAATTTGACTAGTTTATAATTTCAAGTGATAGAATAATTTCCCAGCAAGCACACAAAGACTGGCAAAGCATTTTGGGTCAATGAATTTTTATTGATTTTTATCAATTATGGCAGCTGCTTAATTGCCTAGGAGCAATAGATGGTAAGCATGTCCGAATTCGAGCTCCAGTAAACTCAAGATCTCAGTTCTATCCACAGATAATATATACTCCCTGTTCTATCAAAACAAGTTGCCAAGAACACAAGAACCTACACTACAACAAAACAGAAAAGAGGGGATCTTCCTCACAGGAGAGCCTCCATTCACAAGGAGGTCTCTAAAACTGTAAGAGTCTATTTAGATAAAAACTTATTTCTTTATACACTTGTTTATTTTCAATTTATTCACTTATTTATTTATTTATTCATTTATTTATTTATTTATTTATTCATTTATTTATTCATTTATTTATTTATTTATCTATTTATTTATTTATTTATTTATTTATTTATTTATTTACACTCATTCATTTCATTCCAATGTACAATACAATTATACAATGGAACTGTAACGGTATTAAAAATAATTTAGATGAACGCCCATTTCGATGGCACTGCAGAAAACTCACTTGAAGCCAGACGAACCGTTTCAACCACGGGGCTATCAGTGTTTCCGTAAGGATGTACAGCTTCTCCTCAGAGCAACGGGTGGATTCGCTACCTTAATTAGAAGTGATATTCCTGTAAAAGAAGTTGAAGTAGTTACAAAGTTTCCATTAAAAGTTACTAGATGTAACATCTACTTACCTGATGGGAATTGGGACCAACAGCATATCCAGGATGTTATCGATCAAATGCAAAGCCCCCTCTTCATCCTTGGGGATTTGAACGCCCACTCTCCAGCCTGGTGATCTGCTTCATTAGATGTCCGAGACCGGCGACTGGAATCTATAATATATTAGTTTTAAACAACAGTAAACCCACACATTTTGTAGCAGCATCTGATCAAACATAACGTATTGATATCTCCTTTTTTCCTCACATTTGACGACCTCTATTCACGTGACCATTTCCCCGTTGTCATCTACATTGACACACGTATAACAACTTTAAAAACCAGAGAAAGATGGTTAAAAAAACGTGCAAATTGGGTAAAGTACAAAGGATGTGTCGATATCTCTGATCTTTCTGAGAATCTTTATGACGCGGTTGCTGTCCTCGATGCTGCTAAGTCAAGTATTAAACTGTCAAAACCGGCTGTTCTACACAGACCGGTGCCGTGGTGGAATGAAGATATCCAAACTGCAATACGTCTTCGAAAGAAAGCATATAATAAATTTAAAGGTATCCAACTAAATAAAACTTGATTTCATTTAAAAATGCTTGAGCATCTGCAAAAAGACAAATCAATTGGTCCAAAAAATCATGGGAAGAATATGTCTCCACAATCACTCCTCGGGTAGGCCTGAATGAAATATGGAGAAAAATTATGGTAATTTCAGGTAAAAACATCTTTGACATTCCTCAAGCGTTACGAACTGATAATAATCACTTCATCTTCATCATCATCACTTAGCGCTACAACCCTGGGTGGGTCTTGGCTGACTGTACAACTTTATTCCAGGAGGCCCTGTCTTCCATCAACCTGAAATCGAGTGCGATGTTCATTTTTTGGAGGTCTGATGTTATATTATCTCTCCAACGCATTCTGAGGCGTCCGAGTGATCTTTTGCCTGTTGGAGTCTCTTCCCATATCAGTTTTACAAGTCTTTCGTCGTGTAGCCTCTGTACGTGTCCTACCCATCTTAAACGCTGGGATTTAATCTCCTGGATAATAAGTTCTTGGACCTCTGCATTAGTTTGAATGCGATCTCGGTTGGTCGTCGGATCGTGGTAAGGTCCATATATCTTTCTGAGAATATTTCGTTCGAAGCATCTGATTTTATCTTCGTTTGCTTTAGTCATTGTCCACGTTTCGCTATCATATGTTATTATGGGTCTGATGATAGTTTTATATATCTTGATTTTTGAAGCCCTTGTTAGACTCTTTGATTTCATAAGGCTATTGAGTGCAAAAAGACAGCGGGTTGTGGACTGGATTCTGCCTTTGATTTCTTCAGTGACGTCGTTGTCTGCTGTAATTGTGGCACCAAGGTATTTGAAGTGTTCTACTCTTTCGAAGTTGAAATTGTTTATTGTGACGTTTTGTCCTAATCTATCTCTTCGTGCCGTTCGTCTTTTCCTCGTTAATTCTTAGTCCTACTCCGCTAGTTGTTTTCTCGGTCTGGTTGAAAATGTCCTTTATTGTTACGACAGAATCCCCGATGATGTCGATGTCATCTGCGTATGCTAACAGCAATTTGGGACCTTTCGTTGTTAGCAGTTCAGTTTTTATCTCAGCTGTTCTCACTGCTTTCTCTAGGACGAGGTTGAACAGTAGTGACGAAAGGGCATCGCCTTGTTTTAGTCCGTTATCTATTCCAAAGCTGCTGGATAGGTTATTGTTTACCCGTACCTTTGATACTCCTCCTCTATGCAAATTTTGGTCAGCTGGATCAGCTTTTTTGGAATTGAAAACTCCGCCATTGCGTTCCATACTTGGCTTCACTCTATGCTATCATAAGCCTGTCGGATATCTATGAAGAGGTTATGTACTGTTCTATTATATTCCATAGCCTTTTTCTAGAATTTGCCTTAGTGTGAAAAGTTGGTCTATAATTGACCTGTATTTTCTGAAGCCGGCTTGATATTCACCTAGGATGTTTTCTGCATATGGAGTTAATCTATATAGCAGGATGTTTGAGAGTGTTTTGTATGCGGTGTTTATTAGTGAGATTCCCCTGTAGTTGGCGCATTTTGATTTATCTCTCTTTTTATGAATGGGTACGATAATTCTTTCCATTTTGTTGGTATTTTTTCTTCTCGCCATATGAGAGTTATTAATTTGTGAATTTGCAAATGGAGTGCATTTCCACCATATTTTAGTAGTTCTGCCGATATCTCATCCGAGCCAGGCGCCTTGGAGTTCTTTAGCTTATTCAATGCCCTTTTTGTTTCTTGAAGGGAGGGTTCTTCCACTGGTAGATCTGCTGTTATGTAGGTCTCTTCTTTGTGCACTTTTTCTGGTTTTATGCTTAGGAGGTCCTTGAAGTATTTCTCCATTCTTCGGTCAGTTCTTCTTCTTTGACTATTAAGTGGCCTTGGCCATTTCTAAGTGTCGGAGTAGATTTGGCCTTGAAGCCTTTCTTCTCAAAAGTAATTGTCCTGTAGAATTCTCTGGAGCCTGGTTTTGGGCGGTCTCTTTCTATTTCTTCATATTTCCTTCGTTCATACTCTTTTTTCTTTGTTCTTATTAGTTTTCTTGTCTCTTTTCGGCACCTTGCGTATTCCTCTGTTTGGAGTTGTAGCATCATCTTCCTTACCTTTTGTCTGGCTTCTAGGATAATCTGACACTCGTCGTCAAACCATTTTTGTGCCTTTTTTACTAGTAAAAAAATAACAATCACTTGCATATTGCAAAATGTAGTAATTGTTCTTTTAGCATTTATAATAAATAGTTTTGTAGATAGTTATGCATTTTGATCTCACCATCACTTGTTTTTCATATATAATTTCATTATGGTACTTGGTACCATAATGAATTCATTAAGAGTCTAAGTAGTATAAATCGTTTGGTCAGCATACAAAGATTTTTTGCAATAAAAAAATCAGACAGCAAATAATCTTGATAATGATCAGTTATTAAATCATAAAATGGCAGCGGGACCAATCACTATAAATAATGTTCACTTTTTGATTGTTATTTTGTTCTCGATATCCCTTCACGCTGTCACTGTTTTCAGCGCCACACAATAGAATCCGATTGAAAAACGCACTTTAATTATGAAAGTAATCCAAGCATTTCGAATCCCACATGGAAACAATTCTGTGATTATAATACACCTATGCAGAATCCGAAAAAGTTGTTTTTTCTCAAATAGGATACTGCCCACTTCACAAGAGTTGTTTGTCAGATATCGTTATGGGAAACGACCGAAAAGATTGGGAATTATGGCCATAAATTTTATTTAATTTGCTAAAATGTCTTTTATATTTGGAAGACCGGATTATTTTAATTTAGAAAACAAATGACGCAAAAATGTTTTGGAAGGAACAGAAAGTTTCTTCTTTTTCCGAATATACGATAGATATATCAAAGTAGAAGGGCGGCCATTGGTAAATGTATCTTATTAGGAAAGTGTTTATTGACCTACCACATTATCTACAAACGGAGGAGTTTACTTAGTAGTTTCTTCATATTTCCTCATCCAGAAATTGCAGATTCATTATACTTCTGACGAGTTTCTTTGTCGATAAATTTACGGCCACGTCTTTTTATACATGTCATGACGAATCAAAAAGCAATCTACATTGTATTTATCCACTTTTTTGACTTGATGAATCAATTAATATATTCTTCTTAAATATTTCATATTAAAGATGAACAAGATTGCTTCGTTGTCGTCTAAAGAACTGAACTGGGCCGAAGAGGGAAATGGATAAACATAAAATGATAACAACAAATCTCAAGGGATAAGAACAATAAACATAATAAGAATGGGATAATTAAAACTGGGAATGGATGAATGATGAATTTACAAGGTTTCCAATTGGACTTTAGAAACAGGACCATTAAAGTGGGTTCCGAAGAGATATTCCTTCATCCATATGAAGGCAGCACGGTGTTGTGTTAACAGCTGTACAGGAAGATACAGTTCTACCTACACGAAGCGAAACCATGATAGTAGCACGGCTACAAGGAATCATGGAGGAAGGTACACCGGTTATGATGGAACCAAGGAACCACGACGTAGAGGTTGGCAAAGGAGAACTAATTGGAAAAGGATTGGTTACGTCGGCGAAAGAGATCCCAGTACGTGTGATAAACGTGAACGATTACCAAATTACCATCAAGAAGGAAACCAAGATTGGATCCTGCGTACCAGTGACGTCTATAGTCCGCCACACAACGGCAACTGACAATTCCAGATTCGACCAGATGTTATTTTCATCTAAGATCCTACTAAAATTGCACCATTCTGACAAGATAAACTATAAATGAAGCAACCAATTTAATTGCATTTTAAGTATATAATGTAACTTACCATCTAATTGACATTAACGTATTAATAAAACTATGAACCACCCATATTTGTATTGCTAATTAACCTAGTGGTAGACCCGACTTGCTTGTAAATAAAAAAAAGTCTGCGTGAAATTTGTCAACCTAACCTAACCAATAAAAGTTTTATTTCATAATTTAAGTCTGGGTGAAATTTTTTGATATGCCCCCTTGAAAGTTAGTTCGTTCCCTCTAAAAACATTAATAATAATAGTGACAAATAATCATAAAAAAGTAATCCAATTTTACCGCAATTAAAAGTATCTTTTTCTACTACCGTGCGTAAAATACGAACTTTAGACACACTTTCGAGTGCGTAAAACTTTAGTTTACGCACTAGTGCGTAAAGAGTATTTCTTTACGCTCTAGTGCGTAAAGAAAAAGTTCCAATTTGTATGTAGTTCTAGCTATTCTTATAAAAATATAGGTAGGTATAATAAACGGATATTAAATCTGTTTTTTAAATCAGAGATTGAAACATATAGAATTCAGTAAAGTGCATACCTAATAATTTAATAAATAATTATTGTGTACTGAATAATAGAATAGGGTGCATAAGTGGTATCTATATAAGTTGGCTGTGAGTGACTGACATTTCCTCGTGCATTGAATTTGACATTTAAAACTTAAATTGAGATCTTCCGATTATACCTATTAAGGTAAGCAAAAGTATTGAACATTTTTAGGAAACTATGATGTTATTTTAGATTCTTTTTTTAGATATCGTAACAGATAAGTACATATAATTATAAAGATGGATTCCTCTGACGATATCTCAGAAGATTATTTCGCAAATACACCACCAAACATATTAGACGTAGCACAGAATGCTTCCAATGATTTATTGCCCCAAAAATCTGCGAATATTTACGAATCAAAATACAATTTGTTTAAAGAATGGTGTAGGAAAAATAAAATAACAAAATATTCCGAAAATGTTCTTGTGGCATATTTTTCAAGCGAATTGAAACACTACCAACCATCCACAACATGGTCGATATTTTCAATGTTGAAGACTACTTTAAAAATCAAAGATAATATTGATATTTCTAAATTTTATAAATTAGTTGCTCTTATTAAAAATAAAAGCAAAGGGCACAAAGTTAAGAAATCAAAAATTTTGGAAAAAGATCACTTGGTAACATTTCTCGAGACGGCTCCTGATTCGACGTTTCTAATGATTAAAGTAAGTATAATTTACAATAGTAAGTACCTGTATTTCATATATAAACAGTTTCCAATAAATTTCATATAAAAAAAATTCTACTTCATAGAATTTTCAGAGAAATGTTTTCCTATTACGTTTGTATATGTACTCAACTTTCACAACGTATAGTGTAGTTATCCGTAGCGTAGTGGCTAAGGTGCGAGACTCACATGCGGGAGGACCCAGGTTCAAGTCGCGCTCATGCCACTTTTTTAATTTTGTGTTAATTTTTAGTGATAATTATTTTTAGGTGGCTTTTATAATTGGTATTTCCGGCGCATGCC
The DNA here is from genome assembly GCA_963921935.1 of Galeruca laticollis. NCBI lineage: Eukaryota > Metazoa > Arthropoda > Insecta > Coleoptera > Chrysomelidae > Galeruca > Galeruca laticollis. Next base: position 11,927,657 of record OY998178.1, read on the forward strand.
GAAGAGAAGAGTTGACAAAACTAACAATAACAGATATTGAAGATAAGGAAACAATATTAATCATTAGAATTCCTGAAACTAAAAATGGGACAGAAAGGGTTTTTACTATTTTAAATCCAACTAATTCAAAAATAGATTATTTGGCTTTTATTAGAAAATATATTGCTTTAAGACCTCCTATGGTGGATACTTCCAGATTCTTTTTAAAATATGTAAATAATAAATGCACAAAACAACCAGTGGGTATAAACACATTTGGCAAAATGCCATCTATTATAGCAAAGTACCTTAATTTACCTGATCCAGCCATGTATACAGGACATTGTTTTAGAAGGTCATCGGCCACCATGTTAGCGAACTCTGGAGGAGACCTCCTAACCGTAAAGAAACACGGAGGCTGGAAGTCGTCTACAGTTGCAGAGAGCTACGTAGACTCTACATTAACTAAACGAAATAATATTTCTAATTTAATATTAATGGATGATGATAATAATTTCCCTTGTACATCCCAAAATAATGGTAATACGATTTTATTGGAAGATAACACCCTTTCTACTACATCCACCCTTGCTACCGGCAATTCTTCATCCTATGGATTAGCTAACATTAGCAATACTACTGTAGTTTCTAAATCCACGGACAACTCTTTAGAGCAAGCTAAAGGATTAAAATTTATTAACTGCACAAATTGCACCTTCAATATTGATATTGTTAATAACTGAATTCGTCTGTTGTTTTATTAATTTGTTCTAATTTTGATTAAAATGTTCAAAATATTAATCAATATATAATATATTTTATTAGGAATCAATAAAAGCGTTATAATTTCTTCTAAAGAAAACTTAAACTTACTTTACGCACTAGTGCGTAAAGAAACATACTTTACGCACTAGTGCGTAAAGAAAATTACTAATAAACTTCTGTATATTGATAAAATTTTCGGTAGTAGAAAAAATATTGTATGCAATTCGTGTGTAAATGCCTTTTTTCGACTCATGTGATTGTCGCATTCGCCTGCGGCTCATGCGACAATATTCACATTCGTCGAAAAAAGGCTACTTTACACACTTGTTACATAAATAACTATTATTACATACCTACGTGTTTTTATCCATACTCAATAATTTTTTTACAATAATTTTACAAGACCCAATTTTTAAGATTAATTATACGATAAATTTAATTAATTAGAAATGTATTATTTCCCAAGAGCACAAAAAAGGTAATCTATAGCTGCGGACAACTCAAAGATTATGTGGAACAACTCAGAATAACTCAAATAGCCAAAGCATAATGTTAGATTAGAAGGTGTTAGGTTAAAATTAGAAACAGCGGAAACCAGAGATATTTTCCATTAAAAACGAATGTCTTCAAGCAGCAATTCGGTTCCAGTTCGGTATAAGAAAAATCGCGCGCTCTGATTGGCTGTGCATACCTTACTTGCATGTATCCTACAAACCTTGACCAAGGGTGCATTCGCCAAGGTTCATGTAATAAAGTTATAGACGATTTTGTAATATTATTTATAAAGCCAGAGCGATTTGAAGTGTCTAACACACGTCCAGCCCCAGTAAATTGAGATATCGTTGTCCGTGATCATATTCATTTATATTATGCACATGTTACATAAATGTTTTTAATAAAAAATGTATTATCCATCATTGTTGGTGGTCTTCGATTTGGCTTCTGTAAAAATATAATTTTATAAACCGGTTTCTAGTTAAAAATCAAAATTACATTCTAAAAATAAACTATTAAGCTGCATTGATAACCTTAATTCTGAAAATAGCTAACGATAATTAAATGCGGCAATAACAAATAATATTGAAAAACTTATTATATCAGCTTTAATTTAAATTCAAAGTACAGGGTGATGTTTTTGGGAGCTCCAATCAGGTATACTTAAACATTGAAAATTTGGGAGAGTTTTCAGATATGCTCAATTGATTTAAAATATTTATTTGGAGCCTCTTTCCATTTATGGTTATACAGAAAGTTGGCTGAAACTTCCTTATTTTAAACAGAACACCTTCTTTTGGATCCTCTCATTGTAGATCTTTGCTACGTTATGCCGGGTCCAGACCAATTAGACAAAACAAAAACATTCATGTTTCGCGACAAAGTGGAGACAAATCACAAATCGAAAACCTTTGTGAGACATTTCTACGCCATTTTTGTTTTGTTTCCAAATTTGAAAACTTTTTCAAGTCCGGTCTCAGTTCGGTAAAGGTCAAAAGGTCTGTGTTTTGTCTGTGTATTTGACGACAAGTTGTCGGCGCAGTGTGGACGAGTTAAGCAGTAGGACAAGGAGACAATTTCATCAAAATTAAGTGTGTTTTTCTGTTGTGTAGTGATTATTAATTACTAGTGTATTTTTCTAAACATGTCGGGGGAAAAAAGTGGAATACACAAAATACATGCAAGCTGATAGAGCTTTACAGGGAACATCCGATATTATGGAAACGTAAAAGTAAAGACTATAAAAACCGCTACAAGAAAGCCGATGCATTGAACGAAGTTTCTTTATCGTTAAATATGCCACTAAATGATATTGACAAAAAAATAAAGAATATTAACAACCAGTATACTAGAGAAAGGAGAAATTATAAGAAACTTAAAAAATCTGGGGCAGGTAAACATTTCACTTCAAAATGGTTTGGATATGAATTGCTAAGTTTCTTGCGAGACGAAAATAAGCCTCGAAAGAGCTTGTGTTCTATTGAACCCTTTTTTTACGTGGGCTAATAGATGGAATGGAAAGTTCTCTATTGTTAGCTGATGTTCTCGAAGGACCAATTAATTGTATTCACTATGGTGTAGGATGTATGATGAAATGGATGAAGAAATTAAACAATAATTTCACGTTCATTTTGATATATTGCAGGAATTTATAACTTTTTATTTTGCGTAGACAATTAAGAAACTCACTTGATCATACGCGTTAGACAGTGATTATTTAGCACATAATCTGAGGGAGTAATGAAGGATTAAATATTAAATACACATGTTTTTTACCGGGACAAAACGCCGGGTGCTCTTATAACTTGAGTACCATTATGTACGACGGTTAAATGATGAAGAGAGAGAACGAAGGATGAATTAGAAGTGTATGAATGACGGCTGGGAAGTTTGTATGAACTCTGACTGGGAAATGTATGAATGACGAATGACGACTGGGAAGTGTACGAGTGACGACTGGGAAGTGACTAAAATTGAGGTTGTAATCGTATTTATATGTCGGTTGACGTAGTTGCGAGGAAGGAGCAAAATATTAGGATCTGGCCAATGGGATAAAAGAGTTTGAAACTTAACGGTCAGATACAGCAAGTGAAAATTGGCAGTTAGGGTGATTTTTTTTGGGGCCTGAAAATGTTCCGTAGATACAGATAACAGAGTTTTTTATGAAGCGATAAGGTGTCGGGTACTTTGAAATATTAATTGGAATTTCAGAAAATGATATTTATCTGTATTTCTTATGTAGTAGGAAAGTTAAAATGAATTTTTTGTTGATGTAAGGAAATATTAAGTGTTGAGAATAAGGATATATTTAGTTATATGTTTTGAGCAGTGTAGTGATCCCTAAAGGACAGCAATGGCAAAAGGACATTAACTTAGAAATAATATTTAAATTTAAGTTAATATTAATTACAGTATATAGGGAGCATTGATCGGCCACGGTCAATGTCAGTTATCAGTGGAAGCACGTTCGTGTTTATATACAAACATGTACAACTTATAGACGGAGGTCAGGTATGTAGAAAATCATATCTATATTTCCTATAAATTAAGAGTTAACGAAACAGGATAGGAGAGTTGTTATTAATACTTTGAATAAGACCATTGGTTTTATATTTGTGTATTTTTAATGTATTAAACGTCATCCCAGTGATATTTACAGAAGTGATGTTGTTTATTTTATTCCCGCATACAGGTTGCTAGGTAAGTGATTTCCTCCAAGATATAATGCCTTTATGGTAAGCGTCGAGTATACGAGGGACCCTTACTAAGTAACCACCACAGCAGAATATTCGAATTGTATTATACAGGGGAAGTTGAAAATAAAATCACAGGAGAATTTGGTAATCAAATCTTGCAAGCTGGATGTTCGGGAGAAACACACGTAAGTTTAATAATATTTATTAATTTTATCCACATCTACATAGTAGTATAGTATATATTATAGTATAAGTATTATACAAGTTAACAGTATTGTAATTGCCATGGTACTTGGCCTTGATTTGTCATAAAATACTCAGCATACTCATCTCTGATGGCCCATGCCTCCATAAATGCTTTTCGTGGAATATTCATAAGAGGTAAAACGAAGCACTCGGTTGGGGATATATTCTCAAAGAACCTGGTTCTATCATTCCCCTTTTCCAAATCTTCCTTATCAAATGTTCCTGGGGGATTGTAACTACTTCTGGTTTTTTAATTTTTTCTTAAGTAATTATGAAGCAAAATGCATGTTAATACTATTTTTTCGGCCTTCTCTGGTTGTAATAACATCGGTTTACGAAGTGCTCTACTTAACCGATAATTAAACACTCGATACCTCGAGTGTTTTTCTTGATGCCCACTATATGGCCTCATTATAGCAGTTGTCAAGGGGAAGGCATCATCCGCTACAAGGACAGGTAATTGCCTACCAAGTAGCCTACAATTTTGTGGCTCCATCAATGTATGAAAATATGTACTCTTAAATACACCTCCGTCTGAATTACGTCCCTGACAGCCCACACTTGCATAAAGGAAGTTATAGTTTGCATGCATTTACGATTGCAAACAATACAATGCTAAATGTACATTTATAATTATAAAATTCACTACCACTATATATGGGTGCTTCGATCACTACATGCTTGCCATCCATGGCACCAAGACAGTGAGGAAAATTCCAAATCTTTTCATAATCATCACTAATCTTTTTCCATTCGACTTCATTTGTGGGTATCTGAAAATAAAAATAAAATTGCAAAGTTTGGATTGAATTTGCATAGAAAATTAACTTTGATGTTTTTTCCAGGAATCTGGCTCTTCACAGTCTTCAGTATATGAAACTGAACCAGATGACACTGATACTATACCTAGCGAGAGATAACATACAACCGATATTGAAAGAATGCAGAATATGGAAGAAGAACATACTGAGGTGGATACTGATGAACTTAATACGTCTTCTATAACGATAAAGGAAAAGTAAAGGACAATAAAAAAACTTCTGAGATGGCTACAATAAACAAAGCTTATAAACAGAAGGACATATCACAAAATATAGATCCGTAGGAATGAAGAAGTCTACAACATTGTGACATCTTCACAGAAGGATCGGCTAGAAAGATCACACAATAAGCCCGATAAGTTTAATATAATAGGTGAATTAGTAGCTCAAAAGTTGGGGAGTCTATCCACACCCTATGCTCAGTCCACAGTAGAACATCTAATTCACAATTTATTATATGACGCTGAAATGGGCAAGTATAATGAACCCAAGAAGCAACCACTATCCCAGGTACAACGCCAAATGGGGGATTTTCTTCGATTTCCCATGGGAATTTCTGGTTCTTTGTGCTCAAATCCACTTAGTATCAACACAAATGTATACTCAACTCCATCAAATTCACACACAACATTTTTACTCAAATCCATCCAGCACTGACACACAACATTCATACTCAAATCCTCCCAGCATTGACACACATTCATACTCAAATCCACCCAGCATTGACACACATTTATACTCAAATCCACCAAACACCAACACACAACCTTTATTTTCACATCCACACACAACGTTCTCAGTATTTATCAGATCAAGAAAACGAACGAAACTGATGATGAACTTTTTCAATGAAAAAACAAGTAGACTCATCATTATTTTGTATGTAGTATGTACTTATTCGTAAATTTCTTTCATATTAAACATTTAACCAATAAATATGGAATTAACTGTCTCGACCCTTACTTCGTGGAAAATGCTCATATTAGTGTTTTTAAATGAAACTCACGGTCTCTAGTTAATTTCACATTATAATAGAAGTTATTGAAAATTCTAAAAAATTGACAATTGTTTCGATAAATCAATATCATCGTCAGAATGACACAAGTTACATTTCATTTTATGTCTACCTGATGTTTAGTAGTTATTATTGGCTAGACCAAGAAGTAACCTAACTTGTGATTGGCTTAATATATGTTTATAGAAAAAAGAAGAAGATGTGATATTACAAATATTGAAGCTTAGATATTATTAGCCCTATGGTGATATCCTGGATATCATTTTTCCAATTAAGATCAATAACTGTGCAATTATATAGAAAACCAGGAAAACTATATCTGCTGATCTTTACGATTATCACTTAAGAAGACAGTTTATTAGTGGAGAACTCCCTAGATTTAACTGTTCATTGACAACTTCATATTGTGGGTTTCTTAAATGTCTTCTAATTTCCAGTTCTTCAAGGAAATCCAGTTCTTGTTTCTTTTCACAAATATGCAGCACTTCTAGTTCTATGTTAGGTGTCAATGAATGATTGGTGTCAAGTAGATGTTTTGCTTAGTGGGATTTATCTGGTTGTTTTAATCTGTATGCTCGTAAGTGCTCACTGTATCGTATTTCAAAATTCCTAAGGGTCTGGCCCAAATAGGCAGCATTACATTCTGGACATTTGAGTTTATATATACCTGACTTCTTTAATAGTGGTATTTTTGTTTTTACATTTAACAATTTTGTACTAACGTTACTTTCTGTTTTAAAAGAAATTGTTGTATTCGTTGCTGAAGATATTATCTTTGAAATATTATTAGAAATATTTCCTGCATATGTGATGGTTTCATAAGTTTTAATTTCATCAGCTTATTTAGGATATATTAGTTATAATGCCACTTTTTCTTCTTTTTTACTAATTAGCTTATTTATCATATCTAATGGATAACCGTTAGATGTTGCTATTTGTCTAATTGTATTAATCTCTCTATCAAAATTACATTTGTTCATAGGAACTGAAAAAGCTCTATGTATCATTGAATTATATGCTGCTAGTCTGTGTGACATAGTGTGGTTAGAATTGAATGGAATTGTCACATCAGTCTGTGTTGGTTTTCGGTAAATTGAATAATTAAGTACATTATTAACTCTTTGAATTTTTAAATCAAGAAAATTGATTGAGCTATTTTCTTCAATTTCTAATGTAAATTTAATTTTCGGGTGTAAATTATTTTATGGGTAGTGAACGACAATTAGATGTATTTTTCAACCACATCAATAATTTACACCCGAAAATTAAATTTACATTAGAAATTGAAGAAAATAGCTCAATCAATTTTCTTGATTTTAAAATTCAAAGAGTTAATAATTATTCAATTTACCGAAAACCAACACAGACTGATGTGACAATTCCATTCAATTCTAACCACCCTATGTCACACAGACTAGCAGCATATAATTCAATGATACATAGGACTTTTTCAGTTCCTATGAACAAATGTAATTTTGATAGAGAGATTATTACAATTAGACAAATAGCAACATCTAACGGTTATCCATTAGATATGATATATAAACTAATTAGTAAAAAAGAAGAAAAAGTGGCATTACAACTAATATATCCTAAACAAGCTGATGAAATTAAAACTTATAAAACCATCACATATGCAGGAAATATTTCTAATAATATTTCAAAAATAATATCTTCAGCAACGAATACAACAATTTCTTTTAAAACAGAAAGTAACGTTAGTACAAAATTGTTAAATGTAAAAACAAAAATACCACTATTAAAGAAGTCAGGTATATATAAACTCAAATGTCCAGAATGTAATGCTGTCTATTTGGACCAGACCCTTAGGAATTTTGAAATACGATACAGTGAGCACTTACGAGCATACAGATTAAAACAACCAGATAAATCCCACTATGCAAAACATCTACTTGACACCAATCATTCATTGACACCTAACACAGAACTAGAAGTGCTGCATATTTGTGAAAAGAAACAAGAACTGGATTTCCTTGAAGAACTGGAAATTAGAATACATTTAAGAAACCCACAATATGAAGTTGTCAATGAACAGTTAAATCTAGGGAGTTCTCCACTAATAAACTGTCTTCTTAAGTGATAATTGTAAAGATCAGCAGATATAGTTTTCCTGGTTTTCTATATCATTGCATAGTTATACTGATCTTAATTGGAAAAATGATACCCAGGATATCACCATAGGGCTAATAATATCTAAGCTTCAATATTTGTAATATCACATCTTCTTCTTTTTTCTATAAACATATATCAAGCCAATCACAAGTTAGGTTACTTCTTGGTCTAGCCAAAAATAACTACTAAACATCAGGTAGACATAAAATGAAATGTAACTTCTGGCATTCTGACGATGATATTGATTTATCGAAACAATTGTCAATTTTTTAGAATTTTCAATAACTTTTATTATATTGTGAAATTAACTAGAGACCGTGAGTTTCATTTAAAAAAACTAATAAATATGGAGTTTATTTTAAGGGGTATTAACAGAAAAATAGTAATGAAAAAAGTTAAACATACCTATACATAACCACTAAGACTGTTAATTAAAGCTTTACATACTTCAGGTATTATTACAGATATTGATTGCTTTGATACTTTTGAAAGATACATAAGACTGTGGTAGGAATCACCTGTTGCTAAAAATCTTAAAGTGATTGCTAACCTTTCTGTTACACTTATAGCATTTCTAAAGTTAGTATGTCTTTTTGCAACTGCAGGACCAATAAGGCATGTCATATTCTCAAAATCTTCGGTGGACATTCTTAAAAAATTTTTGAAGCTTGATCGAATCTCACCACTTAGTCCAATATCATCTGCGCGTAGCTGAACTAACAATTTGTTTATCGAATAACTTTCTCGTATTTTTAGACTTCGTCTAATCCAAAAACGTTTCCGTTTAGTTTTAGCAACCTGGGATGATGATGAGAGCAAAAAAAACAACTTGCGGCTAGCAATAAATCTTCAGTTTCATTTTTTTCCTGATTAAAACGCCACATGGTTAACCAACACTAATCACAACAACAACTGAATCTTGTTTTTATATCTCAATTTTGTTTTGTCTTTTGACGACAAAGTTTGTCGCCAGTTTGTCGGATTTTTGTTTTAGAATTGTGTTTTCGTTTTGTCTACTTGGTCTGGACCCGGCATTACATCGAGTCTTACGAGGTTTGACCAATTTTATTACGAAGAAATCTCCCGTATCTTTATAAATGATGAAAATGTAAACCTTTTGTTTGTTACAAATTTTTTCAATAAAACTTGTGTATAAAATCATTTTCAATGTAAAAAATGTATGAAAAACCAAAATTGAAAGGTTGGTATCTACTTTTTTTTATTTAGAATGTAAGGGATTTTATATTGTAGGACCATATCAAGCAGTGAGTTATCAAAATTCATATTTTCACTTTTCGGCCAAATCCTATCTAACATGCCAGAAAAATATTGGTTTACCCCAAAAAAGTTGAAATTTTTGTTTTATTTTTATTTATTTTTTCATTTTTCAGCGAGAAAAACACGAAAAGCGGGTTTTTAGAAAAAAATGCTGTATCTAAGTCGTCGTAGTTGTTGTCGCCCATTTTTTGTAACTTTTCTTGTGTCATTCAGATCACCAGAGCCAGTATAACGGGTACTATGTTACCTGAAGTACCACATTTTTGGTCATTTTTGGTGAAATTTCTGTTTGATAGCACTATACACCCTCAGGAGTGTATACAAGTGAACAATTTTATAGCGTCATCAGAAAGAACTTTAACAGTTCAAGTATTACTTTTCCGCCAACCTATCCAATATGCGAGAAAAGTATTGGTTTACCCACAAAAAAGTTGGAAATTTGAAATTTTTTTTTGAGTTATTTCTACGTTATCCATCAACAACAACACGAAAAAACGGTTTTTAGAAAAAAAATCCTGTGTGTATGTCGTCGTCGTCGTTGTCGTCGGCCACTTTTCCTTGCAAATCTTGTTAGCATGATACAGCCTCCGGAGTGCAATGAGTCACCAATTTTATGATGGAGTATTGTTAAGGACATTTCACAGATGAACCCTATTGATTTTCAGCTCACCAGAGCCAATACAACGGGTGCTATGGTACTTGAAGTACGACATTTTGTCGTTTTTCGAGAAATTTCAGTTTGTTAGCACGATACAGCCTCCGGAGTTCAACAAGTCACCAATTTTATGATTGAATATTATTCAGGGCATCTCACTGATGAACCCTATTGATTTTCAGCTCACCAGAGCCAATACAACCGGTGCTACAGTACTTTAAGTACGATATTTTTGTCATTTTTGGAGAAGTTTCAGTTTGTTAGCACGATATAGCCTCCGGAGTATATACAAGTGATGAATTTTATGATTGGATATTATTCAGAGCGTCTTAAAGATGAACCCTATTGATATTGAGCTCACTAAAGCCAGTACAACGGGTGCTGTGGTACTTGGAGTACCAAATTTTTGTCATTTTTGGAGAATTTTCAGTTTGTTAGCACGATACAGCCTCCAGAGAGTATACGATTGATCAACTTTATGAATAAGTATTGTTCAAGGTGTCTCACAGATGTACCCTATTGATTTTCAGTTGACTAGAGCGAGTACAGCGGGTCCTATAAAACTAGATATACTAAATTTTTGATTATTTTTGGAGAAATTTCGGCTTGTTAGCACGATACATCCCCCGAAGTGTATACAAGTAACAATTTTATGATAGAATATTGTTCAGGGCCACAGATGCGGAAAAGTTAGTTTTAATCTTTATTACTTTTCCGCCAACCTATCTAATATGCGAGAAAAGTATTGGTTTACCCACACAAAAGTTGGAAATTTGAAATTTTTTTTTGAGTTATTTTTACGTTATCCATCAACAACAACACGAAAAAACGGTTTTTAGTAAAAAATCCTGTGTGTATGTCGTCGTCGTCGTCGTTGTCGTCGGCCACTTTTCCTTGCAAGTCTTGTTAGCACGATACAGCCTCCGGAGTGCAATAGGTCACCAATTTTATGATGGAATATTGTGAAGGACATTTCACAGATGAACCCTATTGATTTTCAGCTCACCAGAGCCAGTACAACGGGTGCTATGGTACTTGAAGTACGACATTTTGTCGTTTTTCGAGAAATTTCAGTTTGTTAGCACGATACAGCCTCCGGAGTTCAACAAGTCACCAATTTTATGATTGAATATTATTCAGGGCATCTCACTGATGAACCCTATTGATTTTCAGCTCACCAGAGCCAATACAACCGGTGCTACAGTACTTTAAGTACGATATTTTTGTCATTTTTGGAGAAGTTTCAGTTTGTTAGCACGATACAGCCTCCGGAGTATATACAAGTGATGAATTTTATGATTGGATATTATTCAGAGCGTCTTAAAGATGAACCCTATTGATATTGAGCTCACTAAAGCCAGTACAACGGGTGCTGTGGTACTTGGAGTACCAAATTTTTGTCATTTTTGGAGAATTTTCAGTTTGTTAGCACGATACAGCCTCCGGAGAGCATACGATTGATCAACTTTATAAATATTGTTCAATGTGTCTCACAGATGTACCCTATTGATTTTCAGTTGACTAGAGCGAGTACAGCGGGTCCTACAAAACTAGATATACTAAATTTTTGGTTATTTTTGGAGAAATTTCGGCTTGTTAGCACGATACATCCCCCGAAGTGTATACAAGTAACAATTTTATGATAGAATATTGTTCAGGGCCACAGATGCGGAAAAGTTAGTTTTAATCTTTAAAACCGTTTATTTTTCATATATATTCTTGTTATATACTCTATTATTAGTTCGGGTTTCACTTGCTGTAGTAATTTATTTGAAGAAAGTCTTCCTTTCTTAATTAGATAAAAGCTTTTTTTACAAATGATAAAATAATTAGCACAAAATTAACATTAATTGATAAAATGCACGTCACTTTGTCTTTGAATTCACACATGCACCGTAAACAACTAAAATCAAAACGTAGCTCACTTTATGAATGTGATGGGATTGTTGGATCATTTCGGGAATTGCACCTATTTACCAAATAAAGTCCATAAAATATTCAGTATTAATTTTTCCAAAGTTCAATCTGAAGATAAAAAACTTGCAAAATTTTGGAAACTTGAAGATATCTCAAACGATTGTTTTATGTCACAAGACGAGATTGAATGTGAAAACCTATTTTTCCAAGAAATATTTAGAAATTATGAAGGTAATTTTGTAGTCAAGTTACCATTTTAGATTCTTCTACCATTTGTTATAACTTACCTCATCATTGTGTCGTTAAAGAAACCAGTTAAACAACAAAATTAAGAGTTGTTTTTGATGGCAGTTGTCCATCTAGTTCAGGGTTTTTATTAAATTATCTCCAATATCAGGGACCTAAAGTTCAAAATAATATTTTCGACATAGAGACACTTTTTTTGTAAATTCGAAAAAAAAATCATCATTGAACAAATTTTTATTATTATTGTACAAAATCGCTTGCTTGGTGTATTAACAAAACATCGTAATAAAGAATCTACATTAAAATTGATCTACTAATAGTATATTACGTAACGTGTGTTGTAAGAAGCATTTTACGCACGAACGGAAAAGTTACGCACGAAGCCGCGTAGCGGCGAGTGCGTAATTCCGTGAGTGCGTAAAATGCGTTACAACACGAGTTACGTACTATACTTTACCTACGACCCACTTGTACTTGTGTTTATAATCTTATTAAGGTATTTAAAGTACAAGTAAAAACGTACATCCTCGATGCCCAGCCAAGTTTTATAAAAGTCGCTCCTCGATGCCCAGCCAAGCATCTTAGAAGTTCACCCTCGATGCCCAGCCAGTTTCGTAAAAGTCCGTCCTAAGTAGTATTTATTTTTATTAAAAATGTATGTAGAATTACCGGAAATGCATAAAATAGCCTATACACCTCTCGACTAAAGTGACATTAATCCCTTAGGTGGATTACTTCCCTCAGGAATCAAACACCACCCGCGGAATTAATTGGACCACTTTAGTCGCTAGGTGTATAGTATACTATTGTTTACTAATATGAGATACATTCAGACAGCTGAAAGATGCGGAATGAAACGGAACCAATTATCATATAATTCCAAATAACTCTTAGTATTAAATGCAATCTCATATCTAATAAATGTTATCTACCATTTATATATACAATAAAATTTAACGTCAAATATGTAAGTAATACATTTTGAATAAAATGGCTACGTCCATTGACAGTCGCTAAGTGGTTGCTATGGAAACCGTGCGATTTACTTTACAGCCGTGCGTTTTGCTTTACCGTGCGTAATAGACGACTTACATTGATTGCCGACTGTGTGTTTTTGACTACTTATAGGGGTGGTCGTAGGTAAAGTTATTCAACTTGAAGTTTGTATTTGTCAATTTTTCCATAAAATAATAGGTTGCCTAATTTGAGACACACTGATGTCCCAATTTGAAACAGATTTCCTAATTTGGGATACTACTCAAAAAAACCAGTTTCTTCTCAGAAAGAACATATAAAATTAGCATCTTTAATTTCCCTACAATCTTCATGGGCCCATCTGCTGCAGTGAACACATTTTGCCCATAGCTCGCCATGCTTCCCCAGCCCTAACATTCACCTTAGTTTCTCTGGTTTTGTATTCAGGCAGAGGACAAATATCCGTGGGAGAAAAATATTCTCTCTGAGGCTTATTTGCTGAGGATGGACTTGGTGTACGTTCATTTATTTCCGGCGTTGGTAGAGCCATTGCTTCATTTTCATTTTGGTTGCTCAGATGATCTTCCTGATGATTTGATTTTTCGGAGAGGTGTTCTTCTTGAAGGCCTGTTTTGTTTTCCATAACATTATGCACGCCAAAATCATGGTCTCTGAAGGTGTTTCTATTCAAAGGAACTAGTCCCGTTTTTCTAAAACCATTGCACGATGTTTCCATTGTGGCAGCTCTATTGTAGGCATTGCCAAAAATACTAGCAATTGCTTATGGGGATACAGTACTTAAATAGTTCTCCCGAAGCCAATTTTTTATCTTCTGAGTGTAATTAGTTTTTAACGGAGATATAAATGAAACATCTAAAGGCTGCATTTTATTAGTAAAATGTGGCGGAAGACAAATTATCGTCACATAATTTTGTTTCGCCAAATCTATAAGAGCAATGTTTCTTGTGTGGGAGTAGTGTCCATCCAACACAAGTAGAATAGGGTCAGCAGCTGTGGGTTTCGTGAACTTGATAAAATGACCTAACCATCTTGTAAAAATATCTGATTGAACCCAACCAGAAATGTGACACTCAGCTATGGCTCCAGTTGGAGCACCAATCATTAGCTCGGACTTCATATTTTTCCGTGGAAAAATGAATAATGGTGGTACATAAACTCCTGCAGCATTCATACAAGTTATTACGGTGATTAGTCTCTTTCTGCGGAGGTTAATGTAGAAACCTGTTGTTTTCCCTTCAACGATCAAACCTTACTATGCTTATGTTGAACGATGGTATTGCCCGTTTCGTCGACATTGAATACCCTCTGGGAAGGATCTTGAAGCTTGGAATATTCTGGCTCATAGAGATCAAAAAACGCTGAGACTTTTTCGGGAGTAAAAGATTTGATACGAGCTGCAGACATGCCTTGCGGTGTTCTCATCGAAAGTTGTGGATGCCTCTTCAAAAATAACCTCAACTATGTTTACCCAGCAGATTTACTAACGCCATTAAATGGTTGCGGCAACTTATTCCTAATTTCCAGTTGGAATGCCGTTCGTTTAATATCGTCCGACCTCTGACCAAAAAATCGTTGTTCCATGGCTAATGCATATTGAACTAGTTCGTTTTCTAGTTGTTCAGAGAAAACTGGTTTCCGGCATATCGATAGTTTGACATGTTCTGCTGGGTTTTTATCTGAGTTTGAATATCTTTCCACAGTGCCTTTGGGTACACTAAAATCTTTTGAGGCTTTTAGATATCCCATCTCTTTATTACGCACAGCCTTCACAGCTTTCACCATACCACGAGGATCCCATTTGTTGTGTTTTTTAGGCATCTGTAATAAAACATCAAAATATATGTATTGGGAGCCTAATTTGAGATAGTCTCAAATTCAGAACCATTTGGTATCTCACATTAGGAATTCTCGTTATAAAAATTGACAACAATATTTTTAGGTTAGTTATGAAAGAATACAGCCAATTTTAATAAGACATCATTAGGCAACACCTAAACTAACTACTTCGACACATAAAATATTTATTTACACTTACGTTGACTGCAAATGCCGGTTTATTTACGCTATCAAAAAAACTTTAAGACTCAAATCGGAAGAAAAACGAACGTGCATAAAAACAAACGAACTGACGCGCTTAACGACTCCTGCAGTCTAATTTATTGGCGTAAGTTGACACCACTTTTGTTAGATGACGTTACATATACCATAATATGTGGAGCTATCTCAAATTAGGCGCCTATCTCAAATTTGGGTCCCTTCCTCTACTTATAAGATTTCGACAATATGCCTATGTGGTATCTGCAGATATTAGTAAGATGTACAGAATGACAAAATTGAACCCTGATCACCGATCATTACAACGAATACTGTGGCGAGACAATCCCAATTCTAATATGTCAGTGTATGTTAAACACTATAACCTATGGGACAACATCAGCTCCATATTTAGCAATAAAGTACTTACATCAATTGCATCAGAAAATATCGATCAATTTCCACAAGGAGTTTCGTGTCCAAAAATCTGCTTGAAAAGTTCTTGCTTCAATTTTTTGGGATTGCCATGGATTAATCATGATTGATTTTTTGGATAAGGGTAGAACAATAACTGGAGATTATTACTCGACATTACTGACCACTCTACGGGAAAAAATGAAAGAGAAAAGACGCGGAAAGATATCCAAAGGTGTTTTGTTTTTGCAGGACAACGCCTCTGCACACAAATCTCATACTGCCATGCAAAAAATTCGTGATTTAGGGTTTGAATTACTAGAACACCCCCCTTATTCACCAGATTTGGCTCCGTCCTACTATCATCTCTTTCCTCAACTGAAAAAAAGTTCAAAAGGATGTACATTTTCTTCCAACGAGGAGATAATAAAAGCTGTGGAGGTCTGGTTTGCAGAGCAAGAAGAAACATTTTTTTTTGAAAGGTCTAGAGACGTTGTAGGTTCGCTATAATAAATGTATCCAATTAAGAGGAGAATATGTTGAGTAATAAAATATTTTGATATTAGTGAAATTAGTAAACAGGGATAACTGAATTAGGAACATGCAAATTGTGCCCCTGGCCGAACGGAGTAGGCCTTCCTCTCTTCTTAGTTAAAAAATGTTCCTCAAACGATAAAAGATTTTGCACTTCCAGTGTCACAATTGATAAAGTATACGTCACTTTACTTCTTTTTTGAATTCACACACGTACCGAGAACAAATAAAAACAAAAACGTAGCTCGCTTTATGAATGTGATAACTGAACTGGGAAAACAGACATGCAAATTGTGCCACTGTCCGTCTGCAGAATAGCGCGTCGTGGATTAAATTGAAGCTAGCCGAATTGCATTAGAAATTGGCTCGATTCAGAATATGCCACGGTATATAATTTTGAGCTTCATTGCTTGTAGAGCGGGCGCAAAAAAAGTTTTTCTCCAACCATCAAAAAATGTTGACATTTTTGTACCATTTTCAGGTGCAGAAGCCATCAATTCCCTTACCGTACAAAAATTTGCTCGTTGCTTAGCAACACTTTTAATCCTAGGATTAAAATAGTTATTTGTAAAACAAGTGTAACAATGACTCGTTTTGTAGTACTAGTGAAGCTTGCACAACGAATCGCGAAGCGGTGAGTTGTGCAAATCACGAGTATTACAGAAAGTCATTGTGGCACAAGTTTTACACAATGTTTTTTATAATTCGCAATTATTTAATTATTTAAATAAAATAGAATTTCATATAATCCCTGTTTTTAAACTAGGAGGAGTGGTTTGAATTTAAGTTGGCAATTCTGTAGATTCCTAATTGGTCAGATCACAGATGTTTTTATTCAGCACTTCTGACTTTTGACATATTATAACCGAATAATTGTGTAAATTGTAAACAAACTTTCATTTAAGCAAAAAGAGGATGATTATGTTTAAAAAAGAGCTTCTTCGTATATGCTCTTGCGATCTATTTATATTATATCATGAACAGAATTATTTCTGTAATACATCTTCACATAGATATCTGGTAATTTATCCCAAAAATCGAACGTTTTGTATACCTATATATTGATCCTATACAATATAAAAATAAACAATTGACAAATCATTAATAAATGAACGTTAGCGTACTTTATTCATTAATATTTTTAATATATAAACCATTCTAATATACCTTTAATATAATAATTTGCTAGCTAGAACAACGCTAGACCATTTTATTTATAATTTGTGTCAAGGTTAAAGTCAAATGTCAAATAAAAATATAACTAAATTCAATAACCAACTGTACACTAAAAATTACTATAACAGTGTTCAAAGAGTTTCATTGTGACACTGTAAAAAATGTTATAATGAAGTCTCTTTTAGACGCGAATTATAAAAACGCTACTTTTAATCCTAGGACTAAAAGTAATGGCATTTGAGCTCTCTAATTGAAATTTGAAGAAAAAAACATTGTCTTTTACAAACTTAGTAAAACAAACTAATTAGGCAACTATATATAGGTATTTATTTGTTATTTATAGTGATATTGAATGTACAATTGGAACAATTATTGCCAAAATTCAAAGCACCACTGAAATTATCACTAACAATTTTCGGACAATTCAAAAGATTTTCATTAATGTCAGAACACTCAAAATATTCTCCGTAACTGTTGATGAAACATTCGAGGAAATATCTGAACAGGTACTTGTACCTTCTTTGTCAGGTTGCAATATTTCTCTGGCAGTATTCTCTTTGTTGATACGTGATTTCCAACCTCCATGTCTTTTAAGACAAGTGAGGTCACCGCCACCATCAATAAGACGTGTAGCAGATGTTCTTCTTAGCGAATGTCCAGTATACTCCTTCCAATTTTCTAACTTCAAAAATTTTGCAATTTCTTGCGGCACGGCACTAATTTTGTAAATATCAACAACCATTCTTTGACACTTCCCATTATCATACTTCAAAAATAAACGACGTTCCTGTATATTTGATGGCCGTAGTGCAACATATTTTCGAAATAAACGCAAATAATTATCGCCTATAATGGTAAACAAACGATGTTTCTTGTTTTTTGTCTGCAAAATTTTTACGATCAGGACCGAGTCCATATCTTCAATGTCATCAATTTTCAAATGAACTAGTTCGTCACAACGCATAGCACCTTCAATTCCTATTACTAGAACAACCTTTATCATCAAACATACATTATCAGGTGCCATATCCAGGAACCGATCCACTTCCTCCTTTGTAAAAACCCTAGACTTTTTAGGTATATATCCATCACTTTGCCTCTTTAACAATGGTCGTAATTTTGAATATTTACTAATATCCACACCATTTTTGATATCCAGTGTGGATCTCAACATTGAATACTGTGACCAAAGAGTGGATGGCTTGACGGTATTTGTTAAATTTGAGAAATACACCATAAGAACACTCTCCGCATAGTTTTGCACAATTTTTTCTTTGGGGTGGCAAAAGATTTAGATATACTGCTTCGGAACTTTCCAATATATCCGCAGGTATATTTTCATCGTGTTTGGGATTCATTTTGAAAGCAGCGTAAAAACTACTACAAAAATTATATTAGTACGTCTACTGACGTCTACTTGACAATCAATATTTACCAACAATACCAGATATCCATGACTACCGACTTGCTATCGCTGTTATAATTAATAGGTGTTCAAATTTATTACCAAATTATTAACGATTTTTGAATAAAACTAAATTTATTTTAATTTTGACTTGGTTGGAGAAAAAATAGTATATATCATACGGACTAAAAGTGCCTATTTTTACTCGCAATATTTGCATTCGCCCGGCTGCGCTGCGCTCCGTCTCGCAACTGCAAATATTGCTCGTAAAAAAATATGCACTTTTAATCCTTATAATATAATATACTATTTATACCATCGATATAAGAAATTATAAAAAATAAAATAAAATAATGAACTACCTACAATTTATTTCTGTTTGCTTGGTGGTTCAGGGTGGGTAGGTACATATGTTTGTTCCCTTTAGTGCAGGCCGCCACTGCTTTAATTGTTCTTAAAATTTCATTAACCACTCTCTATACGTAATCGTACCGTTTTGTGTTAGGTACTTTAATATACGGATTCTTCTTCTTCTAGTGCCTATCCGGTCCGGATGTTGGCGATCATTCTGGCTATTATGATTTTATTTGCTGCTGCACGGAATAGTCCTGTAGTAGTTGTTGAAAACCATGTCCTGAGATTTTTGAGCCATGAATTTCTCCGTCGTCCTGGGCCACGTTTACTAGGGATCTTCCCTTGCAAGATATTTTGTAATAGACTGAACCTTTTCTCATTTCGCATTATATGACCGAAATATTCTAGCTTGCGGATCTTTATCGTTTTTATTAATTCGGTGTCTTTCTGCATTTTTCTGCAGACCTCTACGTTGGACACATGGTCTGTCCATGAGATTCTTAATATTCTACGATAGAGCCACATTTCAAAGCTTTCGAGTTTTTTTGTTGTTGCGTCGGTCAAGGTCCATGATTCGACCCCGTACAGTAAGACGGAGAAAACGTAGCAGCGAAGGAGTCTTATTTTGGTAGTTAACGTCAGAGATCGACTTTTAAAAACTGATGCCATTTTGAGAAATACGGCCCTTGCTTTCTCTATTCTACAGCGGATTTCTTGTGAGTGGTCCCATTGGTCATTGAGTGTAGTTCCTAAATATGTGTATTTACCGACCCTCTCAATTTGTAGCTGATTTAGGGTGAGGTGCTCCTCAATATACGGATTAATAATTTGTATTTATTTTGTAATAATTCGTATTATGATTTTGGTCTGATTGGAAACCGCTTTATGATCATATCTTCAAGTGTCTGTTTTTAAATATTGTTTTATCTGCGTATTTGACTAACATCAAATGGATTTATAATTTTGTTGCCTGCAGTAGTATCATCACTTCCATCCTAATCTGTATGACGTAAGATGTTTGCTTATAATTTTTTAAATTGTATATGTTTAACTTAATTTAATTATTTTTCACTTAATTTTTGCTTTTACTAGTTCGTTTAATGTGCTAATTAAAATCTCATTTATTGGATTCGGGACGGGACGTCTGTACATCAAAAAATAATATTGTTATTAATAATTACGAACTCATCTAATTATAATAAACTGTACAGCTGATTGGTAATTATGTATTATAATGATACATCTTAATCATTTATTTATAAATTATTGTTTGGCAGAAAAAAATAACTATGGGGAGGTTGGGTAAAACATGATGGTCTGATAAAACCGGATACCCTGTTTTATTTCAAAACAACTAGTACCATCTATCGGATATGACCGTGATAACTATCGGTACCTACCACAGAACTAAAAACACAAGTTCTGTGGTACCTACCGATGTCCAGCAAGTCATCTACCAACTCTAATTTCACTCTAGTCATTGGTTCCCAACGGGGGCGATGCAGCCTTTTAGGGGGGCGGTAGCGGATTCAGAAGCAAATAATAAGCAGTCAAGAGGAATGGTGAAATAAAAATGATTTAATAAGGGTTAATAAGCAGTTTTAAATTAGCATTAATAATAATACTAATAATTTCAATTAGTTCAGAATAGAAGTATATGACTTGTCCTCGCACGTTGATAAGCGAACGAGCGATGTTCATACAAAATAACATGTTTCGATATGTGCGCACACAGACAAGTTGAATCATGCACGAAATGAAACGTATAAAAGCAACAGCTCTACGAATTTTTTGTTAGTTAGTTGTATGTGCTTGGCCGCGATATATAGTCGTGAATCATAAGCTCTGCCGTAGTAAATAATCGTGAGTGGTGTGTCATTTTATAAACATTACTATCTATAAATCTATT
This sequence comes from Galeruca laticollis, assembly GCA_963921935.1. Lineage (NCBI taxonomy): Eukaryota > Metazoa > Arthropoda > Insecta > Coleoptera > Chrysomelidae > Galeruca > Galeruca laticollis. The sequence continues at coordinate 11,948,725 of OY998178.1, forward strand.
AAGAATTTAATTTTTGTACGAAAATGGCTGAATCTACTTCTAAATTAAAAAAGAAATGCCGGCAATACAGTATTGAATATTTAAAATATGGATTTGCGGAATCTTCTACAAACAAATCATTACCTATGTGTTTAATTTGCCGAAAAGTTTTTTCAAATGAAGCTATGAAACCTTCTAGGCTACAAGAGCATTTACATAAAATGCATCCTGATAAGAAGAACAAATATATATTCTATAACTCGAAAAACAATATTTAAAACAGCCAACTATATCAAACCTTTTTGCATCGTCTTCTAAACGAGACGACGATGGGCTACGAGCCTCATATAACGTTTCATTGTTAATCGCAAAGGGAAACCACACACCATTGGCGAGGAATTAATTTTGCCGGCAGTCGAAGAGATATTAAAAACTGTTCTCCATCATAAAACACCATTTGATATAATTAAAAAAAATTCCTCTCAGTAATAATTCAGTGCAAAGAAAAATAGATGAAATGGCAAATGACGTTGAAATATCATTATGCGATTACCTAAAGACTTGCACATTTTCCATTCAACTCGATGAATCAACTCTACCAAGTAACGAAGCTCTACTCTAATCATACGTACGATTTATAAAAGGAGAAAAAATTCATCAAGAGTTATTATTTGCTAAGAATTTGGAATCTGATACAAAGGGACATTCTATATTTAATATCATGCAAGATTTTTTTCAAGAGAAAGAAATTCCTATTAGCAATATTTTGTCTGCTGCTACTGGTGGTGCTCCAGCAATGACCGGGCGTCATAAGGGTTTTATAGCACATTTGAGAAAAGCAGTGCCAAATGTACTCGCTGTACATTGTATTATTCACCGTCAGCATTTGGTTGCAAAAAAATGAAATGAACGTCTGCATGCGTCCCTCAATAACGTTATTAAAGCAATCAATATCATTAGAAGCAATTCATTGAATGACCAATTTGTTTCATAAGCTTTGCAATGAAAATGATGAAGACTACAATCGCTTGCTGCTGCACACCGAAGGACGTTGGCTCTCTAAAGGTGTTTGTCTGAATCGTTTTCTCAATCTATTTGACTCAGTGTTGGAATTTCTTGAAGAAAACGAACAGTTGCGCGAAAACCTGATTACGTCAAAAAATGACATCGCTTATTTGACGGACCTGTTTAAAGTATTTAATCAAGTTAATCTACAATTGCAAGGTGATGATTTAAATTTAATTAAAACTAAAACCGTCATAGCTGCTTTTGCAGGAAAACTTCTTATATTCAAAATAAATCTTGGTAGAGGTGAGTACAACCATTTTCCCACATTATCAACAGTGTCTGCAAAACCGGAAGATTTACTTACTTACTGCCACCACTTGGAAGTTCTTCATGTTGATTTTACAGAGCGTTTCCAAAATATTTTAAACATGGAAATACCAAGTTGGGTTATAGATCCTTTCGCAAACACAGATACTGAAGGCTCATCAAATTTGAAAGAGGAGCTATTAGAACTCACAACTAACGAAGAACTGAAAGTAAAATTCAAACGTGGATATCAAGAGTTCTGGCTTCAAAAACCAATACCAGTTCTCTATCCTGGATTGTGGACAATAGTACAGAAGTTGTTAATTGCATTTCCTTCGTCCTATATGGCTGAGCGTGCATTCAGTGCAGTAACTGATTTGCTGTCAAAGAAGAGAAACAGACTACACATCACTGAACGAAATTGGAATCCGATATTAACAAACAGCCTCAACCGTCTCATTGATTTTTTCTTTATTATTAATTTGTATTTCCTATTGTATTGCATTTCTTATTTCTATTGTGATTGTATTTCTTATTGATTCTGTGTTTATATTTAAAAGTTTAATAAACAATTTTATTGTACATTTGGTAGTCGTTCAATAAATTTTTACTTCATCATTCCTCTAAAATAAAATTTAGACATTTACTGAAATTAAAGCTAAATACAGGTCAATTGAGACGGTACAGATGATATTCAAATAAAATTAACTACTTTGGACTAACCAGCGACTGAGGGGGGGGGGGGGAGGTTGTTGAAATTTTTGTTCTCTTCTATAGGGGGCGGTGGTCCAGAAAAGGTTGGGAACCACTGCTCTAGATGGTGGATGTGTCGAAGTATGAGGTTAAACAAAAATACTTAGCGTGCTTTCAAACGGTGATTTTTTAGTTTACAGGCAAAATTAATTGAAGGTGAGTAGATTTAGGGGATACTGTGTTTGTTTACTACAATTATGCACAATAGGTTTTAGGAATTTGCTTTGTTTTTTTATTAAAATATAGTCACATGTTTTAGCAATCCAACGTTGGGTAAAACCGGACACTGTGTGGTTCGGTAAAACGGGAGGTTTCCCGTTTTACCCAACTACATCGTCAATGTCTTTTTCAGGTTAGAATTGCAATGGTAAAGTATACAAGAAAAACGCAAAGGTAGTCTTGGGAAGAGAACAGTATGCTTCAGGTTGTTGATGAGGTACTGGTGGGAGGAATGGGGTATCTCAATGCTTCTAAAGAATATAATGTTCTTCGTATAACTATTGAAGAAAGGGTGAGAAAAATTAAGCAGGATGCTCTTAACAGAGAGGATTCAGCAAAAAAACGACTAGGACGTCATAAACCTGTTTTTAGTTCTGCGCAGGAAAAGGAACTAGTTGAATATATTTTGTGTATGGAATCACGTCTGTTTGGTTTAACTCTCGATGCATTAAGAAGTTTGAATTAGCAGAACGATAATATATTGCCTAATAGATTTAATAAGAGCTAGAAAACAGCTGGTAAAGCATGGCTGTATGTCTTTCTCAATAGGCATCCGAATATTAATTACTTCGATCTCCTGAGCCAACCTCATTAGCTAGGGCTATGGGTTTCAATAGACCTTCCGCAAAAAAAATTGTTTTGCTGATTATTGAAACAATGAAGAAACACAAAATACCCCCAAAGTGTATTTATAACGTCGATGAGAAAGGGATTGTGACAGTACCAACGGTCTAAATTTGGCTGCTTGTATTCGGCTGAACGTGGGGTTCTGGTTACAGTGGAGATCTGCATAAGTGCTAGTGGTGCATTCATGTCACCGTTGTTCGTTTTTCCAAGAGCTAGGGCAAAGCCAGAGCTGTTGGATGATGCTCCCCCTGGTAGTAGTTTCCGTCCACCCATCCATCAGGGTGGACGGAAACGGAAATATTTTTGAGTTGGTTAGATAAATTCATTGCTTTTTCCAAACTTTCTAAAGAAAGTCCCGTTATTTTGCTTCTAGATGGCCATGCCACTCATACTAAGAATATAGAGCTCTAGGTATAACGGTGTTGTGTTACTCTGCTTTCCACCACACACAACACACCATCTACAGCCGCTAGATGTAAGTTTTATGTCACCGCTCAGCACGTTTTACAGTTCAGAGGTCCAAAGACGGATGCAACAACATCCAGGCAGGCCTATTATTATTTATCAAATAGGCAAACTTTTCGGAAATGCTTTTATGAAAGCCGCTAGAGTCCGAACCGCAGTTAGCGGATTTAGAAAAACGGGGATACATCCACTAAATCCAGAGATCTTCCTAAACTGTATGTTTGAATCGACCTAGACTACAAATAGGCCCACTCAATGTGAAAGAAAGGATAACCAGTTACCAGAACCTAGAAACTCTCCACCTAGAACACCACCAAGGACACCACTGAGAACACCACCGAGGACACCCCCAAGAAGTTTACCGAGATCACCACTGAGAAAACCACCAAAATACAACACCGATTCCCACAGAGCAGTTTTATTAAAATTCTACTCCAGGTTCCCATACCACCCAGAATTTCGTTATAACGCCACAACAAATTGTTCCAGTTCCTCATTCTGAACGAAAATTAAATCTAAATGAAAAGGTAAAGCTGTAGTGTTAACATCGACATCATATAAAGAGGAACTAGAGGAATCAATTTCTAAAGGACTTCCTACAAAGGAGCCAAAGCTAAACTTTAGCCAAACAGAATAAAAAGGGCAAAATAAATGACAATGAGATGACGACTAGAAAAGACGCAAAAGCAAACAACCCAAAGAAGAAAGACAATAGCAGTGTAGAAGAGAACGTGAGAAACCAAAAACAAAATTATACCAAGGCTCAAAAAATATAAAAAGAAGGAAATCGAGAGATAGTAATGATTCAAGTTCAGAAGATGAAAGCGAAGAAGCAGCCTATATTTTTCAGCGAACTTTATTCCAACTCTAAAGCAGAAAAAGGTTGGATAAGGTACCAACATTGCGAAGGCTGGGCCCATGAAGCTTGTGCGGAAATGGGGAAAGACGAAGACACAGTTTTTACTTGTGACTTCTGTCAGTAACATATTCTAATATTTTGTTTTGTTAACCTTTCTCTTTATATTGTTGATAATAATAATATTTTTTCTTTATTTACCATGTTTTGTCTTACTGGCTGGGGACTAAACGTTATGGAAACTATACAATCTTAAGTGAAAGAAATATGTGTAATAAAAAAGTAGCAAGTATCCCGTTTTATCCACCTAGGTGGATAAAGCAGGATACTTCCTACTTTTTTATTATACATATTTTTTCTCATGTGGCATCTGTTTTTTGCATAAAAATGGTATCAATCAAACGCCAAATAACTGAAACTGGAACCAAAAAATAGTCCTCAGCATTGCTTTATTCAAAAAGTTATGAGACCATTAATTATCCCGTTTTACCCAACTTTCCCCTACCTATATATTTATTTAATAAAATAACACTATTTGCAAGTAACCCAATATTATCCAAATAAAAAAAATATAATTTTAATTTGAATAAACCTCAAATCATTATGAGATTCGAGTCCCATAAAATTTTCAAACTTCCTTTTGATTATAACAAAAAAATTTCGGAGGCCAGACCTGCTCAATTATTTACTGAGAAATATGCTTCTTACTCACAACCACCTACATACCAAATTATACAACACTAAAAAACGTGCAGAACAATAAAAGATGCAACTCAATATATTAAAGTGATCTTTTTATTTTCGATAAAATAACATCCTGTCCGACGTTCGAGAATATAGCAATCTCGATACGATCTCCATAGGGTTAATATTCGAAATTTTCTTTTGTTCAAAAGATAAGATGTCATAATCATAAAATTAAGTGACTCTTTTTTAAATCTTGTTGGTACATGGAAATAAAATAAAACGAATTTTTATTGGTCTCCTGTAAATGATTTAGAGAAATAGGAAATTCACATCCCATGAAATTTTATACAGAAACAGTAAATTTTGTGTTGCGACGTTGCCGCTTCAAACCAAAAGAAATCTATATAAATATAAAAAGTGATATTTTTTTACTAATAGTATGAAGTTTATTTAGTTGTCCTCATCACAAGTTTAATTTGTTTTACTATTCATAATTGTCCCTGATAATCAACTATTTTAATTTCTGCAATGTATTGACCATCATGACTTTTATAGAAGTAATAAACAACCTATATTCTGTACTACCTTGTCATAGGATTAACTTTTTAAACACGTTTTCAGGAATCGACTTCAGTATTCGTCTATTCAATGTCTTTTATCGACTAAATAACTAGTACCTCAAGGAGGTTATTTTAGTTTTGGGTAGAGAAAAAAGTTGACTGTAGCCATATCATAATAATGCCATGGTATTTTGAAAAGGTTTGTCGAATTTTTGAAATATTTTTTAATATTGCAATACACACTTGAGATTGACACTGACAAATTGGAGTATTGTAAACAAACCAAATGAGAGATAAAACTCCGTATTACTATAGACGGCAGTTGTGCCAACTTTTAATTTATCAATATCCAGTACTACTTCAATGACTTATTATAGAGTTCGTTCCACGAGAGAAAAAGCCACATGAAGTTGGAACATTATTTGTTGAATATTTTTTTATTTTGAATATTTTAAGACGTTTAGATAGTTTATAAGTGATTGTTGTTAGATTAAATTACTTTAGAACACTGTGGATGTAACAGGTAAAAAGAAAACGAACGTTTAAAGTAAAACACATTTTAGCCAACTATAGCTTCGTTGAATATGATGTTGCTAAAATAAATCTCCGTTGAGATGTACGTTTATAATAAATTGATACAAAAGCCAGACGGGGTAAATATGTATATTGACTTTGAAGAATTTATAATTATTACATGTATAATATGAAAGTCGTCGTTGTTGAATTGAATTGATGATTCGTTGTTGATTCAATATTCTTTTTTTTTTGTTTCTTCGACACGGCGACCCATTTGTTAAGGTGGCGTTACATGCATCCGTTATCCGATGATTCGATGATCCGAAATGAACCCTATTGATCAGCAAATTCAAATGTCATTTTACTTCCGATGGTTTTCAACTTTCATACGATTTCGTACAGAGTTAAAATATTTTCTATTTCTTCCGATATCGGATAAATCTTAACCTCATTTTTTTGCATTTTATCTGTGTATACTTACCGACTCTAGAAAAGCTATGAATTTACAGCAGTATATTTCATACCAAAGGCAAAGAAAACGTAACATCAAAAATGTTTTGCTTTTATCACTTCTGCTTTTAAGAAAAAAAAACAAAAAAAACCTAGAAGATTTTGGGCCGCGACATTTTGATGAATAGAAAAAACCAAGGAGCCTATCATAACTTGTTGAAAGAAATGATACTTACTGATTCAGAAAAGTACTTCAATTACCTGAGGATGTCTAGTGATTCCTTCCAGAACTTACTGCAGCTTGTGGGTAAACAAATAACAAAATCTTACTGTGTACGAGAACCAATATCTCCTGGAGAAATGCTTTCCCTCACATTAAGGTAGAATAAAAATATGTCCACATTTTGTGAATAATTTATGTGACAAAACAATTTGCACAGGTATCTTGCTAGTGGAGACTATGATTTCCTTGTCCTATGCATTTCGTATTGCCCCTTGTACAGTTTCCATTATTATAAAAGAAACATGTGATACTATTTGGGATTCCTTAAATGATAAAGTATTGCTAACGTCAAAAACAGAGTCCTGGATGCAGATTGCCCAAGATTTTGAAGAAAAATGGCAATTACCTCACTGCGTTGGTGCTGTTGATGGCAAACATGTCACAATGCAGGTACTTATATTTAAGATCTTTTTTAACATATAAACAAAATACTCAAACCCGAATTTTTTTCAGGCCCCGGTAAAATCGGGATCAACATTTTACAATTATAAAGGAGCACATAGTATCGTTCTTTTGGCATTATGCGATGCAAACTATGTGTTTACTTTGGTAGACATTGGTGCACAGGGTAGACACAGTGATGGTGACATTTTCAAAAACTCCGAAATAGGCAAGTTGCTTATCACAGACAGGATAAAATTTCCATCCCCTTCGGCATTAAGCACTGAGGAAGAAATTAACTACTATATTGTTGCTGATGAAGCTTTTCCTCTAACCACTTGCATTATGCGTCTATATGCAGGTCGGTTTTTGGTGCAGAATAAGAAAATTTTCAATTACAGTTAACAAAAATTTAGCCTAAATTATTAACAGGGGATATAAATAATAACTTATTGGTGAAACGTGAGTAAAATTTAATCAATTTTTTCAAAAAATTCTTCAATTGAATAGGATTCCATTCCAAAAATTAATGATTTCATCAAAAATTTAAACCACGATTCATTGGCAAAATTCAATGAGGTATTTGTAAAAACAAAAATATATGTCATGAAAATTCCAGAAATGTTTTATTTGATTTTTTTCATCTGCAGAATGTTATTTGTTTTATTTAGTAGTGATATAATGACTGAAAATATATTATCATCTCATTTTTATGACATATGGAATTTTATTCTTTGTTTTTATTATTTTATATGTTTATTGGAACTATATTCGAATTTTACTTTTCTTATATGAGAATTTTTATATTAATACCCCCCCCCTCAACCAGTACCCTAGTACCCTGGATCCGCTACTAGTTAACTGAGGAGGTGCAATGTTTTGTGTTGACGGTCCTGGTATAGAAAGTACATTATCAAGTTCTACAGATGGGTTTAACTCTACAGTTTCTTCCAAAAGTTTTGTTTCTATAAGGTTGAAAGTCCTTACCTGTAACACAATAATTATTTTTTGTTAATTGTTAATAACAATAGAAATGAAAATTGTTTCAGTGAAACATACATTAGAAATGTCTATCTATCTAATAGTATATTATTAATTTTTATTTCATTCAATCGGGAATCAAGTAGTGTCACCACTCCTTATTGTTTGTAACAATCATAAATAGATCAATCTAAAATGTTTATTTACCTATTTAAATAGCTTTACTGTAATAGTAGGAACAGCAGCAGTCTTTAAGCGAACTTTGATGATTTTTCAAAGCATTCTTCATTAAAATGATGAGAACACAAAGTACTAGTGGATCTTGGTATCTACTCATATTTTTCTAACTGTTTCTAGTTTGTGATGGGGTTGTCAGATTAAAAATATAATTTTAATAAGAAAAACATAATGAATGTAAGTAGTACTTGAAGTAAATTCTATTGATAATAACATTAAACCAAAATATACCATGTTACACCCCTGGTCAAGCCAGCCCTACTGTTTTAGGGGTCTGGGAGCATTTTCAAGCCGCACTATTCACCATTATTTATATTTCTGGTAATTCGTTATTCACCCACTAAAAGTCTACTATAAGTAATGTTTTATATTTTTAAATTGGTATGTTATCGACCTTATATCTACGAACTAGCTGAAGTGATAAATAATTCACAATGAGTCAAAGTTGGGTGTTCAAGATGGCCGTTTCCTACTTTTGCAAATCGTTCATATGACATGTGCCCTTCTTGTTTTTGTTCTGTGCTTATAAGCCACATAACAATAAAACTTTAAATATGCTATCACCAGTCTTTAATTAAATTGTTTATACTACATTCTATGTACATATTATCATGATAAATCAATTATTATTATTAATATTTCAATTTTGTGTTAACCTACAAAATGTGAAATCGTTAAGCTACTGATTTGCAGTCAAACATTAAGTTCACAATATGGCGCTGGTTTATGGAAGTCTAGTCTTTGTCACATTAATGTTAATATCTAAATTGTTTCCCAAATTGATAAGATCAACATGAAAATCAATTCTTGAGCCATATCTCTGTATGATTAAGAATGTTAAATAATGGTTATGTAAGATAAAATTAAGGCTTAGAAATAGGAAACTGAAAAATGTTTTTTTAAACAACTCTGTATAAAAAATTATCAGATAGCAAAGCTGTTGCATGTGCTTCTCTATGCAATAAAAATTTTTAATAACTATATTAAAGCCGCAGCCGCCAAAAAGAGCAAAAATAAATTTTGAATACCCTCGGTATATACAATATAACCACAAAAATGAATTATTTAAACACATTCTCAGACAAAAATCTACTAGATTCAATTTAGGTGCTCAAATTAAAAACACCATGTCTGAAAAACTAGATTAGTATAATTAGGTTCTACTATTATATTTGTATCGTTAAATGGAGAACTCTTTTCCAAAATTAATCAAAAATTATACGCAGAAGTGCTTAAGAATAATTCACAGTGGCAACGATGCTTTGGCAGGCGACCCTTAAAAGGCAATACGAAGTGCGCATAGTCTGCTTGTAGAAGCGCAAGCGCTTCGTACTCTCTCTCTACTCTTTTCTACATCGTCTCTTTTAGTTAGACGGTGATGTCCGTCTTATGCTCAGTCAAGAAGTGCGTGAGTTGTTAGTTAAGTCGTACATGTTGATAATTATTAATAAACATTAACCTTATCGTGAAAAACGTGAATAAACATGTGTGATCAAAACTCCGCTTCTACTCAGAGCATTGCGGACTATCTTGCTCAGTTATTAAAGGATAGAAAACAAATTGCAGCATTTCCCAATGTTTTCAACCACGTAGAGCGACTTCTAGACGAAGGTAAGTCATTTAAGGCAGTCTTACGACGTTATCGTCATGTTTCGAACATAAGAATTGCTATTTCCCAAATAATTATCAAGTTACAAGTGATAATATAAACATGTGATGGGTTAGTGACGTATTTGTTTGACCTGAGTTTGTTTTCTTACCGGGTTTAAATGTTTCAGATTTTTTTTGTGTAAACAATATGGGCGACAGTTTATTTAGGCGTGTTGTTTGTTAAATCAAAGAGGATTACACACTTTATTAAATGTTAATACTGTGTATTGCTTCTGCGAATTCCTCTGTTACGGCGAAGGCGTGGCTTTATGCTCGACTGCTCGGGCATCGGTATGTAGGTAACTTGGATCTTGTCGACAGTCGGCATGGAAAAATTAAATCAGACATTCGTGTATATATTTTATCTTTATTTTGCACTACCGAATTGATTTATCTATTAAATATGTAGAAAAAATAGTCGGCGATTGTGTATTTACACAATTAGAATGTTATTATTTATATTAGTATAATGTGTCATTTGCCATTTTTAGAATTCCTATATCTATTCAATGATGTCATTTATAACAGATTTTCTTGCTCAATTAAATTAAACAGCATAGTAACCCAAATAGACATACTCTGATTTTGTTTTATTACGGTGACAATCCAAATTGACGAATTTATGTTTTGAAAATTTTTTATGTTGATTGTTTCGAACAGCTGTTTTGGAACAATTCAAATGCATAAATATGTTTTATCTCCGAACTGTAGATTTCAGGACCGAAATATGATGGTTCAGCTCGATATTTCTCTCATACGTATAATGCATGCTTATAGATACAGGGTGGTTGTTAAAAGTTTTAATTTGAACTTTGAAATTAAATTTTTTTAAAATATTTTCTAGTTGAAAATAAGTAGTTTTCTGGTTTTTGACATGATGATTTCGAATATGAATGCTAATTTAATATTTTGAGAGCTAGCGAATTCAATTTAAAATTTTGTTGCTAGAATTTCATTTGATTTTCGGATATCGCATTTAATGTAACCGCTTAATGATAATGAATTTATGACAATATCCGTATTAACCTTTTGGACATGGACAGTCATTTGTTACAGTTAAACATTTAAAGCTTGAACAATAAACTTGACTTTGTAAAGTATTGAAACGAATATGACCTTTGGCTGATTACAATCAAAATTAATTACAAGTTATTAATCACAACCTCGTCTTCGTTTATCTACTTCTCAGAAAATAATACGATAAAATAAATACATAATGATATTCGATGTTAAATATAAAACTGTCAATTAAATTTTTGAATTTATTTTTCATTATTTAACACACTATTGTCATTTACTGTGTGAAATAATAGATGGGTGAAGTCTAGCAAGTATTCTTGTGAGTTTGGATTTGTATGTACATCATTTGATTGAGGTGATTTTAAGTTACTGATTGTATTGTTCGACAATAAACTTGACCACTAAAGCCCAGTAATCTTGCAATTTATCAATCGTAGCTTTGAAAGTATACCCTGGTATGCAAAATAGCTTTTAATGTGATAGTCATCTTCTTTGTCGTGGTATACCTCTAGTTTATTGGTTATTATATTAGTATTTGTTATTTCAAATGTCTTGAACACTGTATTTGACATTTCTTTACTTAAGGGAAGACAAGGGAACAGCTTAAGCCCGTTACTGTTTATTATAATATTCATTGACGAAATAATAAAGAAATGTAAGCCGCTAACAAAAATTTGTGTAGGAAACTTACAATGAATGTATGAAACACAGTAATGAAGCAAAATGACATGAAAATAAACAAAAGTAATGGTAAATAGGAGGGGAAGGAAAACACCTACATTGATGGAGAGAAAAAAAAGAAAAAGTAAATAACTTCCAATATTTGGGTGTTAAAAGATGGAATGAAAGAGGTAGGTAAGGTGCCAATATCAACAATAGAATTCAGTAAATGAATAAACTTTACTATGCCAAGATAACAAAATTTATAAATAAAAGAGAAATTTCAAAGCTGACAAAATTAAATGTTTTCAAAATGCTATATCTGCCAATATTAACATTTGGATGTGAATCTTGTGGGTTTTAAACAAAACAACAGAAAAAAGTAAGATACAAGCAACACGAATGAAATATCTTAGAAAAGCTTTAGGAATAACCAAGAAAGAGAGACTGAGAAATATAGATATAAGAAAATATGTAGAGGTGAATCATCATTGGAATTTTTAGAAGAGAGACAGTTCGATTGGTGTGGACAGGTCAGCAAAAAGAGTTTGGAGGACGAAAATACCAAATAACAAGAAAAGGGACAGACCAACAAAGACGCGGGCAAAGTTATAGAAGAAATACTAAATAAAAGCAATGGAATTTCCATAAAACAGAGAAACAGACGAGAATGGAAGAAATTCTTACATAAATAAGTGCACCATACCCTAGACCATTAAATGGTAGAAGGGTTCACTGACTAAATATCTATATAAATCCGCACACATTTCTACCAATTCTTGCACAAAGTTATTAAAAAATTTTACATATTTTCCATTACCTACAAATACCCTCATCTATCAACATATAACCACCATAGTGCTAGATGAAAAGCTTGGGGCTACAACTCCTTCAGTCAGCCACCTTGGATTCAATGCCAATAAACTTGAAGAAAAATAAATGTTTTTAAAGATTAAAACTAACTTTTCCGCATCTGTGACCCTGAACAATATTCTATCATAAAATTGTTATTTGTATACACTTCGGGGATGTATCATGCTAACAAACCGAAATTTCTCCAAAAATAACCAAAAATTTAGTATATCTGGATTTATATGACCCGCTCTAGTCAACTGAAAATCAATAGGGTACATCTGTGAGACACCTTGAACAATATTCAATCATAAAATTGATCAATCGTATACTCTCTGGAGGCTGTATTGTGCTAACAAACTGAAAATTCTACAAAAATGACAAAAATTTGGTACTATAAGTACCATAGCACCCGTTGTACTGGCTTTAGTGAGCTGAATATCAATAGGGTTCATCTTTGAGACGCTCTGAATAATATCCAATCATAAAATTGGTCACTCGGGAGGCTGTATCGTGCTAACAAACTGAAACTTCTTCAAAAATGATAAAAATATCGTACTTAAAGTACTGTAGCACCTGTTGTACTGGCTACTGTGAGTTGAAAATCAATAGGGTTCATGAGTGAGATGTCCTGAATAATATTCAATCATAAAATTGGTGACTTGTTGAACTCTGGAGGCTGTATCGCGCTAACAAGACGTGTAAGGAAAAGTTTCCGACGACGACATACACAAACACAAACCGGTTTTTCGTGTTGTTGTTGATGGAAAACGTAAAAATAATTTTTTTTTGAAAATTCCAACTTTTTTTTGGGGTAAACCAATACTTTTCTCGCATATTAGATAGGTTGGGCGGAAAAGTAAGACGTTATAATTGAGATTTTTTTACATATTTTATGTGGGTGTACCTAGTGTTACGAGTAGCAAACTTTACCGAGCGAATGTTCCCATGAATTGCGTAATTTACGATAAAGTTCGCTCTCGTTGAAGCGAAAGTTCTCATTTGGGGAAATTATAAGAGAATGTTGAGGAGAATTTATCGGTAAACCGAGCGATCTTTCACTATAAAAAGCGAAACAGATTAAGCCATCTAATGTTGATCATAGTGTTAATCCACAATTAAACAATACAACCTATAATATAAATAGTAACGTAGGATCTTGTAGTAAGGGTTCTGATAATGTATATTATGCTAGCGTAGCCATTTTACAGGGCACCCTTTGGACCAGGCTAATCATTTGTTGCTAATTTGTAACACTGTGCTTGATTGATAATGCCGTTTCCAAGAAAACGCAAATATGCTATTATAGGGAAATATTAAGCACTATAACTATAAAAATAAGTAATATTGAATAAAACTAAATGCACAGGAATTTGTTGCTAAAAGATGACACTAACTGATACAGCAAAAAATCATCCCTTACCTAGATTTCCCACCCCTCACTATTATTTGATATTAAGCTAGCGTAGCCACACATATAACTATAAAAGTAAGTAATTTTGAATAAAACTAAATGCACAGGAATTTGTTGCTAAAAGATTACACTAACCCATACTGCAAAAAAATCATCCCTTATCTCATATTACTTGAAATTCATTGTGGTTTAGTAGCCATAGCCTAGCATCAAATTGCCGACTGATTTTAAAGCAATATAGTCCGTATTTGGATAGTAGTAACCCAGCAACAAATTCCCCGACTGATTTTTAATTGAAATTCGTTGTTTTAACCGTCATGGCGTAGCAACAAATTGCCCTACTGATTTTAAAGCGATATAGTCCATATTTGGCCGGTAGTAGCCCAGCAACAAATTCCCCGAGTGTTTTTTAATTGAAATTCGACGTGTTTTATATGGTGCGTTCTTTTTGACTGAGATCTCAGATCAATTCAGTTAAGGTGATCTGAGATAAAGTGATGTGAGTAAGCACCAAAAAGAACGACATCTCAATTGAAGCGCGCGATCTGTCGATAGATTTAAACTATACGACAGATTCGTATCAGCATCTAATAATGTTAATTGATGTATCCATAATTTGTAACAAAAGAAAAATAGATTACGTGTATTTATTGTTTATATGTCAATGGTTAAAACTACAAATAAACCAAGCAAATAAAATATTACTTCATCCCCTCCACTTTATTTCCGACTCAATTCCAACTTACAACACATTCAGCATCGGTGAAGGGGGAGGAAAAATATCAGCTTACTTAAAGTGAGTAAAACAAAAAGAACGCTCACATTACTGATGTGAGCTGAGATCTCAGTCAAAAAGAACGCACCTATTGTAGCCATAGTCGAGCAACAAATTGCCGGAGTGTTTTTAAATTGGAATTCAACCGCCCGCAATTTCGCTAATTTCTCATGCAAAGCGTAATACGGCAGCAATTTTTTCAAAATATATATTTTTCTGGAGGTGTAAAACGTCTTTAAATAAATTATATGATTTTACAAATTTACTTTTATGAAAATGTTACAAAAAACGTTTATAACCTGAAATTTCAGAGACTAAGCATTAATTAATAATATTTGTGTTTTCCCTCATCGATAATAATATTAATAATAGACAAGTAATACAATTCCTGAGTGACTTTTGAGTCAAATTGTTGACATTAGCGTGGTAAAAAACTATCAATTTATTCCATGGGTGTGAATCTATGGATAAAATTAGACTTCGTATTAGGGTAGTAATAGTCAAGCAACGTGTGACGGCTTAAGCACGTGCGAAACGAGTGAGAAAAGGTCACACGAGAAAAAAATCAATTTCTCACACAAGAATCGAACAGTATTTTATTGCACAACGTATGAGTAGCTCGTTTTACGCAACTAAATTTTAAGAAGCGTGTGTAAAACTACTACTATTACGACACAAGTGCGATAAAATGGTTGAACCCTCATCACCCTAGTGAAATCGTTTTATCACACTTTTGTCGTTCGTAAAGGTAGTTTTCCTCCACATTCGCAGGTCGCTAATGACTGCGACCAAAGTAGCAACAATTATATTCGTCGACGAATTTTGCAGAGATGTTTTCCTCCGATCGGATCTTGTTAAATATTCGTCAACAAATTTCATTTTATAGCAGTCGCTTTTATATTAATAATTATTGTGTAATTATGTTTTTCTGCTACACCTATAATAATAAAATGAATATTCCTAAACAAAGAGCGCGTTAGAAAGCACTCCCGTTTAAATACATGAATAGGTGTCTTGGCTAATAAGTCGTCGTTAGTTTTTCGCGGTTACTAACGACTGGCGAATGTGGAGGAACACGTTAACACGTACCTTAAGATATTTTAGAGTATGACGAGTGTAAAACACAATTTTCGCATGCGTTTTCAAAGTTACAGGTCCGTGCACACTGAAATCGCGCGAGCACGAATCGCCCGCGATTTTGATAATTTTTCATTTTTATGCAAAGCGTAAAACGACAACGATTTTTTAAATAGTTTTTAGATTTTTAACCGATTATATAATTTTCTGGTGATGTCAAACAACTTTGTCAGTATCGTGGACAATCACCAAAATGTTTCCACTTGGTAGGAATCTCAGAATACTCTTTTTGATGACCATTGCGAAGGAGGTCCAAACTAGTCGTCAAAAACCATTTACTAATACTCCGACCGGGTGGAAACATCTTGGTAGTTGTCCGCGATACTGGCAAAATAGTTTTTCACCTCCAGAAACTTATATAATTGGAAAACTGGCTAAAAATTAGGGAAAAAAATCGTTTCCGCTTTGCGTAAAAAATCGCGATCGATTGATTGGCGCTCATGCGTGTATATAATATCAACGCTGTTACTTAAAAATTCATCGGACAATTTGTTGCTAGGCAATGGCTACTAAAACACGACGAATTTCAATTAAAAAATCCCAATGGCACAGGACCAATTGGACAGGCTTATTTCAGTAACATGTTTGCATAAAACCCAAAATAAAAAATTAGATACAAAAGTAATAGAATTTTTTGAGATGTACAAAAAACCAAAGTAACATTTTGGCATCAAATCAAAAACAAAAAAAATTTCTGGTAAATTTGTGAATTTTCTTAAATAAATGTTTTAATGTACGATTTAGAGGAAAATGTTAAATACAAAAGTTGTAGAACGTGATAAGGTCTATGAAATAGCTCAGTAACTTTTTTGCGTCAAATTAAAAACAAAGGAAATACGATTTTTTTAAACTTTGACAGGCCGCCATTTTGTTTTTACTGGGCCGATTTGGCTCATTAACGAACAAGTCCAAGGTTTTGGCCTAACCGATTTTTGTAGCGAGTTTGGTTTCGATCCTTCAAAAAATACGCCCTCTATCGTGCTTACAAATTCTGTTATAACACACACACACACATATATATTAAGACAAATAAATTGTCTTAGAAAATTTTAGCTAGAATAATGTACCAAATAACAATAAATGATTTATAAAATATTAGATAAATTTGGCACACACTGTAGAAATTTGAAAAGTACCTAAGTAATTAATCAGAAGTTAGGTAAAGATTTTGAAATTGAAATGAAATCAAAATGATACAGTGTAATATAGAAACATACCTTCACAAGCCATTGACCAAAGTCCAGGAGTATAGAAGATTATTTTATTGATTGTAAATTATTTTAGATATTATGTAGCATTTTAATTATAGGAAGGTAGAGTAATTTACCGAACATACAGAGTATGTTATAAAATTTATATTTGTCAAGTGCGGGTGACAAATGGTGACAATTTAAGATTATAGAAGAAATTTAGTGATGAGTAAGGAGAAAGGATACTTGTTCTGTCTAATGACTACTCTCTGATTGTTTGCGGTAACCAAAAGATACAAATCCAGGTGACTAAGGGAAAAATAGATAGTGTCAGGAAGAAAATTTTGAAAGAGCTGTCAAGAGTTAAAAAATAATTTAAAAGAGGTCAGAGATTTAAAAATAGAGATATAATTGATGAAATGGAGGTCTTTTGAACATACACTATAAGATATAAAGAGAAAAAGAAAGAAGGCTGAATTGGATTCGTTTTACATAAAAAAATTTTCATGAACATTCCTGGATGATATGTAAATTGAAGAGATAAGAAAATATTGGAAAGATATATGAATGGTAAAGGGGATAATTTCCCAAAATTTATAAAAAGTTAAATGGTACATACCTTATGTTTTGGTTTAATGAGGAGTTCAATAATTATTGAAGAGGATTTCCTTTATTAAGTGTATTTGACAATTGATCTGCAAGGTAACAAGTCTTTATTAATATTTTGTCCGAGAAATCATCATTGTTCAGTATTTTTCATTGTAAATTTATAGGTTAAGTTTCTTCTCTTTTATTTAGTAGCATTCCATCTATTACGTCCAATAATAACAATCTTTAATTCTTCATGTATATTTATTGTTAACTTAAATTTGGTAATTCGTTATTCAAAATTACAAACTTAACAAAGTAATAGACGTATTTTGGAATTGATTAGTTTTTTCTTATTTGGAGTAGTTTATTGTGTGTTATAATATAGTGAATGTCTGACACAGTTGGAGGCCATAGGTCTGGAAAAATGAGATATTGAACCCGTACGCCCAGAGTGCGGAAGCAAAGAAGTCTCAATTAAGATAAAGTTACATAAAACTAAAATTTAAATCTAGTGAAATTTATTATATAGCCGAAGCCCAGAAATTCAAATTTGATAAAATAAACTGTTTGTTAAAGCCCAAGTGTGACAATTTATAATTTGACAGTGACATTAAACTAAATTTCATTTTAATTTTCCAAATTTATATTACAATAGAAATAAATATCGTCACAATATATATATATATATATATATATATATATATATATATATATATAAATAAAAATTTAATCTCTACAATAGTCATATTTAATTCTGAAATAAACCTAAAAATAATTATTTTTTAGCTAGTAATCTACCCCTAATAGTCCCATATAAATTCCCAAATTCACGATTTCTGTATTCGCGACATATTTACGAAACATATACTCCGCCAATAAGGAGTTTTTACTGTAATACAAAATAGCCGAGTCCTACTCTGTATTGTATCAAAAAATTCCAAATCTCTTCACTTGTTACTGTAGACACACTTGGATTCTCACCCTCCTTTAAATAACAAAACAGGTATTTATATACACCTCATAAGCTCAGCCGCTATTATATTGGTTCCGTTAGACAGGTAGAATTTCATTTGTGATAAAAGTCAACAGGTATTTCGTTGATTCGATAACCTGTAACCAATAAGGGGTTTTTAGGTATATTGAAAATACATTTATTGGAATAGTAGATTAGATAAAGACGGTATCTATTCATTATTGGATCGAAATTTCAGATAGATAAGATGGTGTTTGGTAATATGTCAATTAGAATTAGATAAATCCGATTGGGTCATGGATTATGTGGTATAGTGCTCTCAAAAAGTGTCAGGTGAATACATATTGAAGCATCCACTATAATTCCTCATTATATTTTCGATATTTTAATTTTCTGCTTCTTCAAGAATTTTTTTGTTCTTTTGGACACCGATTTCATAATTTTGCAGTCGTAGACATCCCCACTCTACTACATAAAATACAGCCATCAACAAACTAGCAGATCGACAAGTTCAGACTAATATTTGGTTCAATACAAAGACATCTTTAACGAGCGTTTAATCTTATTCGGATATTAAGTAATTACTTGGTCGAATACATAGATAACTTGAAAAAGATAATATTTAAATAAACAATCTTATTTGCAGTGAAATACTGACATATGTTTTACAGTGTACTAGTATTATGCTACCAAAGATATTTGATGGAAAATTGTATATGTAGTATGATATACACCAGCGGTTCTCAAATTTTTTTGGTGATGGAATCCTACAATAGAACAATTCTTTTAGGCTTATTTCAGAATGAAATAGGGCTATTGTAGAGAGTAGCATGACGCAATGCAATGCAGTTTTTCGTTTTGGTGTTCCTAGATGCCAAAATCACCATCCGTTCCATAGGTTATATATATATATATATATATATATATATATATATATATATATATATATATATATATATATATATATATATATATATATATATACCTTACTAGTCATGCGAAGCCCGATACAAACTCCTGGTCTACTGAAGCCTTACCGAGAGGGGTGAGGAAGGTGTTTTTCACATTTTACTGAATTGTTTTAATTCTCCAGTCATCTTAGTATATTCGAACACTACGGTACTTACGAGTACCTACAGTGTTGCCGTTAAAATTTTATAAATTTAGTGTTGAAACAGTTATTTTGCTTTTTATATCATCGAAAGAAAAATAAGATGAAGCGCTCCGAATTTTTGTCTAGACTTTCTCTACAGAATAAACTCGCTTATGTTTCCGAAAATATTGAAGTAATAAAAGTGCCTTTCGATTCCAGTTTTGATTTAAGTTCAAACTATAATAGTTCTATATCTCAGGAGAATGTGTCTCACCAATTTGTAGAAAGAAATGAGTCATATAATTTAACTCCTCGTGAACCAGCGGATCCAAAAGTATTTTTTCAACTTGAAGATAAAGAAAATTATTGTCTGAAAAACAATATTCCTATTAATCCAGTTAGCTCGGAAATATCTAAGGATATCATGTCTCGCCAGACGTCTATCTGCTAAGCGTCAAAATAAAGAAATCTACCCATCTTTAATTGAAGATAATCCCCTAGAACCAGTAGATTCAAATGTATTAACGCAGTTTACTTATCAACTGGATAATAAAGAAAATGGTGATTTTCCAGAAAAAACTACTCTTTACCCAGATGGCTCATAAATATATAAGGAATGTATGTCTATCAATACGTCTACATCTGCTGAGCTTCCAAAAGAAGTATTATACCAATATTCAGTAGATGATAACAGATTGGTCATACATAACATAACAAATCTTGAACCAGTAGATCCCAATTTGTTAACGCAGTTTACTTACGAAACGGAAATTTTTACAGGAAAAACTACTTCTCATGATTCAGTAAGCTCGCAAATATCTAAGGATTGTTTGTCTCCCAATACTGCCTACTGAGCTTTAGAAAGAAATATACCAGTCTTCAGTAGAGGATAATCGATTGGACATACTTAATTTAACTCCTTTGGAACCTGTAGATCTGAATTTATTAAAGCGGTTTAACAATCAACTAGAAAATAAAGAAATTAGTGATTGTCTGAAAAAAAATACTACTCTTGATACAGTTAGCTATGAAATATATATGTATCCAGTTTCAAAAGTAAATCCATGTTCAAAAATATATGACAGTTTCTCGATTACTAATAATTCAAATGAAGAACCCCGAAAAGTTTAATACTTTAATATTGGCAGCAAAGATCGTAAGTGGGTATAGCGAGAATGACAAAATGTTTAAATCACCTTCATTAGCATTACATATGGGCACAAATTTAAAAACTTTATGTGATGTTGCATATAAACTTGTTATTGAAAAAAAAGCTTCCTAATTTGACATGGGATGACAGAGATGAAAAAAAATCTGAAATAAAAGATTTGAAAAAACTCATAGAGGGACATTGGTGTAACGATTTATCGAGTTTAGCATTGAAAAGCCTTAAAGAAAAAAAAAATGGAAAAAACCTACCGAGTTGCCACTTTCTGAAGATATATTAAAATTCCAGACGTATCTCAACGAACGAGCCGAAAAAGCGTACAATTTTCTAAATAGTGGTATTAAAATTACATTTAACTATAAAGTTTTAACTGAATCCATATATTAGCTCAAACTGTCATATTCAATCGTAAAAGAGTTTGCGATGTTCAATATTTGCAAATTATTACATATAAAAAAGAAGATTCTGAAAATAACTTAAATGCTTTTGCAAAATCATTAACATCTGTTGAAAAAATAATATCTAAACGGTTTAGCGAGTTATCACAGATGGAAAAGGTTCTCGGCCAGTTCCGATCCTTTTTACAAAACGTACTCAAAAATACATAGATTGCATCTTAAAGATCAGAGAAACTTATTGTGTAGTACCGAAATTCAACCCTTATCTATTTGCGAACGCAGGTTCTGAAAATAGATGGATGGCAGGAACAAATATCATCGGACGTTTGGCTAAGAATTGTGGAGCTGAAAAACCAAGTTTATTGACGTCGACTAAATTTAGGAAACATATTGCTACGACTTTGCAGTTAATGAATATGGAACCATACGAAATTGAGCAAATTGCTACGTTTATGGGGCATACTAAGAAAACCCATGCTGAGTTTTATAGGTAAATATTTTTATTGTTCTTGAAATCTCCTATCTGTTGAGTTTTCTCATTCATGGTGCACTTATTTTAGATTGCCCCAAAACATTTACCAAACAGCTAAGGTTGCCAAGGTCTTGCTTTTATTGGAAAAGGGAAGAGGAAAAGAATTTAAAGGCAAAAATCTAAATGATTTTGTACTTGAACAAAGCATATACTACAGCTCCGAAAGTACTGACGAATCAGAAATTGATGACGATAAGAAGAACCCACTTGTAGAGAAAGCAAATTAAAAAAAAATGTATTCCTTGAAGGTACAAAAATTCAAAAACCAAATTGCTCAGAAGTGCGAGAAGACGGACTTAAAGGGGATGTTCAAACTAAAGGGCGAAAGGTAAAAGGAAACACACACATTTCGGAGAACATTGAAATCATCGAAGCAAAATCAAAGAAGAGAAAAAGTGTTGTAAATGATACAGAAGGAGAAAGAAATTTTAATGAATGCTTGGAATCTAAGAAGATAAAGAAAATTTCAAACGCACCAAAACAGAAATCCAAAGCAATATCTAATCGGGCTTCTTGGAACAATCAGGAAAAAAATGTTTTAAATTATTTTCGTAACCATATTGAAAATAGAGTAACTCCAAAAAAATTCGAATGCGAACAGTTTCTCAATGAATTTGGAAATCAATTGTCAAAAAATAAGGATTTGGCCCAAGTTAAAACTTTGGTTTATAATTCTTTTAGGTTAGGATAAGTTTTCATCATTTTAAAAGCATTAAAGCAGAAAATTGCAAAAAAGTCATTAAAATATATGGGTCAATAGATGTTTACAATATATTTTGCCTAAATGACGTAAACTTCAAGATAATCTCAGTTTAAACATCTTTCGAGACCATCAAAATCAAAGATCATTCTTGCAACCTGCTATATAACTCTCTGAATAAGTTGAATATTTGTTATTTTTAATACATTAAAACTTCAGTTCATAGCTTCTTTAGTTTTTATTACCTTGAACATATTAAAATTTATATTTAAAACTTATTTTTCTAATTTCGATGAAGAAGTAACAATTTCATATAAGAGGAAAATTTACTTTCGCAATAATTGCCTATATCTAACTAGTAAGCAAACTTTTTTTAAAATTATGTTATTTTTATAATATCATATTAGCTATTATTACATTTATGTGGTATTTTTATCAATATTAAGAAAATTGTTAAGAAACTAAATTTTTCTCCATAAAAACTTATTAAAATTTTATAAAAATAGCTCCTCCATAGGAATATAGATTCAAAATTTATCCAGGCCTAGGGAACGAATTTTTTCTTTCACTAAAAACCGAAATTAAACTTTAAACGTGAAGAGTCAATAAAACCTTAAATGGCTATATTTCGTATTCGTTGTTGCCAAATCTGAGGCCTCGTATTTATAGTAAAATCTCTTGGCCTCCCAACAACCGTAAAATATATCTAGCGTATATACATAGGAGCTCATTACGCCATCTGCAGTGAAAAGTCGCGCACTAAGCTTGTATAAATTGCGATAAAATCAAGATTTATGAGTCCCTACCTATTTTTGTAAAAAGCATTATATGGAGCCAATAGTGGCAACTAAGAAATTATACACGTAGTTTTTGCGAAGCCCGTTTTGGGCTTCGTAAAACCATCTAGGACTTCGGACGAACTGCGATTTGTAAAGTTTTGGGCTTCCTAAGTGATGCCTATATATATATATATATATATATATATATATATATATATATATATATATATATATATATATATATATATATATATATGTTTGTGTCATAACGGAATTTGTAAGCACGATAGAGGGCGTATTTTTTGACGGATCGAAACCAAACTCGCTACAAAAATCGGTTAGGCCAAAATCTTGGACGAGTTCGTTAATGAGCCAAATCGGCCCAGTAAAAACAAAACGGCGTCCTGTCAAAGTTGAATAAAAATCGTATTTCCTTTGTTTTTCATTTGATGCAAAAAAGTTACTAAGCTTTTTTATAGACACACGTTCTACAACTTTTGCATTTAACATTTTTTCTCTAAATCGTACATTAAAACATTTATTTAAGAAAATTCACAAATTTACCAAAATTTTTGTTTTGTTTTTGATTTGATGCCAGAATGTTACTTTGGTTTTTTGTACATCTCAAAACATTCTATTACTTTTCTATCTAATTTTTTTATTTTGGTTTTTATGCAAACATGTTACTGAAATAAGCCTGTCCAATTGGTCCTGTGCCATTGGGATTTTTCTTTTTAAAAATGTATTCTTTATTAATAAGTATAAAAAGTACCATGTAACAGTTACTACTTATTACTTTACTTAGTAAATTATTATATAACAAGTATAATAATAGAAGATATTAAAAAAGGAAAAAATGTAACTAATGGGAGGTAGGAAACTGTTTTTTATTTTTCATCAACTGATGCCAGGTTTGATAGAAGACAGTCAGGTTCGGCGTCCATTCTATTGCGGTATTTTGTTTTCGTGGCTACAAAGGTTGAGAATCTTGTTTCGTACAAATATGTTGTTGGGAACGGGAGAAGAATATTCAGAGCCATTCTGGCAAACATTGGATATGCATCACGAATTCTGCACCAAAAAACGTTGAGAGGCGTGGTTTTGAACAGTGGTTCCATACACGCTAAAAGAAATTCTTATATCTCGTTAGACATTCTTTCGGGCTTTTGCAAGTTGGGTAAAAAAGGATTATGAATCCATGAATTCAGTTTCCTTTTTGTTTTCTGTTCTTCGGGAAAATACTTCTCAAGTGAGATATTGTACCAATTCTTCAAATACATCATCTTGAAACATTTCCGAATTGTTATCTCAAACAAACTCACTGAGTGACATAAAGCTTTCTATTTTTCTCTTACCAATGCACATAATCCAAAAATCTAATTTTCTTTTGAAGGCAGTTATTTTGTTACAGGCCTGGAAAACTGTTGTTTATTTACCTTGCAATGATAAATTTAATTGTTCAGTTTTTGAAAGATATCCGCCATAAAAGACAGTGGGAACAACCAAGTTTTATCATACAAACGATCTTTCAAATTAAAACAAGTATCTGAAAGAAACATTTGTAACTCGGCTCTAATATCAAATAGCCTTGATAAAGTTTTAACCCGAGACAGCCATCGCTCTTCTGTATGGAGCAGTAGTGTTTTATGTTTGCTGCCAAAAAGTCGAATTAATAAAACAAAGCAAAACCTTTTACTTTAAGTTCTATTAATAGAAAATACGCAAAACCTTTCCCTCTTTTAGCAAAAGCAAAACCTTATCAAGTCGACATTTACCTTTAGATTGAAGTAAATGCATATTAATAAAGTAAAGCCTTTACTTACTTGTTGAAGCAAATCCTTGCATATTGATACATTTAGTCAGATGCAGATTAATCGTAGTAGTAAAAGGTATGTATGTGATTAACTCTTGCTATGGCTGATTTGGTGATCGTGAGAGACGTCAAACATTACAAACCTCGTTGTACTCCAAACAGCAAAGATTTTAAAAAGTTATTTCGCTTTGAGGAAAATAATGTTGAATGGCTTGCAAACCATCTGTCAGCAGTGCAAAAAATGAAGATATGTTTGCGATACCTAGCCGATCCTGGTTATCAAAGTGGAATCTGAGAAGTACTTGCAGTAACTCAAGGTACAGTATCACTTACTGTTAAGGCTGTGGTGGACTGTATTATTGCAAAAGCTGATAATTGGATAAAATTTTCCAGTACTGAAAATGAAATCCTGCAGGCAAAGGAATTGTGGCAAACAAAATATCGCTTTCCAACAGCAATTGGTGTAATCGATTGCACTCATGTAGGAATTCTTAAACTACGAATTCATGGGGACGAATACATAAATTAGAAAGGAAAACCAACGAGCTACTTGTAATGCAAAAGAAATGTTTACCAGTGTTGACGTTAGTTGGCCTTGATCTGTTCACGATGCCCGAATTTGGCAAAACTCCCATGTTAGACAAGTTATGCTTACATCACAGAACGCGGTATTGGTTGGTGATAGTGGATATGAAATAGAGCCCTGGTTGATGACACCATTCAAAAATTCAATTAATCATACAGAGAGGGTATTCAATACACTGTTGAAATCTGAAAGGGTTGTAATCGAAAGGTGCTTTGGGCAGTTAAAACGACGAGTTCCCATATCACAATATGTCTGCCGCGTAAAACTTAGAAACGTCCAAAAAATAACAGTGGCATGTATTATATTGCATAACATTGCAAATACTTTCCTATTAATGATGACAACGATGAAAATAAACTTCGTCTTCGTCGCCGAGGACAAGTGGTGAGGCAAAATTTGGATGCAATAATTAGACAGTTAATGTAGTTATTATTTGTAAGGGTTAGTAATGTTTTTCAGTTCAAATCGTAAAAACTTCTATCTCCGTCAACAATTTTGTTCTCTTGCCAAAGTATCACCTGTTTTTTGATGAGTATTACAATGTTCACTTTGTAATCTTGTTTTTTTGAAAATACTCCCTTTGCAAAGTTGATGTTTGAAATTGTTGGAGTAAAACTAATCGCTGTAACTCCTTTGTGGTTAAATTTTTGGTTTCATCAGTTTCATACTTATCTGTTGTTGTTTTTTTCCTTGGTGGCATACTGGCTTTGGTTGCTCTTGTATTATTTTCTGTTGGAACGGAAACACTTGATGATGAGGTTGGCATCAAATCACTTTCTGTTGTTGGATTTTGCAATATGCCGATTTGTATTGGCCCTGTGTAAAGAAATGTAAGATCAGAACCTAACGTTTTTCTGCTGAGTAATTTTAGTTGTTTTTCCCGATTTACTGACGTAAACAGTTAGCAATCATTACAACCATTATTCTCAAAAATAAGATAGATATATACACAATTAAATTACCTTTCATTCTGCTGATAGTCGGATTTGTGTCTCCCTCTACTGCTGCCACCATTTGCTCTTCCCAGTCTACTAGTTTTATTCCCGTCCGTTTTTTTCTTAAGTCTACTCTTCATGTTGTTGACTTTTTTCATAAAACCTTTGGCATCTAATTCTTTACCAAATAATGCTTTGTATTTTTGTAATACCTTTGCGATCGCTTCATCTTTCCTTTTTTTAACATTCGGAACCTGTGACTTAGCCAATAATAGGACAGCTGCGTAGTTCATCAGCAATAAATTTTAACTCACTGCTATTATTGTACTATTGTTCAGTTTCGCTTTCACTTGACGAAGACATTTCAAAACCCAACTTACAACTTACCACTATTAATCAGCTCGTGAATATAGAGGAATTGGCACGTTGAAAACAACTAGCTACTACGTGTGTCTCGACATGTATGAGACACTTTTACTCTTCCACAGAAGTATTTACTTGCAAGTATAAGATAATCATAATTAATTTGGAGACAAGGGTTTCCTTTTAAACAATTCTTTTCTTTTTATTAATTCGACTAATAAGTAAACAATATAAGCCGATTCTTGATCCACTTGTGTATGTCTACAGCTCCTTGCTTTGGGCATTATCCAATTGTTATCATTGATAAAAGTTACTTTGTGCCTAGTAAAAAATTGACTTCACAGCTTCATCGACTGGTAAATCCCTAAAAAACAGGGTTTCAAAGTCGAACAGAGAATTAGTTTAAGTGAAACAGCAACATTGCAGATGTTGTTTATATTGTGTTATTTATTCTTGCTTGTTGATGATGTGTGTTTTGAATAGGAGTAGCTGAGTTAGCCCCTAATTCGATATAATTGGTTGTAGGAAGGAACAACTTATTATGTGAATAGCTAACCATGCAAAACACTACACCCACTTTCACGAATGCCTCCTGCGCGACTAGCGGCTTTGAGATTATTGCGAAGATTTTTGAGGAGACAATGATTGTAAACGTTTATTGATATTTTTCTTAAGTGTGTATGTCGGCTTGTTCATGCAACCATAAGATTCTTGGGAGTTTTGGGTAACAAAAATGTTCGATTGCCATACGAATGTATTTGTTTTGCATCACCTGCAGTGTGTGGAAATTATGTTTTGTGGCAGAGTAGTATACTCGAGTAACATTATGTTAAGATTAATATTATGACCTGTTTAAATATCAAAAATTTGTATGCGTTTGAGAGACAACTATGTTTGCAAATAATAGGGTATAATTGTATACTTGTATGCATGCTTACATGTGAGCGTTAGTATTAGCTTGTACAGTGTAGCCCCTGGTATTTTAAAGTGGTACTAGAGGTGATGTTTTGTCCATCGATACACAGCTACGATTGCAATTTTTCCTTACTTCCTCCAGAGTAACAAGTACTCTGTCTTGGAGGCATTAATGGTTAGTTTGATGTCTCTCAAGTATGGGAAAATCTGTGTGTTTAGGTGTGATTGAAAGTTTTGTAATGTCTGGTGTTATTAATGATGAAACAAAACAAGTGTCATCTGCATACATGGCTGTTAGGATTTGTGGGAAGGTAAATCGTAAGTGAATAGGGAATATAGCAAAGGTGATAGTACCGATCCTTGTGGAACTCCGGCTTGTATAGGGTACGGTCCCGCAGAGCTTTCGTTTATGGTTGTGTAAAATCTACGATCTGTACTGTCCAAATCAATCGGTTCGTCTTCTAGCTTTATCAGTTCATGTAGTATTCCGTTTTCAGCGGGGGCTCTATTTTATTTCATTTCTGATATTGTTTTTTTTAATTTCATTTTAGTCTGTGGTGTTTTGGGCTACTGCCACATACATTATTCACTTGGGATTTGTAGTTTTTGTTGCACAGTAATATTATATAGAAATTTTTAAAACAACAAACTTAAATACCGAACAAATTGCTTTATGACTAGAAATTTTCAAATTATAACTTTGTATGAGGATTCTTTGATTTAATCAGAGTTACAAATATATATTTTTGTTTGGTAAGAGGGGTTTTCTGGGATAACTCCTCAAATATCTGAGTGAAAATAGCTGAATGGATTCAGTAATTTAGTACGGACTCCCTCAGCCAAAAAGGCAGGTTAAAATAAACGAATCGACTAATGCAAATGTATCTACTAATAATCTTTTATAAACCCTGTTTTTGTTTACTTAGTTTTGTTTATTCTGATTCTCATTTCTCTATGCATTTAACCTATATTATGTATATTGTTATGAAATAAAGAAATTAATAATATTAATGAAGCTTAATATTCTGTCTCCATGTGTGTATGTAGGAAGCGAATGATGTTTTCTCCAATCAATCGCAATTTTCAAGATGGCGTAGAAGGAAGACGCTTCCGGTAAAACTATCATCGTAAAGTTATTTTAGGACACGGTATATTTAACTATAACCGCCACGAGGAAACGCAAACCGATTTGAAGAGTTTTATAATCGCTGCACGAAAATAAATTAGAGGAAACTACATAAAATACGATCTTTGTTTGGTTTCAATGTGCATCCAAGTTTGAAATAGGATTAAAAACAGTTTTAAAACAAAATTTTCTATTTTTAACGGTGAAGAAATTGGGAAAACTAATATTATGACGTATTTTTTGATATTTATACAATATTTGATTCATTTTCTACTGATTTGTTCGACATATAATGCTTATAGAAATAAATAAATATATTGAAGACGTAAATGACAATAAAATAAATGTTGAAAATGTGATCAAAAATTTAATGATTTACTATTGTATATTGAGAACTGCTTAAAACTTTTGGCTCTCTGTTCTAAAATATTAAATTCCAATTTTATTTCTAGTTACAGAGAACAAAACAAAAAAAGTTATCTCTTATCTCATAACTGTCTTATTAATTAATAACAGATAAAAGTTTAGTTTAGAGTTTTGTTGTTGATAGGAAAATATTAATTGGCTTACATAAAATTAGATTTAATAAATTTTTGTCTCATTACTTTAAATGTAGAAGTATTGTTTGTTGAAATATGAAACGTCGTATATATTGTTCATTATTTATAAAATGCTATATTAAAACTGTAAGATCTCGTTTTGTGTATGGTGTCGCCCCAGTGGCGTAACTAGGATAAAGCTCTGGGGGGATGAGTATCGGAATTTTTTTCAAATTTTGAGCCCCTAAACTGCATTTTAGCTTTGTTTTTCTTATAAAATTGTAGCCTACAGTTCCTAGCTTTTAGTAAATTTCAATAAAGTATAGGTTTGCTGTGATTATATATTAAATTTTTTTTCATTTTTAGGGTTCTGGGGGGTGCTATCCCCCTCATTCCCCCGTAGTTACGCCACTGGGTCGTCTGAAAATAAAATAAATGTATATTTATCTTTACAATAAGAAAATAGAGTAGGCATGACATTATTAGTTAAAGAATAAGGTTTGTTGTCTTTTTTCTCGTCCCCTCTCTGTTTTATATGTTACATATCGAGAATAACGCCCACAGCCCTATTTTATTATTCCGTTGTTACTGCATAAGTGATGTTTCCGAAAAGCTATACCTTTTTATTTGAAACAATAACGAGTTTATCAAACTAAAACTTCCTAAAAAAAAATGGCATGCAATGTGTGACCCAAATTCTAAACCTGTAGGTGTTTATAATGTGTGTACACTTCTTATTATCTACCCACCAAAATAAAATATAAACTGTAAACAATTTGTTATCTAAAATCTAAATGTGCGTTAATGGTATCTACCAAGAACCGGCATTGGTTATCTCTTAAATTCGTAACAATATAAATATTATTTAATTCGAAACTTGTAGGATAATATAAGTTGAAGTAGTTTTTTATTTTTTCTTGTAATATTCTCTTATTGTTTCAACATAATTTTTATTTTTATTAGAATATAATATGTGATTACAGACTTTAATCATTTATAGTGTATTTCAAACTACTCTGACGAAAGTTGATTCGGATATAAACGGTCTAGTTCGGTCGTACGACTTGGTGGTCACATTACACATGCGTATAATTAACTACAACTACTTTCAGTTGGGACAATATGGACAGAGATGATGGGTGCCTTTTTAGACATCAAAAGATACAAAATAAACGGCCTATTTCACCTATTATTGGACGAATTGTAACTCCAACCGTAGAAACTTGTTTGATCCCGTTCAAAAATTTCCAAATATATTTTTTATAGAAAACAAAAGAATAATTATCTATTAAATCCGAAATTGTTGGACCAAACCTCTATACTGACGACTCAGCTCAGCGTTGAATGTAACCGGTTCCATCTGGCGGCAAGTGTCTGTTTTAGGTTCAGACTACATAGGAGAACGTCAGAGGATCGTCGAACTACGATTCCAATGTGGCTAATGCGCCTTGGAACAGCATATCACTTTTGAGCACGTTTACCTCAAAACTAAAATTGTGATAATTCAATGTCAAATGCCATGCAATGTTGCCAAATTTTTTTTCAGTTTGCGAATGACAATGAAGGCTATATAAAACAATTTGTAGATGGCGCCACTGATTATTAATACAGTAAACGCTGAATACTCAGAATAATTATTAAATATATTGTTTTTGCCCTTCCTTGCTTCTTTCATTGCTATAATCAAAAAGATACTGAAACAAAAAAGTGACACTGAGGTACCGAAAACGGTTAAAAAACACTGACGCTGGCAACAATGTCTAGGAACCTTCTACGGAGGGTAGAGACCAGAAGAATAATCCTCTGTAGGGGAAAGAAGGGTAAGACCGGGTAGCTAACACTTTTCGGCATGTTGAAGCCAAATTACTTCAACTAGAGCTTGCTTGATAGAACGACCTGACGTATTGTTTATCGTATCACAATATAATGTTTCAGAAAAGTCGTAGATTCATTACTTTTTCCAGAAAAATATGTTTTTCTCAAAATGTCAAATCACCCGATCTTACCCCACTAGTGGGGTAAGATCGGGTGCACATATTAACTTTATGGAAAACTATAAAAACTACATTTTAATTCAGAAAACTTTAATTTTAACAAAAAATATTAATCTTACTAACAAAAATCACATTGAAAGAAGGTATCTTCTTCGCCCGCTCCACTGCAGCCTTCGTGAGCCCAGTCAAAACACTTTCCACATTGGATCCATCCTTCTCCTTGTTTTGAGTTAGAAAAAGATTCGTTGCCGTATAAACAATGATCGTCGGACTTGTTATCCTCCCCATCGGAAGAATCATCAGACGAGATCGAGGTAGAGGTTACAAGAATTTTTGAGGAGACTTTTTTCTTTTTCTGAGCCTTGGTACGCTTGTGTTTTTGATTGTTTGGTTTCGATGTTGTCTGCTTATTTGGTTTATTTGAGTCATCAAAAACCAATTTTCTTTTCTGTGACGTTATTTTTCTTTCATTTTCTTTTTTCTTTTCCTCTAACTGAGATTCGAGTTCTGTTTTGTATGGTGAAGAAGTTAATATTGCACATTTCCCTTTTCGTTTATCTGTTCTTTCTGTTTTCTTTCTTTCAGCAGAAGGTGGTGGCATCAGATGTTTGGGTGATATATCAAAAGCTGTTGATGCAGCTGGCTTTGCATCCGTAAAAATATGTGGTTCTAAACTTTTAGAACAGCAGGGTTCATTTGGAAATGGTTCGTCAATATTGGTTTGTATTGGTTCGTTAATCTCAACTACCGTTTCACACGTTGTTTGTGCAGGTTTTTCTTCTGTTGCTGGGTCCACTTGTAGAACAACATCTGCTTCTGCTTGGGGGGGTGGGTCTCCTTCTTGAACTGCATTTGTCTCTACCGAAACAGGTCTATCTGTGGTTGTTGAGGGAGCAAACAGGTGATCAGGAAAAATATTTCAGTTTAAAGGATATATTCCTGTTTGCTTGAATCCATTTACTGCCGTCCGCATTCCTGCCGCCTTAAGGAAAGCTGCACCATACAGTTTAGCTACTTGTTGAATTGTAACAGCTCTACCAGGATGTGTTGCAAGCCACTGGTGCACCTCCTGTTGATAATAGGTGCTCAATGGAGCCATGAAGGTCACGTCTAGCGGCTGGAGTCGATGAGAACAATGTGGTGGCAAGCACAACAACACAACATGGTTTTCTCTGGCCATATTAATAAGTTCGAGACTCTTTGTGTGGGTAGTATGACCGTCCAAAATCAGAAGGACTGGTTTTTCAGACGTTGGTTTAGAAAACTCAATAAATCTTCGAAACCAATACACGAAAATGTCTGTTTGCATCCATCCAGAAGGGTGATATTGAGCGAAACTTCCCGGTGGTGCATCGTCAAGCAGCGCGGGATTTTCTCTCTTTCGAGGAAAAACAAACATTGTTGGCATAAAATTTCCGGCCGCATTCATGCAAGTTTCAGCAGTAACCAAAACGCCTCGTTCGGCTGATACCAATGCTCCTACCTGTTTTTTTCCTCGTGAAGCTAGGATTTTGGATGGTTTGTTGGGAACTGTGGTTATTCCCGTCTCATCGACGTTATAAATATCACTAGGAGAAAAATTGTGTTTTTTATACAAACCCTCCAACAGATCGAAAAATTTATAAACAGCTTGTTTATTGAATCCCATGGCCCTTGCTATTGAAGTGTTTTCTGGAAATCGAAGAGAAATATTGTTCTTATGCCTCTTTAAAAAACCATATAACCAGTCTTTTCCGGCCATCTTAGTTTCTTCATTGAATTTGTGTTTCAAATTATTTTTAGTTGCAAGATCAAACGCTAATCATCTGACATCACTCAAAGTTGAACCAAACAATCTACTCTCTAACAGCAATATGTGCTCTAGAAATTATTTTTCTTGCTCTTCAGAAAATATCGTCGTACAAGGTCCCAAGCTACCTTTTCTAGCGGCTTGGCTAGAAGTTAGTTGATTTGTTCTAGCCTTTTTTACTCGATCTTCTAAAGTCGACTGCGGAACATTGAAGGCTTTTGAGGTTTTTAGGTATCCCATGCGTCCAGACAATACTTCCTCTATAGCGCCTTCCATACTTTCCTGGCTCCAGGATTGCCGATTTGTCTTTCTCTCGTAAGTTCTAGGCATATTGTCTCTGTAAAAATAGAATAATGGATTAAAATCGGAAATAATGGGGTAAGATCGGGTAGTACCCGATTCCGTCCCACTCGGACTACCCGGTCTTGCCCCAAGTACAGAATTTAAGAAAATGCTCTAAAATCACTCTGATATTTAAACTATTCCTTCATTCTTATGCATATATTGAACCTTATTTATCATATAATAGGTGATACTGAAGCAAGTTTTCATAACTATAAATGCCAATAAGTAATGATCGTTCAAATTGCAAGCAACATTAGAGAAGCGACATGCAAAAACAAACTTACCTCAACTGACAACGTACGTTCTCCAGCATCGACTCGATACTACTGCCGCTAAGCAGTGTTGCCACAGACCTACGTTCGATAGAGCGAGTCATTATCTCAAAAACGGGCGAGATTTTTGTTGGGGGAGCGAGATTTTATTACTGTCACTTTCTTTCAAATATATCATTGACGTGTGTTAATCTGAAATCAAACATCTAGTAGCGCTGGCAGAAATGAACTTATTGCTCGTTTTTTTGTTTGCTGTACAATTTGACTGGCCTGCTGGCTTAGTCCAGAGCCATCTACTCAGTTAAAGAAGACGTTTTATGTGCAAGATACGCAGACGCACACAATAGAGAGAGATGGGGATAGGAAGTGGGAAGGGTTTCTACATATACTTAATGGTTTCAAGAAACTTCCGAAAATTAATTTGAAACTTAGGTATTTATTTCCAAATTTTTGAAGGACATATAAAATAAACAAAATAAAATAAGCATCATTTTATTACATTGTATAGTATCTTATTTATTGGCTTGCAAAATGAAATCAAACAAAATTAGAACTAAAATTTAAAAGTAAAAGAATAATGCATACATACATAATTAAAATTAAAAGTACATATTTGCTTATTTAACCCTTTGTTTCCCGGTGACCTTGCCCCATATACCATTTTAAGTCTGTCGACGGGCCACCGGAAAACAAAGGGTTAACAGCCTCCTATAGCACAGATAGGAACTTTAGAAATTTACCTACTCAATATCATTCTTATTCTCTAAATTTTCTTTGCATTAAATTTTCACTAGGTTTCCATGAATAACATGTGTCGCTCCTTATCATTTCTTTTATATGCAAAATATTAGAACAAGTTTCTATGTTTAACCGATTGCGAACTTTGGTCTTTAACAAAAACAGTTGCGAGAAAATTCTTTCCGCGGCCGCAGAAGAATGAGGCAAACAAAGAATACCTTTAACAAAATATGACAAATGTGGAAACATAGGTTCATCAATACCATTTTTAAGGGTAAAAACTATATTCCAAAATTTTTCAAGGTCAAAGTCAACATAGTTTCTTAAATGTGTCACATCTGGAAGCATTCGCCATTCAGAGTTTAATACCTCAAGGTTAGTGATCAAATTTGGGAAAAGCTTTGAACTTGCAGCAGCAATGCTGGATATATTTCCTGACATTGCTACTGTGGGATTAAATATTGAGACAAAATTTAAAACAGGATCATCAAAATCGAACCGAGATTTCAGCTGGGTTGTTAATTCTATGTAAAACTCCAAGCATTTTAATCTAAAATCATGTATTTCTCTTTTATTATCGACATTTTCGTTAGATAATAGTTCAACTTTAGTCCCAAAGTAAACTTTCTCAATATTTAGAAAGTTTTCTGGGTTTTTAGTATCTATATTTTTTAAACAACTTTCATATTTTCTGATATAATCTGGCTTTAAGTAATTCCTTAAAATAATTTTATAAAGATCTGAGACTCTTACCAATAAAACATGAAGCTTATTCTTCTCTGATTGAAATTCTAAATTTAGTTTATTAGTAATATCCAAAATGTATGCTAAGAAATAGAAATAAAGTTTGTAAATAGGATTTTTTAGCGCAGCTAGTATATTATCACATGAATGGAGATTTTGATTAAAGCTTTCATTAGTAAAAAAAAGAATTAATGCATCCCAGTTTTCAATAACCCTTTCGACTGCTGCTTGCAATGATAGCCACCTTGTTTGAGCAGGGTGAAGAAGTTTATTGGGTTTGACTTGACAAAATACTTGGCATTCGTTCAGCTGATCTATACGCTTAGAACTGTTTGAGAAATAATTGTAGATATCTCTAACAAAGTCTTCTACACTTCTTGGCAATTTATTTGCAGCAGCTGAAGCGCACAGATGAACTGAATGACATACACAACCAACGGTGTAAATATTAGGTAGAATTTCTCTAAAGCGAGCTTGTACGCCTGACCTGTTGCCTTGCATCACAGATGCATTGTCGGCTGCTAATCCGAACAAGTTTGCAATGGGAATATTAAATTTTGTTAAATAATTTTGTATTGTCACAAAAATTGATTCAGCCGTAGATGTCTCTAATTTTATAAGGCCAAAAAATGAATCCTTAACTTTTTTAAGACTCTCATCATAATACCGAACTACTACTGCTAAAGACTTCTGTGTACTAATGTCAGTTGTTTCATCTATTATGAAAGAGAATTTAGATTTTCTTAAAATTTTTGAAATTTCCTCAAGTTGTTCTAAATTCATACATTCGTTAGTAATGTACGTAGCTTTCGTTCTAGAACAACTTATTTGTTTTGCAATGTCTGAGTCAGGGCAAATACTAGCAACAAATTTTGAAAGATGATCTGCCAATAAAAATGGTAGATTATGTTCATGTAAGAATGCACATATTTTAAGCTCCCCTTGCTTTACAAGTTGATGTTTTCTTAATACCTTAGCATCATAAATAGCAGCATCTATTTTGGGTGTATTTTTTAATTTCTTTATATTCTTTCTATGACTTTCAGCTGCTTCATGCCTTTTAATATTAAATGTACCACAACGGAACCATAAGTTACAAGGTGTGCAATATAATTTATTATTTTTGATGGAATCTTTGAGCCACGGATACTTGATTTTCCATCCTTCTTGGAACTTTTGAGAATACCTCTTTCTTTTTCGTTTTGGCGGATCACCTGGTTCAGCTTCATCTTGTTCTTCACTACCTGAGTCTGAATACTCTGAATTATTGAGAATGAGATCATCTGGAATTTGACAAACAATTGTTGCCTCTGTTTTTTCTGTCAGGTTTGGTAAAGCTGGAATCGAAATGACACCAACAGTCTGTTCCTCTTGTGCTTCAGTCTGTTTTGGTAATTTTGTAACAAATCTAATAACATATTTCAACTTTACCAATAAAAATATACCATAGCTAATTAATAAATAACTCACCTGTCCATTATTTTTTTGATTAAATTGAAAGAGAAATTTGGCAATTTTAGTACATAATATTGTACATTCAATTAGGAAAACAGCTGATTCACAACTGGCATGATAATCGTCAATAGTGTCAATGTCAATAACTCTATTTCACAAATTTCTTCTTTTTCTCTATCGAATATTCAAGCCACAGACCAATGTGAACTGCGACCATGTCGCCATATATTCGGTTGCACTCCCAATCTCGACGCGGTCGTATCATCAAAACGAGCGCGCTACGAGCGAGATTTGTTAAAGGGGAGCGAGCGAGCAGAAGGAAAACTTAAAGAGCGAGATATCGCTCGATCGAGCGAGCTGTGGCAACGCTGCCGCTAAGTCGTCTCAGCTTACGGAATGTATTTCACGTTCTGTGCTCCAGGTGGCATTAGTAGTAGCAGCACAGTCAAGGTACCCGATCTCACCCCACTACCCGGTCTTACCCTTCTTTCCCCTATATAATAGTTCAAAAACCGTCCAGAATGGCGCTAGTGTAGACACATGATGTGGTGTGAATGTAGCAAAATAATTTACTAAATATATGGTTAATCTATAATTAAAAGGGGATGGACGTAATCCAAACTAATGAACTACAAGCTGTTATGTTTGCGGATTCGATAATAATACACTTTTGGGATTGTCTATTATTCAGATACTTTATTTATCTCAAAACCGTTGCTTACTCTAGTTTACAGTCGGTTCTTAATATTCACCTTTAACCGTATTCCCTTTTGGGAGGGATTTTAAAGCTTCTGTGGGAAAATGGGATATTTGAATAAAAAGAGGGATATTTAATCAATGAATTAAGTAAGAAAGACTTTCAAGCTCTTGGAGCGCTATCTCTGGTGCGATTACGGCGGTACGGGGTACACATAATATAATATATGATGTAGGCAGTGAACTGTACTACAGTTCACTGGATGTAGGTAACTACACTTTAGCTTTCAGCTGCTGCAACAGAGATGGCGCAATTCTTTTTCTGCAGGCATCTAATTTATCGCAAATGACCAAGAAGTTCGGGAATCCCAATTCGTTTTAACCAGTTTAACCTCAATAGTAGTATAAACTAGTGTTTTCCAGTTTTTAAGATTTTGATTGTGTTTTTTTAATCATAAAAATGTCGAGTAGTGAAAGTAGTTGCGACGAACCGATGGCTAAGAAATCCAAGACATATAAAAGCAAGAAAAAGTGTTTTGTTTTAATTGGCTAGAAAATGAACAATTTAAAGGTTGGTTAGAACCCGTGAAAGACAGCAAAAATTTATTACGATGCAAAGCGTGCAGAAAAACTTTAGTGTGTGGCAAAAGTGAGTTGCAGAAACACGCAAAAACTGACACCCACATAAAGAATATAAAAAGCATACAGAACACTGGAAAAATTGATATGCTTTTCTCAAAAAGCACGAGCACGATAGCTCTAAAACAAGAAATTGAGCATGCAAAATCTGTAAAAAAAGCAGAAATAGCAATTTCGGCATTTATTGCTGAACACAATACTGCATTCTCAGTCGTGGATCATCTAATACCAGTGTTAAAGAATGTGCTTCCTGACTCCAAAATATTAAAAGATGTTAATTTAAAAAGAAATAAATGTACATCAATAATAAAAAACATTATTGGACGAGTAGAAAGTGAAGAATTGATAAGCATCCTTCAAAAGATTAGTAAATTTTTTTAGATACAATATTAAAATTTATGTATAAACTTTATGCAAATTTTTAGGAATACTTTTCAATTCTAATGAAAGTACTGATATAGGTACAAATAAAGTTCTGTGTATTAGTTCAATACATTGATAAAATGAACAATAAAGTATCAGTACAATTATTAGAATTGTTAAAAATTGATGCTACCGACGGAATAGCAGAAAAACTATATTTAACATTCAAAGAATTTCTGGAAGCCAAAAATATACCAATCCAAAACATAATGGGAATGGCTTGTGATGGTGCCTCAGTTATGACAGGAGTACATAATTCCTTTTTTTCAAAATTAAAAAGGGATGTACCCCATGTCATTTTATTGAAATGTATTTGCCACTCCGCAGCACTTGTGGCGAGTAAAGCCTGCGCAAAACTTCCACCAGTTTTAGAAGATGTTATAAAGAATGTATATACATATGTCCGTGGAAGTTCTAAACGTTGTGATCAATTAAAGGAAATACAATCATACTTTGACATGAAGCATTACAAAATTTTAACATTATTTGGCACAAGGTGGCTAGCAATGCATCAATGTGTAGAAAGAATTCTTTTAAATTGGGATGTACTTGTTTCTTTTTTTAATATTGCTGTTTTTGAAGATAATTTAAATGCAGCCATGTTTATATTAGAAAATTTAAACAACAAAATTATTAAATGTTACTTCTTTTTTCTAAAATATGCATTAAATTTTATGAACTAATTCAATGCACTTTTCCAATCAAAATATAATTTAGTGCACAAATTACAAAAAGAAAGTTGTGATATGTTCCTCAGAATAGGTCAAAATTTTTTGAAACCTGAGGTTTTAAATTATAATAAAATTAATAAAACAATTTTGCATCCAAGTAGTTTTTTGCCTCTTGAAGAGTTGTATTTAGGCCCTGAATGCCAACAATTACTTCCATCTGTGTACCATGATGAGCAACATAATTTTAAGCTTAAAATTTTAGAATTTTATGTCACCATTTGTGACGAAATGCTCAATAGGCTACCTTTCAAACAAGATCTTTTTGAAGAATTTTCTTTTATCGACCCAAAAGTAGCTTTAAGTACTACTAAAAACGAAAAATTAAAAAATCTAAAAAACATACTTGCAAATTTCAAAAATATTATTGACATTAATTTAGTTATGACGGAATACCGTAATCTTCCATTTTGTTTTGGAGAGGAAGAAAAAGAAAAATTGAAAACTCTGTTTGTTGTCGACTTTTGGTTGACAATAATAGACACAAAAAATTTCTGCGATGAATTTGTTTGTAAAAATATAAGCAATTTGGCTCTAATTATTTTAACACTGTCCCATTCAAACGCCGAGGCAGAAAGAATATTTTCTATAGTAAATGATGTAAAAACTAAAAAAAGAAACAAAATAGGACAAGATTCATTAAATGCAGTTTGTATGATACGATCAAAATTTTCTGATGACAATACCAACTGTACGAATTTTCTTATAACAGATAAACATATTAATTATTTTAATAATGAAATTTATAAGAAAAATTAAATAAATGATTTGCAAATTTCTGTTTTTATTTCACCTCTATATAATAAAATAAGATTTTTTTTCCTTATTGAGAGGGATTTTTGCGGGAAGAGAGGGAATTTGGCAACGCCGCAAGGAGATAATGTACCAACGCGACCTACCAACACTGTCCGCCATCCGTCAGACGTTACTGGGTTGCCATCAGCCAAAGTACCTGACAGAACACGAGCAACTAATTCCATAGGCACTATGGTGATCTTAGCAGAACAAGTTAAAATTAAATACTGAAACTGTATAATGATGTACTTGTTACACATACATAGCTTTTACTTTGCAAACACCATTGCAGTACAATAAAAATAATTCACACCGAGTCGTAGCAAGTCTGCCCACCTTGGCAGTTATTGTCCAACAACACAATAAATGAGGAGCGGTCTATCTTGTAAGCAAGGTTGCCTACCGCAGCAAAGTCACATACGAATATGAGAAGACAATCCGAATAATATAATCTCAAAAAATTGTTATGAAAAAATTTGGAAGAGTGATTTAATTTCTTGAACTTGTAACTTGTTGTATTGGAACTAATCCCGTAGGATGCAATTATGTACCTGACTTGCTATTTTTCATTTACAATCAGTTAAATGATTGTTTTTCCAGGTAAAACATTTACAAAAGATGAACGAACCCGATTTAAAAGCGAGGGTGCTTGTGAACACCGATGGAAGTATTGAAACAGCCCATTGCACCTGTATTATATTATAAAAATGATTAAAATACGTCTTAAAATGCTTTAAACAATCGTTGTATAATGCACTGTACTTCTGTGTACGCCCCACAGACGTCATGTTGACATTTAAGTGACGGTTCGCTTTAGTGCCCTATAATGTGTGTTCACCTTAACATCGCGTCTGAAAAGTATTTATAATCAGAAAAATAGAGAGCAAATTAACCTTTATTTTCAAAATTGTTTGATAGATTTCATCCAATCGAATTTTGTGAGATTTCTAGTGAATATAAAAATTATTATTAGAATATTTACAAATCAATAAATAAATTATATGATTCATTTTAAAGAGGAAATTGTTTACGACTTGATTTTGAAATCTGTTGGACCGTTTTTATTTTTAAGGTGTGAAACTTTTTCAGCTCTAACGAAGATGGCTAATAGCCAAAACGATTTCTCAAAAAGAAAATTGTTATAATCCTAGTACTGCATGCATGCAAACGTTTTATGTGTTTTTTGGGATATTCAACTTTACAGGTACAGATTTATAGATATGACTTCAAAGGTGTTTATTTAGATCATCGCACATAAACGTCAAAAATAAAGAAATTGATTTAATTAATGGATTGTAGGTCGTATAAATTAGGATATATAATATTTTTAGTACCTATTCGGCCTTAATTATTAATCACGAATCAATAATCGACGAAGATTATTGCTAATCGGAAATTACGCCAAGAGTTTGATTTATATTAATGTCATTAAATAAAAATTATTCAGGGCAATGGCAACAAGCATCTGAAATCATAATACTGCAAGCAATTGGAATGTATATGTCGTTTTCCGAAAAAAGGTATTTTAGTCTGGGAATTCAATTCAGAATTAAACTGGACAGTGCCTTAGCTACGACTAAGGAAAATATGCAAAAATGATTTAAATATAATGAAATACTGAGCAGCACAATTTAGGTGTCCAAATCTAACAATTTTAAAAAATTAACGAAGCATTCATATCTAAAAATAACTGTGACACAATTCTTCTTAAGGTGTCATCTGCATTAGTATTGGTTGGCAATAATCATAACAAAATTGCGACGATTCTGTGCAATAATGAGTAAGCGTCCAGACCTGTCCAGTCTCTAATATGCTTCAGCCAGGAATGTTTTCGGATTGTCGGCTCTCTATTTTCCCTTCCAAAATGACTTAAAGCATATCAAATTTTTCGCCGCGATTGATGTGCCTCAAATATTACGTTTTCCGTCACTTTGGACCCGTCTCGGTACTTCTTGGCATGACATAATTGTTTATAACAAATAATTGAATACCACCTACAATACTTCCCTTTAATTAGCCATTGAAGCATTTTTTCCAAGCCCTACTTCAAATGTAGTCTGGTTCACAAATCCCATTTTCCTCAGAACCTAACCCGAACCACCGAAAATTATGATTTTGGTCTCATTCGATTCGGAATGGCATCTAGAACATTCTATCAAAGTTGCAAGAGGGGCTGAAAAAAAATGCAAAAGTTATAAACAATAAAGTAAAATAAAAAATAAGGGTTTGGTTTTTTTGAAATATTTCAAAAACTATTTGAGATAATCGAAATTTGAAAAAAGATCCTTATAGAGCAGGAAATTTCATAAAAAAGTCCTACCTCCCGGAACTGTACCGATAATCCTTATAATTTTAATTTCGCGGCGAAAATAACGGTAAAAACGCGTGGTTCGCTGACGTGCGCATCGCTCAATCTGACACATGAACTAAAAAAATTATTTTAACTGATTTAATATTGATATTAAGGAATAAAAAAATTTGGGTACTAAGTAGACATATGAATAAACAATAATCCGTAAAAAAATTTTATCACAATTTTTTTATAATTATGCTTATGTTAATTAGTTAATTTTCACCATTTTATTGTTAACATAAAAACGCTGATTATTTCAAAACAAGAAATCTAAATTTTTTTTGGTTTTTTGGAGCTAGTCTTAAAAGGGTTTAGAAGAGATACCCATTGAAAAATTTGGATTTTTCACTTTTTTATTAACAATGAAAGCCATTCAAAAATTGATTATATAAATAAAGTTATCAGGAAATTTTTTTTCCAATTATTGTTAATATTTTGTTTTCTTATTGATGAAAGCCATATGACAATAGTTTTTTTTATTTTTAACTAACATTATTTAGATAATTGTTATAAACAAATGTATTGGTAATAAGATTTTTGATAACTTTTTTTTGGAATTTCATCCTTGATGAAAATAATGATTTTAAAAAAATCGTTTCATAAAAAAATTATTTTAACAAAAAACGCACTTGTTAATTAACATTTTTTTTAAAAATCATTATTTATTATATTCTTTCGTATTATAAAAAAAATAATTTGTTATAAACAAATGCATTTATACGAAATATTTTTTTAAATACTAAAAAATATTACAAAAACAACCATATATAACTATTTCTATGAAAAATTTTTTTTATATTTTTTATATAATTTTCACCATTTTATTGTTAACATAAAAACGCTGATTATTTCAAAACAAGAAATCTAAAAAAATTTTTGATTTTTTGGAGCTAGTCTTAAAAGGGTTTAGACGAGATCCCCGTTGGAAAAATTGAAAAATTTGGATTTTTCACTTTTTTATTAACAATGAAAGCCATTAAAAAATTGATTATATAAATAAAGTTATCAGGAATTTTTGTTTTCCAATTATTGTTAATATTTTGTTTTCTTATTGATTAAAGCCATATGACAATAATTTTTTTTTATTTTTAACTAACATTATTTAAATAATTGTTATAAACAAATGCATTGTTTATAAGATTTTTGAAAACATTTTTATTTGGAATATCATCCTTGATGAAAATAATGATTTTAAAAAAAATTCGTTTCTCAAAATTTTTTTTATTAACAAAAAACGCATTTGTTAATTAACAATTTTTTTTGTTACTAAATATTAATATCAAGGAACCATTTTTTTTTAAATCATTATTTATTATGTTCTTTAGTATTATAAAAAAAATAATTTTTTTATAAATTTTTCATTTCATTATTTAACAAATAATTTGTTATAAACAAATGCATTTATACGAAATATTTTTTTAAATACTAAAAATAAAAAATATTGCAAAACAACCATATATAATTTTTAAATATATTATACTTTTGGACTTTTAGTTTTCTTTCTGTTTTTACTTATTGTTATTAAAATAACTTATAAACTATTAAAGATACGACAAAAACACTTCGAGACTTTTTTGTTCGTTATTAATTATTAAACAAATTGAGCTCTGGAACGAACCTCTAACTCAATTGTTTATTAACTTTTTCTATTGTTATTTATTAAATTCACCCGAGTTTTACTTTTTTTTTACTTTTCAATTCAAATATCTTATAAACTAATGAAAATATGATAACATTTCAAGACTTTTTTGTTCTTCGTTAATAAATGAACAAATTGAGCTTTGAAACCAAGCTTTAACTTTATTATTTAAAAAATTATGAATATTAATATTTAAAAAAATTTCTTTTTGTTATTTTCTTATTGTAAGG
Source organism: Galeruca laticollis (assembly GCA_963921935.1). Classification (NCBI taxonomy): domain Eukaryota; kingdom Metazoa; phylum Arthropoda; class Insecta; order Coleoptera; family Chrysomelidae; genus Galeruca; species Galeruca laticollis. The sequence goes on from OY998178.1 coordinate 11,993,082, forward strand.
TGTATAGTTTACAAAAATTTATTTATTTTAGTTTTAAACATTTTTAAATTAATTTTTTTTATTTTTTAGTCTTTGTTGATAACCTTTTGGAACGTTTCGGTGGTGGTGTCGTATCTTTAATAGTTTATAAGTTATTTTAATAATAATAAGTAAATACAGAGTCCAAAAGTACAATATATTTAAAAATTATATAAAAAATATAAAAACAATTCATATAAAAAATTTTGTTTTTGTAATATTTTTTAGTATTTAAAAAAATATTTCGTATAAATGCATTTGTTTAATGAACAAATAAAAAATTAATAAAAAAATTATTTTTTTATAATACGAAAGAATTTAATAAATAATGATTTTTAAACAAAATGGTTCCTTAATATTAATATTTAATAACAAAAAAAATGGTTAATGAACAAGTGCGTTTTTTGTTAATAAAAAAAATTTTTAAGGAACGATTTTTTTTTTAAATCATTATTTTTATCAAGGATGAAATTCCAAAAAAAAGTTTTCAAAAATCTTATAAACAATGCATTTGTTTATAACAATTATTTAAATAATGTTAGTTAAAAATAAAAAAAATTATTGTCATATGGCTTTCATCAATAAGAAAACAAAATATTAACAAAATTTCCTGATGGCTTTATTTATATACTTAATTTTTTAATGCCTTTCATTGTTAATGAAAAAGTGAAAAATACAAATATTTGAATTTTTCCAACGAGGATCTCTTCTAAATCCTTTTAAGATTAGCTCCAAAAAATCAAAAAAAATTCTAGATTTCTTGTTTTGAAATAATCAGCGTTTTTATGTTAACAATAAAATGGTGGAAATTAACTAATTGACAAAAGCATAATTAATAGAAAAATTGTGATGAAATTTTTTTTATTCCTTAATATTAATATTTAATCAGTTGAAATATTTGTTTTAGTTCATGTGTCAGATGGGGGCGATGCGCGCTGCAGCCGAACCACGCGTTTTTACCGTTATTTTCGCCGCTAAATTAAAATTAGAAGGATTGTCGGTACAGTTCCGGGAGGAAGGACTGTTTTTTATGAAATTTCCTGCCCTTAAAGGATCTTTTTTCAAATTTCGATAATCTCAAATAGTTTTTGAAATATTTCAAAATAACCAAACCCTTATTCTTTATTTTACTTTATTGTTTATAACTTTTGCATTTTTTTCAGCCCCTCTTGCAACTTTGATAGAATGTTCTAGATATCATAATTTTCGGTGGTCCGGTTTAGGTTCTGAGGAGAATGGGACTTGTGAACCAGACTAATATACTTCTAATCTTGCAGCTAATACATCCAACAAAATACAGTAGACTTTATCAGAACAAAAGAATTGCAAATAAAAAATTCAGGTCATGTTTCTTGCCAACAGTATTTCCAGTCCCCCAACTAGTCATTTTCGAAGAGGTACTTATAAGAGGGGGTGGGTGATATTTTCATACTATACATTGTAAAATTAATAATAGAAATCGATATGCTTCAGGTTTTGTCCAATAGTACTAATAACGCTAAAAATTAATATATTTCATACATATGGTCCATAGGTATAATACGGTTATAGTGTTAAAACTGGCACACGACATCCGACTACTTCATCATAAAAACATGTATAAACATCAACGTGTTTTATTAGTTCTGCAACCGGAATTACAGGTTTTTTCTAATAAAAAAAACATGTTAAAAATAAGAAAAATATTATAAAAATGATGTCACCTTTAACCAAACAAAATGACTCGTTATTGGTCAACAGTGTGTTACAAAATGTGGTTGTTTGCGTTTCTCACAAGTCGAATGGACACTTTTTCTTGTCCCGATAGGCGGGTTTGTGCAATAAGCACCGAGAAGCGCATTGAAAACCGTTTTGGATGGAGTGGCATTTGCTGTGTTTCTCATTATTAATTTTTTTCGGTTCAAGATAATTGACCTCGCTAACTCTGTAGGAACGAATACGAGGGTTAGTCGTGTATATTCTATATATAAAACAGATTGAGGCAAATTGTTAGTAGAAAATTGTGAAATATTTCAGTATTTTTGTAAAAATAATCGACCTCATTTCGAACAGGTACCAAAGCAAACAAAACGTTGAATTTATTTCACAATATTATCTCGGTGATAGCAATTTGGCGCTTGACTCGTTTCTTATAAATAAAAAACAAACAGGTATTTATAAGAAGAATTAAGTCGAATAATAATATCGCTTGGTTACCGGTTGCATTTCTTTGATACACACGTAGGTTTCGCATACTCTTCGACGACGTATCTTGCAAACGATGTGTGGACAACATTCTTCAAATCCAGTTCCTGAAATGATATTGTAAGATAGGTCAGTGGCACTGAGAATCAACTGTATTCACTAATTTTGATAAACCACAGTGCTCAGAATTGTTATAGTTTATTTGAAAATGCACGATAGCGCTGTTTTTATGACAAAGGTCTATACAGGATTGTTCAAAGCAGAAAAAAGTAAATATTGATACCTTTTTCTCTGAATTTTCACTAGATTTTAGTATTACCACCCCGAAAAACCTGGAATATCATACAATATGAAATGTCAATAAGCAAACCCTAAGGGCTTAACCAATAATTCTACACCTCAGTGATGGGGAACATGAAATTACTTTAATATAAAAAATTGTAAACTGTCAATGAGTACCCACATTTATTTTTATATAAATAGTTATTCTAGATATAGGTTAGGACATTTCCTTATAATTTAATAATAAATATACACACAACTTGTGGTTGTGATAGTTTCCTAAAACTCTTCAAAGTAAAAATTTGTTCTACAAACTCAATACCCAGGTATCTAAACTGATAGTACCTACACTTAAAATTTGATCATGAAACTTACCACTATGAGTACAACAGCTCTTCGTCAGTAGAGCAAGTGAGATAGTTGGATTTACTCAAATTTATATATAGGATTGTCGTCCTTATGGACTGTAACCAACTTTATAAGGACGCCACCTTTTCTTGGTTTAAGGTCATAGAAAAGAAGACGACGTCATCACATCTCACAGATGATCCGTATTGATATTCAGCTCACCACAGCCAGTACAACAGGTGCTATAGTACTTTAACTACGACATTTTTGTAATTTTTGGAGAAATTTCAGTTTGTTAGCACGATACAGCTTCCGGAGTATATACAAGTGATCAATTTTATGATTGGATATTATTCAGGGCGTCTCAAAGATGAACCCTATTGAGATTCAGCTCACTAAAGCCAGTACAAAGAGTGCTATGGTACTTGAAGTACCAAATTTTCAGTTTGTTAGCACGATACAACCTCCAGTGTGTATACAAGTGACCCATTTTATGATTGAATATTCTTCACGGATTCTTATAGATGAACCTCATTGATTTTTAGATTACCAGAGCTAGTACAACGAGTGCTATGGTACTTGAAGTACCAAATTTTTGTCATTTTAGAAGAATTTTCAGTTTGTTAGCACGATACAGCCTCCAGAGAGTCTACGATTGATCAATTTTATGATTGAATATTGTTCAAGGTATCTCACAGATGTACCCTATTGATTTTCAGTTGACTAGAGCGAGAAATTTCGTGTTAGTACGATATAGCCTCCGGAGTGTAGGTATACAAGTGGCCAATTTTATAATTGAATATTTTTCAAGGTGTCTCACAGATGTACCCTATCGAATATCAGCTGACTATAGCGAGTACAGCGGGTCCTATAAATTCAGATATACTGCATTTTTGGTTACTTTTGGAGAAATTTCGGTTTGTTAACACGATACATCCCCCGAAGTGTATACAAGTGACAATTTTATGATAGCACATTATTCAGGGCATGTCACATATGCGGAAAAGTTAGTTTTAATCTTTAAAACCGTTTATTTTGTATTTGATTTGATCAAAAATGTTACTTGAAATAAGCCTCGTGCCATTGGGATTTGTATATTTAGCTTTGTAATTAAAACTGGAACACTTAACTGTGTTCATTTGAGAAAACTCTTTAAGCAGGTGCATTACTTTCTAGCAGACACATTACTTACTCAACAATTGTGGTGAAATAATTTCACCCAACGGTTTTCAGCAGCAAAACTCTCAATATTCCAACCAGTGATTTTTCCATCAATGTTAGAAACAAACGAAAACTCGTCAAAGACTTTTGTACCTTGGCAGCTATTCAGTAAAGTACCCTTTCTGTACCTTTTCTCACGTAGGCACTTTAGTAAAGTTTGTCCATTCAAACACTTCTAGTTCTTTGTTGAATTGATACCACTGCTCTATTCTTTACTTGTCTTATAAAACACAGTAGCTACAATTTTTACATTCTGCTGGACAACAGCAGCTTCAATTTCTTGTAATTTTACAAGTAGGTTACGGACAATGAGAGGTGTATTCTCATTAAATGCCAGATTATTTAGGAGAGGGTTAATTTCCTTCGCAGACTTTATTGTAGTAGTCTTTTCACTTTCGATTTTCAAGAGAAATTCATGAAAGGACGCTGCTGGTGCGTGCAAAAAATTTAACCACAATTCTGAGCTACACCCTATATTATAAGATGATAAAACAACAGGGATGATTGTCTGTTGGGAAAGGTATCAGGAGGGCTAATATCCTATTTTATTATAAAAATGTACAGTAAACAGTTTCTGAGTACTTGTGGAAATGGTTTTCACAAGATTAAAAATTCAGGTCTTATCTAAATGTCACATTCCCAAAATCAAACCTTTCTGCAAGGCACATTATACTCCGAGGAAATTTATAAAATGACAAATTACCCAGTGAAGTTTAGATTTCAAATACGATTAATATGTTTAATAAAAAGTTTTGAGCATTTTTAATCCTCTTTTTAAGTAGATTAATAGCGGGGTTACTATGCACTGCAGCGTTAACGTTTATTGTGCCCTTTTTAGGTAAAAAATATATTTGCATTTTCCCTATTAGTAAGTTCGATACGTGAACATTTTTAACAACAAAAAAATTGTCACGAAAATATCATCATTTAGATTTTTATAATTCCATTTTGTTGATTGCAAAAGTTAATGTAGCGAGTCGAATTATTGTTACTCTTGGCAATTATGAATTAAAACTCTGACAATAAAGATAAACTGCTGCACAAATAATAGGGGTACTATTAGCGTATCTAAATTCTTAATTTGAAGTAACCCTCATGCGTGGTTTTCAACTGTAATTAATTTGATTGAAATTTACAGTTGGGTTGTAGACGATGACATTGATAAAATATCCATTGAGTCTTCTATTGTAATTATAATTCTTATAATGAAATATAACTAAATTTGCTTATACAGGGTGCTCGTGCTTCAGTGGAGGCGACGGATGTCGAAAAATATAGTTAGACGAAAACTGAAAATTGGCGTTAACAGGTTTGGAAGGATGAATAAAAATATAGGCAAACCGTTGTCATTTCCGGTTATTGTCAGATGAGGATTAATGTACACTACTATAACAATCAATCAATTCCGAGACATGCGATTTGTTTGTTTTTTAAGGATATCAGAGGATTTGTTTGCTTCTTAAGTAGGTACATTAAGTTTTATTCATTTTTTTTATCCACTGTATCATTTGGTTTATATGTTGAGTTTACTGAGTCGTTTTGATACATTTTTGAGAATATTAAGTAATTTATCTGCTTCTAAATAGGAATTAATTATATTTGTTGGCTTTTTAAGTTGGATAAAGTATTTTCATCAATTTCAAGGTTTGTCGCGTTATTAGGTTAGTAATTTTGATAGATTTCTAAGTTTATTGATGGTTTCTGGTCAATTTTCTAGTACACTGTTTCATTTTGTCTATATTTTTGAGTATATTAAGTAATTTTTCTTCTTCTAAGCATTATTTAGATATCTTTGTTTGCTTTTTAAGTTCGCTAAAGTATTTTGATCAATTTAATTTTGCCGTCATGGAAATGGTATTAAGAGGGGCCTCACGTTTTAGAAACCTGAAAACAGTTGGCACCTGTGATTCGCAACAAAATTTAGGTCATTTTGTACACAAATCTAAAGAACGCAGGGAAATTAAGTATTGAAATTTTAACACAATATAACTTGGACATTTGTCTTGGGGATCAGGTATTTTGGTTGAGTTTTATATTGTTATAAAAAAGATATAAGCCATTAAGTGATAGTGTGATTTTGACAGTTTTGACAATTTGTGGTGACCAATCTGGACACCAAAACCTGATCCACAAAAGGAAGACTAGAGAATTCGATTCTGAAAATATGAAATCTCAAATTATTTTATTTTTTGAGATTTGTTGTGCGCAAATTTTTGCAAACGAACATCTTTTCACTTTAGTTCAACCGCTCCACCGTCTTGATGCATGGCGCTGTATAGAACAATGACAGAAGACGACTGTCAATTCATAGACAAATAATATAACTTTCTCTATGGGTCAAATGTTGTTGTCATATGTTTTGTGTTTGTGTTCATAAAAATATCCCAAATGTATAGTTTAGTGTGTATTGTATTTGTAAGTGATTATAATTAAGTAATTTTCATGCTAAATAAGTAAATTTGTGCTTCGTAAATGCTATTTATATTTACTCCACAAGATTGTGTTTAGGGCTTCATGCTTCCTTGCAACAAAAATGCACTTTTTGCACCTATTACACAAATAACTACTTTTTAATGTTATTCTTATTTATTGTTGGTAAATACATCAAAGTGACTAAATATATTATGTGAGAATGATTTTGAGTTTTTGTTCTTTGGAATAAATATATCATGTTTATACCTGATAATAGTAATTGTGCTTCCGCTTAACTTGAATTTTATTGTTGTGTTTTTCTAGACAAATTTTGTTCTTCATGAGGTCAATTATTTCGTTTATTGTATTTGTTTGTAAATTCAGTTTTGATGCAGAGTGGAGGCATTTTCTTTCAAGTAGTGCATCATCACCTACAAGCCCTAAAATATTTTATCAATAAATGTATGTCATTTAATATGCAAAAAGAATTTATAACACATAGTAATTATTTGTTATGTTAAATATATTTACCATCAGGAGAAGCACCTAGAAAACCGTGTTGAACATCTACCCACAATTCTGAATCAACCACCACAACATTTTGTACTTGTTCAAAAATGTTCTTAGCCACTTTTTCCTTAAGAGTTCTATACTCCATTACCTCCGTCATACAATAAGTCTTTTTAAGAACAGTTTTAACAAGAGAATGACAAGGTGTATTTGTTTTTCTCTTAACAACCTGTCCAAAGATTTCATAAGAAATTAGGATGGTTATCCACTTTTTAGCTTGCCTTAGCCTATGCACCCACCATAGGTAATAGTAATTGTTCAATAAAATTAATTAATGAAGTAGGTAACTATATTTTAAAAATCTTTGAACCATAAATATTTTAAAACTTTGTCTAGCCAATAGTCGAAATTTCCTTGCAAATTGTTTGATTATATAAGCATTTCAAAAAATCAAAGAAAATAAGAAAGCAAATTATTATTAAAGGATGACTTAGTAATAGTCTTAGTTGTTGATATTAAAAAAAATTGTAAAAGAAAGGACGACTAAAAAGTTAATTTCGTCTACTTGTTGCACTTCGGGAGTTATACAGATAGGTTTTCTTTTCTAAAAACCATTTTTTTGTGTTGTTCTTGCTGAAAAACGTAAAAACAAATCAAAAAATCCAAAATTCCAACTTTTTTTTGGGTAAACCTATACTTTTCTCGAATATTGGATGGAAAAGTAATAATACCAATAATGTATTATACAAAAACAAAAAAAAATATTTACCATTCAGGTGATCACACATGTGTGTATCTGTCATGGAAAAAAGAGAATGAACCAACTATTTTTTTGTATAATGAAGGAAAAATGTTTCAGTTCCAATCTCCATAACACATATGATCAATCTTTGCAAACAAGGTAGAAGCAAACTTGTACATGTTGATTGTATGTTTGATTTTGTACTGTTTATGTATATCGATCTCCCCACAATATATACATTATTATTTGTCATTACAGACCTTTCGCTTTAATTTATTTATTAGTTGTTATAGTTGCTTTGTAAGTTTTTTAAACGTTTGCTATTTTAAATTGAAATTCCTCACTGTACCTTACTTTCCCCTTTCTATTAAATGTAAAGCATTGTATTACAAGTAAATATTTCTTTGTATAATAAATTTGGAAACTCTTTGTTTATATTATTTGTTTCTAGATAAAATTGAATATATTTACACATGTAGTTGAAAAAAGAGCAACCAACAGAACCTCTGAAACTGATACAAATATGATTAGATTGAGGCAAAGTTGTGACACGACGTTCTGTGTTTTCAGACTAAATGGCCTATTTTAAATCATGTAAATTTGCAACTTTTCCGCAGTTTAATTTTCTTAACATGAAACAAACAAAAATTTATAATCATGAAAACATTTTATTATGTTAAATGAGTGAAGTCAGCTGAGTGTACCAGAGAAAAACAATTATCGAAATGAAACCAAATTTTGTATTTTGGTACAAGAATTTATTATAAGCAGAGCGCTTTCGGTTTAATGATAAACCATCATCAGTGCCCCATGGTCAGGGTGTACTCCAAATCCTCACAAATTAAAAGATACATAAAGCGAATTAAAATATAGTGCTTGGAACACAGTCACTATTTAATTATAACAATAAAAAGCACACACAACCCATTGTACAATGAATGAATCCCTAAAATAGGGGATAACATATAACTTAAAACATTATGTGTGAGTCAGCTCATTGACAATCATTGTGTCGAAATTAAGACTGACTTTTATTCCATCACTGCCAACATTACAGTAATATATTTACTAAAAACACCTATTATACGCAACCCATAACACATACACGATGTATTATGTTTTGCATAACTACTTACAGTGTGCAACCGATCCGAAAATAAATATAATGTTTTATAATGCATATACTAGGATCAATACTGCATTATGTTTGTTTTCTTTATGGATCTACTACCAAATCACGTTTAATCAAAATTTACAGAATACAGTACAACGCCTTAATATTAGGAGCCTTAAAGGTTTACTTCTTCCTTGGCTCTATTCGCGGAATGTAATGAACCACCCCTCCTCCTGAGACGCCTATTTTTGGCTGAAAAATTCGTCCTTAAGTGCCAATTTAATAATCAAAAATTCTTATTAGATAAAATATCTGTTCTCTGTATCCAAAAATTTAACGTCTAAATTGAGCTTTAATTGTTTGCTTTTTAAGTTGGCTAAAGTATTTTGATCAATTTCTAAGTTTGCCACATCATTATGCTAGTAACTTTGATTGAGTTTTGAGTTTATTGGAGAACTCTGGTCAATTTTATAGTACGCTGTATTATTACTTTTCCGCCCAACCTTTCTATATGCGAGAAAAGTATTGGTTTACCCCAAAAAAAGTTGGAAATTTGAAATTTTTTTTTGAGTTATTTTTACGTTTTCCATCAACAACAACCCGAAAAAACGGTTTTTAGAAAAAAAATCCTGTGTGTATGTCTATTGATTTTCAATTCACCAGAGCCAGTACCACGGGTGCTATGGTACTTGAAGTACGACATTTTGTATTTTTTTGAGAAATTGCAGTTTGTTAACACGATACAGCCTCCGGAGTTCAACAAGTCACCAATTTTATGATTGAATATTATTCAGGGCATCTCACTGATGAACCCTATTGATTTTCAGCTCACCGGAGCCAATACAACAAGTGCTACAGTACTTTAAGTACGATATTTTTGTCATTTCTGGAGAAGTTTCAGTTTGTTAACACGATACAGCCTCCGGAGTAAATACAAGTGACCAATTTTATGGTTGGATATTATTCAGAGCGTCTCAAAGATGAACCCTATTGATATTCAACTCAGTAAAGCCAGTACAACGGGTGATATGACTTGAAGTACCAAACTTTCCTCATTTTTGGAGAATTTTCAGTTTGTTAGTACGATACAGCCTCCAGAGAGTATGCGATTGATCAATTTTATGATTGAATATTGTTCAAGGTGTCTCACGAATGTACCCCCTATTGATTTTCAGTTGACTAGAGCGAGTACAGGGGGTCCTATAAATCCAGATATACTGAATTTTTGGTTATTTTTGGAGAAATTCCGGTTTGTTAGCACGATACATCCCCCGAAGTGTATACAAGTAACAATTTTTTGATAGAATATTGTTCAGGGCCACAGATGCGGAAAAGTTAGTTTTAATCCTTAAAACCGTTTATTTTGATACATTTTTAAGTACATAAACATAAGATATTACTTTTCCGCCAACCTATCTAATATGCGAGAAAAGTATTGGTTTACCCACAAAAAAGTTGGAAATTTGAAATTTTTTTTGAGTTATGTTTACGTTATCCATCAACAACAACACGAAAAACCGGTTTTTAGAAAAAATAAACGGTTTTAAGGATTAAAACTAACTTTTCCGCAACTGTGGCCCTGAACAATATTATATCATAAAATTGTTACTTGTATACACTTCGGGGGATGTATCGTGCTAACAAGCCGAAATTTCTCCAAAAATAACCAAAAATTTAGTATATCTAGTTTTATAGGACCCGCTGTACTCGCTCTAGTCAACTGAAAATCAATAGGGTACATCTGTGAGACACCTTGAACAATACTTATTTATAAAGTTGATCAATCGTTATACTCTCTGGAGGCTGTCTCGTGCTAACAAACTGAAAATTCTCCAAAAATGACAAAAATTTGGTACTTCAAGTACCACAGCACCCGTTGTACTGGCTTTAGTGAGCTCAATATCAATAGGGTTCATCTTTAAGACGCTATGAACAATATCCAATCTTAAAATTCATCATTTGTATATACTCCGGAGGCTGTATCGTGCTAACAATCTGAAACTTTCCCAAAAATGACAAAAATATCGTACTTAAAGTACTGTAGCACCGGTTGTATTGGCTCTGGTGAGCTGAAAATCAATAGGGTTCATCAGTGAGATGCCCTGAATAATATTCAATCATAAAATTGGTGACTTGTTGAACTCCGGAGGCTGTATCGTGCTAACAAACTGAAATTTCTCGAAAAACGACAAAATGTCGTACTTCAAGTACCATAGCACCCGTTGTACTGGCTCTGGTGAGCTGAAAATCAATAGGGTTCATCTGTGAAATGTCCTTAACAATATTCCATCATAAAATTGGTGACTTATTGCACTCCGGAGGCTGTATCGTGCTAACAAGACTTGCAAGGAAAAGTGGCCGACGACGACGACATACACACAGGATTTTTTTTCTAAAAACCGTTTTTTCGTGTTGTTGTTGATGGATAACGTAAAAATAACTCAAAAAAAAATTTCAAATTTCCAACTTTTTTGTGGGTAAACCAATACTTTTCTCGCATATTAGATAGGTTGGCGGAAAAGTAAAATCCTGTGTGTATGTCGTCGTCGGCCACTTTTCCTTGCAAGTCTTGTTAGTACGATACAGCCTCCGGAGTGCAATAAGTCACCAATTTTATGATGGAATATTGTTAAGGACATTTCACAGATGAACCCTATTGATTTTCAGCTCACCAGAGCCAGTACAACGGGTGCTATGGTACTTGAAGTACGACATTTTGTCGTTTTTCGAGAAATTTCAGTTTGTTAGCACGATACAGCCTCCGGAGTTCAACAAGTCACCAATTTTATGATTGAATATTATTCAGGGCATCTCACTGATGAACCCTATTGATTTTCAGCTCACCAGAGCCAATACAACCGGTGCTACAGTACTTTAAGTACGATATTTTTGTCATTTTTGGAGAAGTTTCAGTTTGTTAGCACGATACAGCCTCCCGGAGTATATACAAGTGATGAATTTTATGATTGGATATTATTCAGAGCGTCTTAAAGATGAACCCTATTGATATTGAGCTCACTAAAGCCAGTACAACGGGTGCTGTGGTACTTGAAGTACCAAATTTTTGTCATTTTTGGAGAATCTTCAGTTTGTTAGCACGATACAGCCTCCAGAGAGTATACGATTGATCAACTTTATGAATAAGTATTGTTCAAGGTGTCTCACAGATGTACCCTAAGTACTTAGATAAGCATTTTCATTAATTTTCAAGTTCATTGGAGTATATTTGTGTAATTTTTCTTTATTATTATTTCGATAAATTTCTCCGTTGATTTTGATTGATTCCTGTAACACAGTTTCTACAAGTCTTTCCCTAGCTAAGTAATGTGAAATTGAAAGGGTGCGATTCTATAAGAACACATATGTTGTATGTAATAAACTGTTTTCATGATTGTTTGTATAACTTTATCATTCAATTAAAATCTCGACAGGGGACTAGGAAAATGTCACGTGCTATTAAATTTTATTCTCTACAAAAATACCATTTTTTACAAGAATGAGTTGTATAAAAATTTCCTTTCCTAATATTTACTCGTGTTTGATGAACTATATAGAATATCAATTTTGAAAACGATTCTTATTAAATAAAATGTGCATGAACAAGACTCTCAAGTAACATTAGACAGAACAGAGATCAAACATTTTCCACTCTGTTAGTTTCAAGGAGAAGACATTAAATTTGCAAACCAAAACTTATAAACAACGCTTGTAAAAATCATTAGAAATAAAACAGACCGTTTTACAATGACATAATGAACGACATACGATTTAGTGCCTATCCTACAATCGGTTTAGTTTACAGGAACAAATGTTTGCAATGACTCATTTCCTAAATATAAAAATTTAATGATTTTACCAAGGCTAAGATTACATACAGATACGAGGTGACGATCTTCTCTTACAAAATTAGTAGTAAAATACTTTTAGAAATAAGTTGTTGATGAAATTAACGATCTAGATAATTGTCCTGTTTTTATCCACTACAGTTCCTGTTAAAAACAATATTGGAATTATTACGTTTTCTCGTTTATAAAAGTTATACTTGACTCAATTTACAAATGCGGGTGACGTAAACAAAAGCGCGCAGTCTGGGGGTAAACTATAAAAAATGGATGGAAACTTGTAGCAAAACAAAGGACCAAAGATGAAAAAATAAAAAATATTCTAAAATACAGAAGGGGTGAGGCAAGGATGTATGCTAAGCCCGTTGCTGTTTTCTACGCTGTTGGATCAACTATAGAGGATAACAAAACGGAAAGTGAAATAGAACAAAATGCGACATTGGAGAATGAAAGAAATTAGAAGGTTTAATTTGGGAAGCTTCTTGCCTTAAACAAAACGTTTTTGAATCTATTCTCTTTAGAAATTATCCTTAACACTCACTTTTTACTTTTCCGCCCAACCTATTTAATATGCGAGAAAAGTATTGGTTTACCTCAAAAAAAGTTTTTGAAATCTTTTTTTGAGTTATTTCTACGTTTTCCATCAACAAACAACACGAAAAAACGGTTTTTAGAAAAAAAATCCTGTGTGTATGTCGTCATCGTTGTCGTCGTCGTTGAAGTCGGCCACTTTTCGTTACGTGTCTTGTTATAGTCTATATAGAAAGGACAAGGAGTAATAAATCATTCATTCAAGTAGATTTCATAGACGTACCAAAATATATTTTAAGAGGGTATACAGTAAGGTACATTTTGTATTGAACGAATGAGTTGCAGCTATGCTAAAGAATATACGATTTAGGTCAGAGGTAACGGGATGTACTAATTTTAATAAAAAAAAGTGATAGAGGTAGAGGTAATTCGGAAGCAAAAAATGTAGTTCATTATAAAAAAATTCTACAACTTCCTCAGGACTAAGATACATAATACCGAAATGTACTTTTAAGTATTCGCCAATTACAGAACCTTTCTGTCTGTACTCTTGTACCAAATGAAACTCCTGAATCTTACGAAACCAAGCTTGACAGAGATGAAATTAACAACCAAAAAGAATTTGATCTCTGCCAAAACATTCATATATAGCGTTATGAATGCTTAGTTCAAAATCTACTACGACTTCTTTAGGTTGAAAATTTAAGCCTACTTCTTTACATTTTTGTCTTAAAATTAAAAACAAATTTGAATATGTTTGACTTGATTTGTCCGGCAGCAAACAAAAAACAAGAGGTACGTAATAGCCGTTTTTAAAACCATGAATGGTAAACATTTCGTAAAAAAAAGTTGAACAGTATTTAAAAGTCCCATCCATCAAAATACAATCCGAATTACATAAAAAAATAAGGTTGGAAAAACAGGAGAACACAATAATTTTAAATACCTGGTCTGCTGTTAATAGAAATTCCTCTTCTCGGTTCGTTCGTAATTGTAATTCACGAACACTATTAAATACTTCTTCCTGATTTTTAGGCAATAGTGTAAGTGCATCAACATCCTTCCCCTAATCCCCTAAATATTGATCAAAACAATCAAGATTTCTTCAAAATATTTAATTCAAGAAATCTTTGAAACCTTTCAGAAATATACATAATTCTATGGGCCTCCGATTTTATCTATTATAAACCCTAATGACTCTAATAGGATTAAACTAAATGGTTGCGGCACAGTTCGAACATTTCAGTAATCCTCAAATTGATACAAGTCAGGTAAAATTTTATTTTGTGGCAGAGTTCGGATATGCCCGTTTATTCATAATATTTTTTATTTGTATTACTCCTATATGTAGTGTTTGGGGAATTTTTCTCAGAAATTTTAAATGGCAAGTGGCCTACTGTAATCGGCTTAATACGATTACACCTATTTACAGATTATTCGTTTATTGAGAGGTATTTTCCAAACAACCCAGTTTTCTTAGAAACATTATCGGGAATATTATTTTAAAAGAAAGTAGGTACATTAAATCGGTACTTAGTATTAGTTCTTTGAGTTAAGTTGTATGGTTGTCATAATATTGTAAACAGTTGGAATATATTTAAAACATTTGTTGAATGTTAATTGTGCAAGTACCAAACAATGTCGATAAGCCAAGGACCATCTAAACGACCAAAAACAGGTCCATTATCTTTAAATGAAAAAACTCTGATATTGAATTGTTATATATCATTGAAAAACAAGGATCCAAGTGCAAGTGTTGATGATATTGTGGAATTAACGGCTGCTATGTTGTGTGTCGCTAAATCAACAATTTATAGATTACTAAAAGAAAGCAAGAATGGAACTCTTCAACCCCCTAAAACTCCTTCAGGCCGAAAACCAATTGAGATCGATGAGTCATTAAAACAAAGACTAAGGCGTAAAGTCCATGGATTTTACTTACGAAAGGAAATTCCAACACTTGACAAAATTATGACATCAGTGCAAGTAGATACGGACTATCCAAAATTCTCCAGAATGACATTATGCAAACTTTTGAAAGATGTGGGTTTCAGATATACAAAACATAATAGAAAATCTCTCTTGATAGATAAACCGGAAATAGTTTTTTGGAGAAGAGACTATTTAAGAAGCATTCGACATGCCAAAGAACAAAATTAGAAAATCTTCTACTTTGTACATTGTAGAAGAAATGGCTTCTTCTCGTGGTATATCAGTTCTTCGACTTCCCCCTTATCATTGTGAACTTAATCCCATAGAATTGATATGGGCTCAGGTAAAGGAGGAAGTTGGAAAAAAAATACTACTTTTAAAATAAACGATGTTGTGAAATTGTTTGAGAGTGCTGTAAGTCATGTGAGTAAGGAAAATTGGACAAACTGTATCGAGCATGTTATCAAAGTAGAGGCAAATATGTGGAAAATTGACAATATTTGTGATGATTTAATCGACCCTATTATTATTAATGTCAACAACGATTCTTCCTCTTCCGAGTCGGATATAGAATAAAATGTAAGTAATAAATGTATTCCAATAATTATTTCTTTTCATTTTTTATCACACACCACTGCATTGCGTTATTGCTTATCTGCTAATCCTTTAACAATGAATAAACCCTAAACTTTGCTACAACTGAAACAAATACGGGGTCGATCTACCTGGTTTTTAGATTTACGGAAGAAATGTAATTTAAAGTAAGAGATTTATCAAAAATTTCATGGTGCTCTCTGTAAAGGTTTTGCATACTTAATTAGGGTTTATTACTCCTCCTACTTTTTGTACATACTATAGCACGGTACAGCCTCCGGAGTGCAACAAGTCACCAATTTTATGATTGCATATTGATAAGGACATGACACAGATGAACCCTATTGATTTTCAGCTCACCCGAGCCAGAACAACGGGTGCTATGGTACTTGAAGTACGACTTTATTGTCATTTTTTGAGAAATTTCAGTTTGTTAGCACAATACAGCCTCTGGAGATGAACAAGTCACAAATTTTATGATTGAATATTATTAAGGACATCACACAGATAAACCCTATTGATATTTAGCTCACCATAGCCAGTACAACAGGTGCTATAGTACTTTAAGTACGATATTTTTGTTATTTTTGGGGAAAGTTCAGTTTGTTAGCACGATACTGCCTCCGGAGTGCAACAAGTCACCAATTTTATGATAAGAGCATGACACAGATGAACCCTATTGATTTTCAGCTCATCAGAGCCAGTACCACGGGTGCTATGGTACTTGAAGTACGACTTTTTTGTAATTTTTTGAGAAATTTCAGTTTGTTACCACGTTACAGCCTCTGGAGTTGAACAAGTCACAAATTTTATGATTGAATATTATTAAGGACATCACACATATAAACCCTATTGATATTCAGCTCACCAGAGCCAGTACAACAGGCGCTATAGTATTTTAAGTACGATATTTTTGTCATTTTTGGAGAAAATTCAGTTAGCACGATACAGCCTCCGGAGTGCAACAAGTCACCAATTTTATGATTGCATATTGATAAGGGCATGACACAGATGAACCCTACTGATTTTCAGCTCACCAGAGCCAGTACAACGGGTGCTATGGTACTTGAAGTACGACTTTTTTGTCATTTTTTGAGAAATTTCAGTTTGTTAGCACGATACAGCCTCCGGAGTATATACAAGTGATCAATTTTATGATTGTATATTATTTAGAGCGTCTCAAAGATGCACCATATCATTGTTCAGCTCACTAAAGCCAGTACAACGGGTGCTATGGTACTTGGAGTACCAAATTTTTGTTATTTTTGGAGAATTTTCAGTTTGTTAGCACCATGCAGCCTCCAGAGTGTATAAAAGTGACCAATTTTATGATTGAATATTGTTCAAGATGTCTCACATATATACCCTACTGATTTTCAGCTGACTATAATGAGTACAGCGGGTCCTATAAATCAAGATACACTACATTTTTGGTTATTTTTGGAGAAATTTCGGTTTGTTAGCACAATACATCCCCCGAAGTGTATACAAATGACAATTTTATGATAGAATATTGTTCAGGGCCACAGATACGGAAAAGTTTATTTTCAGTAAAGTCAATTTTCATATAAGTTACTGGCATCAGAAGTTTTAGATAGATTTATTCAAATTTCTTCACGTCCTTTGTTTGCGACAATACAATACTGCTACTTTTCTCCTCCCACAATACTCACGTGTTGAGGTTTTATGCGCTATCACATAAAAAAATAAATTAATAAGTAGCATCTGTGAAAAATTGCTTATCCGATTTGAAAAACTATTTCTAATATTTTTGTTTTGCTAACACATGTACGTGTAATAAATGGTTCTAGTCATTTAAGTCAGATTTCGAAAGCTTCTTGCCAAGAAAACTCATACACACGTGTTGATTGTTTCCTCTCGTTTTAAATAATTTCGTAATGATTCTTGATTGATATTTAATTATGATTTCATTCAGTTTGGATTGTTATAGTTAGTAATGTTTTAGAAAGTCATTCATAGTTTGTTGTTCAGTCGAAATTACTTAAAATTACAGGTATATACATGCATGATACAAGTCTACACCGTAAGGTACATTATACTTTTGATAGGAAGATAGGAAATGTTTTATTTATATTTTTTGTATAATTAGGGATTCTTAAAACTGTTAAATTAAAACTGACATTTTTAACTTAAAATGCTCTTATTTGTCTGTTGTAACATCTATAACCTTTTTTAAAAAAATCTGGTGGGACAAATTTCTGCAAAACAAAAAAAACAATACCTTTGTAAATATTGCTGAATTCCTAATATGTTTCAACTACAAATCTAATAATTGCGTTTGTCATTTATTACACGATTTAAAAATATTGTTTTTGTATTTCAGTCTTTGAAATTATTATTTCTTCTAATACCCTCGTAGTGATTACTGAAATGCAGTCTGCAGAACTAATTGCAATTAATAAGACTATTTTTTTTGCTGAAGATGATTGAAAATGGAGAATTATTATTAATAATTTAGTCAGATTCTAAAAATAAAGCCGCTACTTCCGTTTTTCTGTTTTGCCGGATATTAGAAAATTTGTTTAAGCATCTTTAAAATGTTTACGAAATTTATTTATGAAATGCTAAGTTTGTACATAATTATTATTTTACAGGAGCGATAAGCTGGAAAACTAACAATGACATCAACCTTAACATAATATAGACAGTAAATTAAATGTATCAATTTACATTGTTTATGCCATACCTATATAATGTATGGTTGAGTCATGAATTACTTTTTTTATTGTCTATTGATATATTATCTATAATTAGTGATATACTTTAAAGGAAAACATCTAACAATAAATGAATATATTCGTTTGATTTTAAATATTTAAAAGCTAATGATCGTCTGGTTTATAGAAATAGAAAAAATGAAAATGGAAGTTAACATAAGTAAAACCAGTCATGATAATAAACGAAAACCAAAACGACCGAAGTAATAAACAAATAAAATATAAGGACAATACTTTAGAAAGGGTAACGAAATATTTACGAATATCTTGGATCTTGGTTATAAATTAGTTGGTAAGGGGGTTTCGTTGTTTATCTTCTGTATTGAAGTAAAAATGGTAACGTTAACAACAATATTAGCCTTTTTATTGTAACTGATTAAGTGTCAATTACGTACATACATATTTCTTGTCAAGCCGATGACGTAGATTAGAGTAAACAATTTCTAAATTTTAATTTTCAAAATTTTTTTATGTTTCGATGAAGCGCCTGCTATGCTGGAATCACTTCAGACCTAGCTACATTAGTACAGAAGAAGAAACCGAGACAGTTAAGATGCACTGTATAATTTACCGTCAAGCATTAGCATCGAAAACGATGCCGGAAGACTTATTGAATGTCATGAAATTGGTGATAAAGATGGTGAACTTTGAGTGTATAACACACACACATATTTTCAAAAAGTTATGCGTCTAATCAAGAGACGATTAGACACTACTTTATCATACTGATGTGCGTTGGCTGTTAAAAAGCAATATGTTGGCCCGTTTATATGAGTAGAGAGAGGAGTTAAAAGTGTTTTTTATCAAGACTAAAATGCAACGTTTCTTGTAAGATATGAGTGAACAAGCTTAGAGATCTAGTGGGTGTTTGGTCCCTTGAGCCAGTTACAATTATATCTTCAAGGATCTGGAAACGAACATTTGGAAGGTGTTAGTAATATATTTGCATTCGAGGACAAACTTCGCGAGTTTTTGTGTAATATTGATCTCCGGATAAACAAAGTTGAAGAAAAAAACTTTCAATCGTTCGCTACTTTAAAATTTCTTGCTGACAACGAGAATTATGTTGCTGTTATAGACTAAGTGAAATATAACATCAGCCACTAGGAAATCTCAAAACTGAATTTGCTCGTTATTTCCCAGAATATGGAAGCAGTGGAACACAATTATTTGAAAAAGCTTATTCGAAATCCTTCAACGTGGAGCCTACATAACTTATTCAAGAGGAGACTATAGAATTTCAAGAACTCGTTTGAATCTGGTGTAAATCTAGAAGAGTTGTAGTATAAGAAAACCTTCGCCTTCACCAAGATTCGACAAGTAGCATATTGTTTTTAACCATTTTTTTGTGTGAGCAGGCGTTCTCTACTTCATTGTTAATCTAAAACTAACAACGAAATCGGCGCTAAGGGCAAGCAGTTATTTGATAGTAGCTCTTAGCAAGAGCCTAAGTCCTAGGATTCTTCAGCTCGTCAAATTAATGCATGCACAAAAGTTATATTGAAAATATGAGGTAAATTTTCATTGTTAGTTTCGATTAAGTAAATTTTGTATACTTTATTTCATTAAAAGACAATTTACAATTAAAATATTTTGTACTTTTTCTTATATACTACGAAGCCTTCTGAAAATGATCATTAATATGTGTGTATTACTGTTCTTAATTAATAACAATAGTTTGTTTTTGAAAAATTGTTGTATTTAATCATCATTGAATTTAGTTACAACTGATGAGATGTATGTAATGGGTGGTCGTCTGTGTTCATTTACTTTCAGGCCAAGTGATCCGAAGACATCTGTGGGTTGAGAATCACGGTACTAGACGATATGAAAAACATTTTCATAAAAGTTAATCTAAAAAATCAGTACGATAACTAAATAGTAGTAGGACAATTTTTTTGTACTACATAGGAGAGCTATAGAAAAAAATAAATAAATAATTCAGTACTTTATGAAATCGTTTCTAATTTCTGGGAAACTAGTTACAACACACCTAAACGGGATAATTGTACAGTTCGCACCTTATAAGTTCATTCAGGACATTTCTAATAGATATAAATAAGCATTTACCTAATCGGTATTTATCAGCCGCTTCTGACATTTCACATCAATTCTATAAGAATTTTTATCGAATATTGAAAGCGAAAGATTTCAATTCGGCTCCATTGGTTACTTGATGCAAATATAACGTTAGACGTGAAAATGTTATTAATAATATCTAAACTAGAAATAATAAAATAGGAAGGAAGAAAGAAGTATTTGCTGACAACGTAATTTTCTTGAATATTGGGATTTTCAGCGTTTGAACTCTTTTAACTAAAGTTCAAGCTATCGTAAATATTTATTTTCATCTTATTGAGAATAGTATTTCACAATTGGTATCTATTATTACATGTGACATTTTACGACAGTGATAAGGATTGAAATATAGGGCATGTCCATGTGACGTCACAAATCAATTTGACAGTCGCTCTGAGGAATAACAAATCATTGTTTATATTTATTTTCATAGGTTATTTTGGAACTGCGTATTTGCATAAATCAAATCTTGGGCCAAATCTCCCACCTATTTCACCTTGGTTTTCGATTTCTTCAACCAGGAGCTGTACGGGGGGTTTCGGCAATAGTTACTTTTTCCTGTAATCAACATATTTCATACATACATTGAACCTACTTAATCTGTTACCGTGCAAAACTGACCTGCACCTCAACCATAACTTTATTACGATTTTTTATTTTTTGTAAACAAGTAAACCCATCGTTTGTTGCTAAATTGGTACTTTTATACCCCATATTTGGTTTGGAACCCAGTCTACATTTTCTCGATCAGACAATTTGCTAGGTTTTCTTACAACGGTTATCAAAATTAGTGTAAAGAAATACCCAAAAAAAAAACAAATAATTTTACCTCCAAGAAAGTGTTTTGAACAAACATATATCCATATTTAATGTTTTTTCTGTCAGGTCTCTTGCGAGTGCATTGTTGTCACAAATGGATGGAAATTTATAAAAGAATATTTTATCCCTGACGTTGTCACTACCACCATAGATAAATACTTTTAATACGGGGAAGAATGGAATCTCCTGTACTAAGTCCGAAGCCACAAAGTTTTGTCGAGTGCTGCGCCATATATTGTGGTGGAAGGTTACTCTTCACCAACAGGGAAAAAATAAAGGAAGAGACCTGCATGATTAGTCACAGTTTACTAGCTACTACTAGATGGCAAGCCAAGCAAATACTGAAAGTTTTTTAAATTATGCCTATATTGATTCACACAAAGTCACACTTTTTGAAACAACCTGTTATTTTATTTTGGCTTAAAAGTAGAATAGGATGTTTCAAAAAGTTGTTTAAAGCTTTTATCCGTTTTTATTAACCAGGATAGTTTATTAAAAGACGAATGTCGACAAATAGTATCAAAAATTTAATATAAAATTTTGTTTATAAAATAGTACAGGTTTCTTCTCAAAAGTTGAGCCATTTTCGACTATAGATTCCACTTGAATCTCTGGAGAAGTACTACCCGATTTATAATTCCCCGACTTTTTATACAATACTGAAAAATACATTATTTGCTCAAAACATTCTAATTAATTTCTTTAAATACTTACAATATTTTTGTGGTGTAGGTTTAAAAACAGGATAAATGTTACGATTTAATGAGGGACTCTCGTCTGAATCAGAACTAGAGTGATGGGACATATACCTTGTATGTTTTTCCGTATCCTTGATCCCCGTCCTTTGTAAATATCGAAACTAGACGTAAGGTCTGTTGTAATTAAAACCTTTTTTGTTTTTCTTTGTGCTACAGTAATGTCATCTACAAGTTAAAAAATTATTTCTCTTTAAAAAATGACAAATACAATAAAACTCTGTCAAAGTCTCTAATACACTGATCCATTTGTTATTGTTTTACTCCTGACATTTTGATGAATTACAGCAATCAGTAAAATAAAGTTCGTTAGTAACCTTCC
The DNA here is from genome assembly GCA_963921935.1 of Galeruca laticollis. Lineage (NCBI taxonomy): Eukaryota > Metazoa > Arthropoda > Insecta > Coleoptera > Chrysomelidae > Galeruca > Galeruca laticollis. Next base: position 12,015,525 of record OY998178.1, read on the forward strand.
AAGCGACTAGATGGCGTTAAAAATGCAGTTTAACAGTGGCTATAAAAGATCGCAGGGCATGACTACCACATCTAACTACCGAACATAATCTAGGTATTGAAAGACAAGTGTTGTTTTACTCCAGGGCATCTGCCATTAGTGTCAAGTGTCAGATCGTGCCCTATTCTACTACGTGACTTTCACATTTTCAAGACAAGAAGTGATTAAATTGTAGGTTGGAATTTTGACATCGAGAATTATTTAAATTCTTCTTTTATATAGATATTCAAGAGACAAATAATTATAGTTAGCCACAACCGTCACTACAATGTATTCACAATCATGTCTGGCGTTTCAGCCACCGTTTGAATAATAAAAACAAAGGAAGCATTTAAAATGAATTGTTTTGTTTTTGAATAAATTTTATTTATTGTTACGATATTTTTTGTTGCTATTTTGACAGTTTGGTTTTTAAACATTTTTATAATTTTATGCGTCATTTGGACCAAATGTGGTATGAAAGCATATCTTATTATGTGGGATTGTTCAGTGTGTTCCCTGTTAGTCTGCACGCCATTGACTCCCTCACTCGTGATGGTGTTCCAGATGAGTTTGTTTAGTAATTTTTTTGGATAACTATTTTCTAAGAGTGTTTGGAAAAGAATTTTTAGGTTTTTGTTCTTTAAAGTTGGATGACCAAGTTTGTTAATTCTATTTTTAAGTGCTAAAACAAGATTTATTTTCATTTTTATCGGATGGAAGGAGTTGTAGTTAATGTACCGCCCTGAATGAGATTAGTGAGTTGTCCTTCTTTCTGATTAATTTTGTGTCAAGAAACGGTACACTTTGATTAATTTCTTTTTCAACGGGGAATTGTATGCGTTAAAAACGTTTAGTGTGTCTTCTATCGCATCTTTTGGCACAACACAAATGTCTTCAACGCATACAATCCTCATATACAATTCACCGTAGAAAAATAAATTCTGTGCTCGAACTTTTGTAGCTTTGGTCTTCCATAGAAACTCATTATCGTATTTGTGCGTCTTCTCCATTTCCCTTCTGCTGTTTTTACTCCTCCAAATATATTTCTAACCACATTCCTTTCCTAAATGCCCAGCGTTCTCTCCTTCTGCTGTATCATAACCCATGTTTCACACGCGTACAGTGTTGCTGGACGTATGGTTGTTCCGTAGATTCTAAGTTTTGACATTCCCTAGATTTCTTTTGCGCTTAGGATTTTTACTAGTGATCCTATTACTTTGCTCCCTTTTAGCATTCTTCTATCTATTTCTTGTTCTTCTTGACTTCTATTTGTAATGGTCACTCTCAGATACGCGAACGCTTCAATCTTTTCAAAATCGTATTATCTGTTTTGTGTCTCTATAATTAAAAGTTCTTGGGTTTCATCAGTTCGCATTTCCATATATTTGGTTTTAGCTTCGTTTATTGATGGTCCAACTCTTTTCGCACCCTCTTCAAATCTTCCAAACGCTGTTTTTAACTGGTTTCTTAGAATTTTGGAAGTTTAGGAATATTTGCATGAAAGATAGAGTGACAGTATAATAATTGAAATATAATAAAACAATAAACTCTCGTGGCTAAATGGGGTGTAGTCCCAAAGCCAAATGGCCTCCGGGCCAGAAAGGAAAAAAAAACTGGTTTCTTGATCATCGTCATATTGGTGTCGTTGACATCTTTAAAATATGTGAAGAGCAAGTGTAAGTCGAGATTTTGTTCAGAGCTATTGTATTGGATAATTTTTATTGTAATGATATGGTCCACTGTTGACCTGCCGGATCTAAATCATCCCTGGTAGTCTCCGATTATTTCTTTGTCATACGTTTTTAATCTGAGGCGTATTACTTTCGTTACTATGTTTATGCCACATCCAATGAAACTACCCCCTGTAAGTCTGGCAAAATATTTTGTCACCTTCCTTGATATTTTGTTTTCTCTCCATATTTGTAATATCAGATTATAAAGTTTCTCTTGTAGTTTATTCCAAATTTCTGCCGGGATGCCATTTTCAACTGTACTTATTTTATTTCTTAGTCTATTTATTATTGTCCTGAATTCTAGGTTGGTTCAAGTACATCTCCTTATGTTACTACTTTTTCATTTGGCAGTTCATGTTTACTTTTCTCGAGAACAGCCATTTTTAATCAACACGAATTCGTTCCAGTGGAATCCTACGGTTATGCATACATATTTTGTATGGAAGTAAGATAAATCTTGTATAAATAGAAGTTGTTCATTGTATATTTTTTATATATTAGTAAGACTCTTACCGTTTTTTCATTGTTCCTTTTCAAATATTGAAGGCTTTTTCCATTTACATGATTTTTTGGTTTGGTATTACAAAATATCGCATTTAATGCTCAGATTTAAATAAACGACAAAGCTTAGGTCAAAAACACCATTAAAGGTTGAATATTGTTCCGTCCAATCAGTAGCATGTAACAGTAAACAATTTTATTACTTTGTTAAATTTAGCTAGTTATAAAATTAAGTGTTGATTATTAAAATTACCCAAATCAAATAAGTAAAAATATTTCTATTTTTATTAACTGAAAGATTCGTGAAATGTACTAGAGTTTAGTAACAACCAGATGGTAAAAATATAATGTTTAGTTCGTTTAGAACATATGGCATGTCAAAAAAAGTGATCTGCTAAATAATTTAATAATTAAATAAGATCATTTTAACACGTATGTACCGGGTGCGTAAAAAGTCAGCTGTATATAAAAACCTATTTATCTTAACTCCCAAAATATGAATTATTCTTTTATCAATTCATAAAAACAAAAAGAATAAACTTAGATGCTTGTCTTGAATTCTCTGGTTAGATTTTCAGGATGAAATTTCTTATTGTAAGTATAATTTTATTTAGGAAAATGGTGTTTACATGTAGTAGAATTTTATGAAGATAGTGAAGATCCTCTTTTGTAGAGAATTCAAGAAATCCACCGATTTTCCCTTCACCTCTTCCATCGTCTCGAACCTGGCTACTTTCAACTTAGATTTGATTTTCGGAAGTAGAAAGAATCACAGGGTGCTAAATCAAGCGAGTACAGCACGTTTTCAAGCACTCAGTAGATCTGTTGACAGTCGAGATTTTGGTCAGGGGGTAATTTTTTTTAGATCCAACTTTCTTCGTGCAAAATTTTTCAGGTAGTTTCTTTATAGGCGTTTAGAGTTTCAGCAATCATCCGAATTGTCATACGACCATCTCAGCGCACAATTTAATTGATTTTGGTCACTGTTTGTTTGCGAAGTTGAAACAAACACAGGTCGACCTTGATGTTGGTTATCTTCGGTGCACTCTCGGCCTTTATAAAACCCTTTATACCAATCGAAAACACACATACGAGATGGAGAATTACCATTTCAACAACTTATAGCACTCAGTCGTAGTTTTTTTTTAATTCAACAAGAAATTTCTCATTGATACTTATGTTTTTCGTCACACATTGTTATCGACAAAAACTTATTTTTTTACTGAAGTACTTCCATCCATTCAACGTTGCATTCGTCATCCCCCTGTCCCTCTAGCATGCCTTCAAAGCTCGCAGTCTCGAGTTACGAGGTCATAATTCGCTGCACCTGCACCGTATCATATTTCATTAATCAGATTTCATGGATACTCGTATCATAGTTCTTTAGTTACTTTATATTTGTAGTTTAGTTTTTTGTTAACCACTCAAAGAATAACATCTTTCTTGTAATAATCGAATAAAATATCTTTTTAAAAATAGTATCTCTATTTGGAAAGACATATCTGGCGCAGTCAGTAGGATAACGCGTGTTGTCCTAACGTGTTTACAAAATACGAACTTACATCCCTTCAGTGGAACCAGTGCAAATCATCCCATCTGTGGAAATCGTTCCTTGTGTGGTACAGTTACGTGGTGGGCAAAAACTCGAGGAAGGTACAACTAGCCAGAAAACCATCGAGGTAAGTGCTAAGTTTCCTTTTTGCCTTTTCCTTATTTTTCAATGATTCGGGAAGGATAGTTGTTAAGACAATTTTATTTGTAATTAATTAAAACCTTTATGATTGATACTGATTCCATAGTAGAATCTCTTAAGAGTTTGAATATCAGCAGTGAAAGTAATAATAGTAAAGTTAAAATGCCAATCGGTCAATTAGAACCTCGTCCTATCAACTGGGAGTTGTTTAAGTCAAAAATTTCAAATATCAAACCTTATGATGGGGATACGAATACTCTCAACAAAATTATTTCTCTTTGCGATAACCTAATCGCGACGTATAAGGATTATAATGATAAAGATTTGAGCGATCATATTCTTGAATGCATTCAGGGTAAGAGCGATCATATTCTTGAATGCATTCAGGGTAAGCTTGTCGGAAAAGCCGAACTAATGGTCGGGAATACAGTAGAGTTGAATAGTTGGGAACTGTTAAAAGGTGCGCTTAGGCAATGTTTTTCGGACAAACGGAATTTAGAATGCTTAACGCAAGAGCTCACGCGAAACAGGCCGCATAAAAATGAAAGTTTGATAGAATTCGGGAATAGGTTGCAATTATTGAGAAGCAGCATCATACAAATAATTAGTAACGATAATAATCTTAATCAAAACGAGAAAATTATACATATGCAATTTTGTGACAATACGGCATTAAATACCTTTATTGCGGGCTGCACCGGTACTTTACGAAACAACATGCATTTAAAGCAACCAGCATCACTTATGTTAATGAATTTGAAAATTTCGAAAAGCTTTATTCTCGTTCAAATGATCAAAGGTCCTACCAAAGCAAAAATAATTTCAGAAATCAGAATTACGGCCCCCGAACTCATCAACACCACGGCAACCAATATTATCATCAGTCAGCTTCTTCTTATCCCTCAAACTCTAATTCTAATGCGTATTTATCTCAAGGCCCTTCGTGGCCTCGTCAACCCATTAACGTTCAACCCCAACAATTACCACCCAGAAAATACCCAACTAATTCAGATGTTTTCGGACCTCCTCGTAATGTTTTCAAACCTAATCAAACTCCTATGCATCGTCTTCCAAAACCTGAGCCAATGGCTATTTCTACAAATTCAAGACTACCCCCATCATATAGTAATCCAATAATGTTAGAAGCAATTATTTTCAAAATAACGGCCAAAGGTCGAATTTCATAGCTGAAGAATTATTTTCTAACGACTACATTGGGACGGAATGCGAACCGACGCATGGCGACGTCGACGCAAACCCCCATTTTCGCGAGCAAGAAAACTATGTAGATTCTGATTATGTTAGTGAAAAGTTTCAAGAGAATGCCTCAGTAAACCCCATAACTTAATCGAACTGAACATTACCTCTAATAATCCCTTACCCTATATCAGTATTTCTAAACCCCCATTAAATCTGCTAATAGACACCGGAAGTACTAAATCAATCTTAAAGCCTATCATTTGTTACGGTTTTTCTCGTTAATATATATCATTCGCATAAAAAAGACATCAATCATGCAGTTTTGGTCATAATAAATAAACATTCCTACCTTAATATCAAGTCAGACTAGCTTCGTACGTCGACAATTTCTAGGAATATCATTAATGCAGTGAGTCAATAGCCTGGTCGTCAATTTGTTTAGCACCAACTAATAGTTTAAAGGAAATAAATACACTCAGTAGAATAGTTACAGTAATCTGTATATACACTTAAAAAGCATGAATTTTGTTATATGATGTACAATTGAATGTAAACAAACTTTTCACTACTCGAATCAAACAGCTGATTCGCCATATGTCATATCCTCGTTTATTCTTCTTTTTCAAACGTTGAGAGATCTGTGATTCGTACGGAAGGTGGCCTACCGGTGTACTGTGGTTGTACATCAGGGTATAATAAGTGATGTTTTATGTTGTAAATACAGTCGGGGGGTGTGGTATATTTGCGAATATAGGTTATTTTTGAGTAGTTAATTATTGTATTTATACGGGGGTTTTAATATGCGATGTGCAAGTAGAGTAATTTCACTCCGAGGTCATAGAACGTATGTGCTCCAAACTGCTCGAGTGAGAGTGTCTCGAACGGAAAGGTGGGTTGTCAATGAAACCTGTCGTGTTTCCTTTTTCTTTCGGATCAACGTGGTGTTGTATGCAGGTGCTTATTGGGAGCCCCAAAAACAAATTCGCATGAAGATTCCACATTCATCCCGCAGGGGAATATGAATTTGAGGGGGTAGTTTGGTTTGGGTGGAGTAGTGAGAGTTGGAGAAGTTGGTGGAGTTAGTATTTCGTCCAGACCTCATCTGTGAGAGGCAGATGGATTTGTAAGCCCAGTCACCTACATCGCCATGCGGTTAAGTTCAGATAACGGCTTTTAACTACTATATTAGCAGCACACAGGAGAACCCTGTCTTAGCCAAACAGGTGAGACTTATTTGTTTTAACATTTTCTGTAACTACTAATTGTTCCTCATAGTGTTGCGGATAAGATGACACCACCTAATTATATGTTCATGATAGAGCTTGTGTATAGTATGTTGGGGGTAAAGTACTTGTTAGTAAGGGGTGGTTATCTCGGGTTTGTTACTTTTAGACTTTATAGGGGGTAATATACTTACGTTATCGAGTAGATGGTATAATTGAAGTCTACCTTGGGTTTTTTTCAAAAAAAGTGGGCCGTCCCACTCGGGTAGTAAATGGTTTTGAGTAGGATAATATTAGGAGTCACACTGGGATAAATGTGATGAATTCCCAGGGTGGTTCAATGTCAATGGAGTGTAGTGACAACACTAATTAGTGTATTATTTTTTCTAGGGTTTTGTTTTTTTTGGGTTTTAAACACTTATTCTGGGGTATTGTTGGATCTTTGGTGATTCGTATTTACCGTATTGGATTAGTTCCGGAGTCCCCTTAGTGTTAGTTCGTAGTACCACGGCATTCCTGGGATGCTTACAACCTCACCTTAGTGACTGCTACCTCAGAAACAACTTGTGGTTCGTCAGGATTTATCACCAGCGGGGGAAGACGCGCAAGTTTTAAACATTTAATATTTTTTTTTATAATCATTTCTTTTTATAGCGTATATATAACTTGTACATATATATAATTCACCATTTGTGAACATACAAGTGGCTTGTAATTTATTTTTTTTTCTTGGTCATTTATTACTCTAGGTAGAGTAGGTAAGTTGCGTCTGAGCTCACACGGAACGTTTATGATAATTTATATTGTTTTTTTTTGCTTTTGGTAAGTTTACAATTTGATATGCGCAGATAAGCCACGGTATGGGTAACCCTTCAGGTTCTCACCGTTTTCATTTTATATGATTGTAATTTTTTTTTGCAAGTTTCAGAAACTAACTTAACTCAGAACTGGTCTCTGTTTCAAATCCTTCTGAGCATTCATTTATCAATTTTGGGGTAGGGGTATATAGGATTTTAAATAATTGTATTATTGTAGATATTGAACTATAAGGGACTTTTGTAAATGTCCACAGTTCGTGAGAGATTTCATATCGATCTGTTTATATTTTTTTTATAGTAAGGGTTGATGGACCTTAAGTGTCCACTGTGGGAATAACTGCTTCCACAATTTTCATACAACTGTACTCAAACCAAACCACCACCGCAATAAATCATTTCTCTTGTGAGTTGAGTTACGAGTTTGATTTTGGTAATCCTCTCCTAATTGGGGGTAAACTACGATTCGGGAAGTAAACTGGGGTATTTACTCGGGTACGGTTTACCTGGCGCCTTGGGTTTTATAGCTTATTTTGATCGTTCGTTACCAGCATACGAACCTCCCTTAACGTAAGTGGGATAAGTGCATAGGTGCACGGGGTTTGATTTTACGTTACACATTGCCGAAAAAATTCTATCCCAATTGCATATTTAATTCAAATGTATCACTCTCAACCTCTTTGGGAACCAAAAATGTGCAGTTTCAAGCCGACATACCAGCTTTCCAAGAATTTAACAGGAATCATATGTTAAGGTTCATATTATACGATTTTCACTAATTCTTTGATGGAATTATTGGTATCAACGATCTAATTTCCATGAAGTTTAATATAGATTTGAATAACGAGTGTCTTGTTAGTGATAGGGCTCTGTAATTCCAATTAAGTTTAAAAAACCTTCCGATATTAAATTCCAAATATCAATTGGTCCTAGTGAAAGAATCGTAAAGCAAGTACAGTATCGAACGGAGAAATATTAATTGATAAGATAGTTTTAGGTGATATATATGTACCCGAGATGCTAACCATAGCCAATAATGGCTTAGCACTAGTAGAGTTTATTAATGAAACAAATAAAAGTTTAGCTATAACGTTATTAGAACCCTTAAGTGCAACCCCTTATAACCCTAATTTTTACGAATGTTATAAATTTAAAACTTTTAATAGTCTGGATAAATTTGAAATAAATAAAACCCAAATCCAAAACTTGATTAGAGCTGATCACATGAATCCGGAAGAAAAGTCGAAAATAATTAAGTTATGTAAACAATATAAAGAATTATTTTTAAAACCCAGCGATCCTCTTACGTTCACTTCAAGAGTTAAACATTGTATTCAAACCACCGACGAAGCTCCAGTACACGTAAAATCGTATAGGTACCCGTATGCCCTTAAAGAAGAGGTGCAACGGCAAATAAATGATATGCTAGACAAGGGCATAATAAGACCGTCGTCGAGCCCATGGAGCTCTCCCATATGGCTTGTAAAAAAGAAGCTAGACGCATCGGGGCAACAAAAATGGCGGCTTGTGGTAGATTACCGCAAGCTGAATGGAAAGACTATTAGCGATCGGTACCCCATCCCAAATATAAATGAAATTTTGGACAAATTGGGGCGTGCCCAATATTTCAGTACCATCGACCTTGTTAGCGGATTCTATCAAATAAAGTTGAGCAAGGATTCGATAGAAAAAACGGCATTTAACGTAGACCATGGTCATTACGAGTTCTTATGTATGCCCATGGGTCTAAAGAACTCGCCCAGTACCTTACAGAGGGTAATGGACGAGGTTCTTAAAGATTTGCAGAACAGGGTGTGCCTTGTGTATATGGATGATATAATTATTTTCAGTACATGGTTGCAAGAGCACATACAAAATCTTAAATTAGTTTTCGAAAAATTAAGACAAGCGGGACTAAAGTTACAGCTAGATAAATGCGAATTCGTGCGTAGAGAAGTAGAATTCTTGGGGCACGTTGTGACGCCCGACGGGATTAAACCAAATCCCAAAAAGATCGAAGCCGTGCAACGCTTTCCCATACCTAAAACACACAAAGATCTAAAATCATTTTTAGGGCTCTTAGGATACTATAGGAAGTTTATTCGCAATTTTGCTACGATTACAAAGCCGTTAACAAATTGTCTCAAAAAGAATAACAAAATAGAACACTCACAGGAGTTTATTAACTGAACAAAACTAATCTTTGCTGTCTATATTCCTATTCTGAAAACTAAATCCTTAGACTTTTACCGTATTTACCCTATTATCCAAGCTAATAAAATATTTGTCCCTTCACACCCTTACTTGGCACGTAACGAAGAAGACGTCCAGGTTGCAAACCAAGAATGCGAAAAACTGGAGGAAATTTACTATTGTACCCAAGAATCAATCCCCATTGATAACTGTACCGACGAACTGATAGGAAGCGGAAAACTACCAGACAGCTGCTATGCCACGAGGTCCATATCCAAAATCCTTTAATCGAGCAGATAACAGCTAATGAAGTTCTAATAATCCCTGGGAAGCAAGTAGAAATAAAATCAAACTGCCGAAACAACAGAATATTCGAAGTAACAAAACCAACCCTTATTAACATACCAGAAGGATGCGAAATCTCCTCGAAATAATTAAAATTCTCCAGAGTCAAATGAATTAGCGAAGGCAAGCCATTAATTTTACCAAAAATTGAATTAGAACAAATTAAGATCAGAAGAAACTATCAAACGCCGAATATGTCAGAAATAAAATTCGATGAGTTATACGAAATCCATAGAATCGCAAAACAACTAACACCGATAGAAGAACAGCATAATACACACGAAATCCGTGTAGTGATCCCTTAAAAGACATTAAAGACAAAAGGACACTAACTTAGAAATAATATTTAAATTCAAGTTAATATTAATTATAGTATGTAGGGAGCATTGATCGGCTATAGTCAATGTCATTTATCAAGGAAAGCTTGTTTTTGTTATTTTATAAACAGACATGTACAGTTTACAGACGGAGGTCGGTGTAGTAAAACACAACTGTTTCCTATATAATGGGTGTGAACGAACCAGGATGATATGATTGTTATTAATACTTTGAATAAGTCGTTTTGATATTTATAATCGTGCATTTTTAAATGTATTAAACTTGAACCCAGTGATTTTATAAATGTGTTATTGTTTATTCTGTTCTCGAATACTGGTTGCTAGGTAAGTGGTTTCCTCCATAATAATATGCCTTTATGGTAAACGTCGAGTATACGAGGGACCCTTACTAAGTAACCACTACATCCGAATCCTATCAATACTCCCAACAATCTTAATCATTGGATGTATCGTCGTAGCTTTCTACGTAATCAGACGAAGATGCGAAAAATAAAAAATCAAGAAAGAAAAAGTCAAAATCATCGAAGAAATCCCCTTGGAGACAGAAAATCACTCCGTTATTTTCGCCTCTTAAGGACGGAGGAGTTGCGAGGTCATAATTCGCTGCATCTGCACCGTATCATATTTCTTTAATCAGAATTTATGGATACTCGTATCATAGTTCTTTAGTTACTTTATATTTGTAGTTTAGTTTTTTGTTAACCACTCAAAGAATAACATCTTTCTTGTAATAATCGAATAAAATATCTTTTTAAAAATAGTATTTCTATTTGGAAAGACATATCTCTCGTTATTTAACAACAAAACTCGTTTATCGCAGATATTCAAAATATTCCAATGTAACAATTACTCATGTAATTCTCTTAATCACGAACTAGAATAACGTAACAAATATTCTTGACCTTATTGAATAATATCAACGTGCAATCATAAATATTTTTTAAATTTTTTTCTGCTTAATATAATCAATCATTTGCATATTCGTGCTAAGGCAATTCCCTCTTAGAAAATATAAAATATTACTTGTACTGAGGTAATTGCGTCGTAAATCGTACCCAATGGGCACTTTGCAATTATTTAAAATCGTTTAAATCCAATAGAAGATTTATCATAATCTGAAAGGTTACAAATCATAATATTAATAGCAATAAGTATAGTAGGTAAATTGATATGAATCCAATGGTTGGTATGAATAAAAACGAAGTACATGCTAATACTACAAATTTAAGGATCCACTTCAAAGTATCTGCTCCATCATGAAGCATCTGGTCAGTTCCGGTAGAATCTACTTTTAGCGTGGGACTATACATTGCGTTTTGACGGGAGCGTTTTAGCAGGGCCCGTTTGGCGGGATAGATAGAACGTATTGTTTTAAGTTAGATCGTCTATACATGTGCGGTACCGAAACGCCGACAGGACTCAACCGCGTCTTGCTGTAGTTTAGCGGTAACCGCATAGCAACAAGAACACATTCTTTCAAACGGTAGCGTTTATACAGTGCGGTTGAACGGGATTAAATTTTCTAGTTAATTCTTAAATTTGGCTTTTTAATTTGACGTTTTATTGCATTAATAGTCATGTTCGACACTGATAAGTTTATTCAGTATGTCCAAGAATACTCAGCAATATGGGAAAAGGGTTGCAAGGAGTATAGTGATCGAAATATAAAAGAAAAAAGCTGGTTCAATATTGGTGGTAATATGTTTGACGACTGGGAAGAAAAAACAGATCTGGAAAAGCAAGAAAAAGGTTAGTAAACTTATTTATTAACTCCCTTTTTATATACAGGTTCTTCCAACGAAAACTTGACTCCCCCCCTCCCTGTAACTAGAGAACCGAAAATTTTTACAAAATTCGCTGAGACCCGTCGATTTTTGTTTTTAGGAGGAGCATTTTTGACTGTCAAGCCAACTTGATATGTTCATCCCTCTAACTCCCAGCCACCCTAACTTTAGAATTTCAAATGGAACTACCCTACTTCCAATACATCATTTGAAAACCCTTTTCTTTGCGAATATTTTGGCGTTTCGTATTTGAAAATCGGTTAGGATTTGACACAGTTATTAAATAAAATAAAAAACTATATTAGTGGTATTTCTTGATTAAACATTTGTATATATCATCTATTGAATTTAAAACATGTGATGTTGCTGAAAAGGTACGGCTCCTGCGTCCATGAAGTAGTCGGCAAAATAATCTCTTACTTCACATCCTTGATCCCGTACACTTGGTCCACAATTATCTACTTCTGTGAAAGGATAAGTTTCCGATTCTTCATAATTAACACCATCTCTTTTGCGAACAAAATTATGCAGAATACAAGATGCTTTTATTATGTCGTCAATGAAATCTGGCTCTACAAGTATAGGAGTATGAAAAACTCTCCATTTATTGGCTAGAACTCCAAATGCGCATTCTACAGAACGTCTACATCTCGAGTGTCTGTAATTATAAACTTTTCCACGAGGATTAAGCTGTCGGAAAGGAAATGGTCGCAAAATATTCGTATGAACTTTAAATGCCTCATCGCCCACAAATACAAAAGGTTGAGGGTTGGTGTTAGTGTTCGGTAAACACCTAGGTGCTGGCAAGTTTAACGTGTCAGAGTATAACTTTTTCCCTAATGGACTGTCTCTAAACACAATTGAATCTCCTTCCTTTCTATAAGCACCAACATCAATTGCTATGAAGCAAAGATTGGCATCAACAATTGTCATTAACACAACCGAGAAAAATTTTTTATAATTGAAATACTTGGATCCAGATTTCTTTGGATTTGTACAACGAATATGTTTTCCATCTATGGCTCCCACACAATTTGGAAAATTGGTTTTTTTGTAAAATGTCTCAGCGATTTCGAGCCATCTCTCCTTAGTAATATCAGGCATCTCGGTTTCTTGTAAGCAAGACCATATGGCTTGACAAGTTTCACGGACAATAACGCCAATTGTGCTTTTTGCTATATAAAATTCATATTGTAAGGCAGCAAAGTTGGTACCAGTAGCCAAAAACCTAAAAAATGAATAATTTACAGTGTTTAGATATTACCCTATGCAGGGTGTCTACTATAAAAACCGCCATACTTCAGGAGGTGATTATACAAGTAATTAAAAGAGAACTTATCAATTTTCTCGAAAAAGTGTTATATTGCATTTTTTGTTCGAAATTACTTGTTTAATCACCCCCTGAAGTTTGGCGGTTTTTATAGTAGACACCGTGTATAAGAGATTGTTTTTAATGTTTGTTTACAGTGAAAGAAATGAAAAATAAGTGGCGACACATTCGAGACAGTTTCGCGAAATTTGTGAACCAGGGAGCTTCTGGAGATCCTGCTCCCAGTAATAAGAAAAAATATGTTTATGCCGATGCTCTGTCCTTCTTACAGCAAAGCATTGAAAAGAGAAGGTATGTGCATTTATATGTCAATAAGGACTTTGATAATGTAAATTGTAATTTTTTTAGAACTTCTGGAAATATTGTGCACGGGGAAGATAATGATGAGACAGAAGAAATGGAAGAAGCAGCTACAAATTCTATTTCAAACGAAATAGGCAGTGCTGCTTCAAACAACGAAATAAGCAGTACTCCATCAACATCCATAAAAAAGAACATAAATCTAAAAAAATCAAACAGAGCGCGTAAGTCGGCAGACTGCACGTCTTTCCAGACACAATTGCTGCAAAAATAGGATGCCTCCCAAAACGCCGAAGAAGACTCTGACAGAGCATTTTTGCTGTCTCTTCTCCCCAATTTGAAAAGGCTCAATGAGGAAGAAAAACTGGATTTTCGTTTGCATACCCTCCAATTCTTCAGGAACCTACGAGACAAAAATAGGCAGCAACCAATTCAGCAGCTTCCCACTCCTTTCCCATTATTTAATTATTCACAACCCTATCAATATTTTCAAAGTTCTTATCCTAACACAAGCCATCAACCACCACAGAACTCCTTACGTCATACACATAACTCCTTACATTCTGCACATTCACGGTACCCCACTGGTCAAACAACACCGCTGTTATCTCCAACCCCTTCTTCGTCGCAACTGTCACCTCATTCTAATGAGTCGTCCGTACACTCTCAACTTTCCGAATACCTTAACCTCGATATATAAAATTTTATAATGTTAATATTAAAACTAAAAATAAAAAAATCTCTTCCAACTAACCTGAGTGTTATTGTCAATCTTTCCTCTGCACATATTGGGTTCCTCCAATGAGTTACTTGTTTTGTGATATAAGGACGTAATGCATTTAACAATTCATCAAACGTGTTAATTGACATTCGGTAATATCCAAAAAACTTAACTTCATACTTTCGTATGTCATTATAAAATATTGAAAATCTTTCACTTATTTCACGATTAGCATGAAAGGGATGAACGCTATATCTTCTTTCGATTGGTTTTCTAAGTAGGCCAGTAGCTTCAAGGGCACAAACAATTTTAATATTCGATAACATTATTTTTATCGAACCACCTACTTTACCGAAAGCTACAAAGAAATGACTCAGTCGTACGGTTTTTAGCGGGATAAACGATGGATGTATGTCCCGATGAAATTAATCCGGCTGAACGGGTCCCGTTTAGCCGCTCCCGTTAAAAACGCAATGTATAGTCCCACACTTAGTATCTACTTTTAGCCCGTAGTATATGCTACGACATGTGCAGCATCTCCCACTCCTTCTGCTCGGGGAGCAGGTCATGACAAGTTTATTAGATTTTCTGTTCCATCGTTGTTGTCACACAAAATTGTCGAGACTACCCGAAATATTATTTGCTATTTTTCTTGGTTGTCAATTAAATTATTAAAAGTAATAAAGTGTCTTAGTAATTGTGTAAAATGTCTTCAGATGAAGAAATGCCCTAGCAAGAAGAGTCCCAAAATGAAGATGTACATCTGTTATAATGCTAGAAGATTTCAAGATACTGCTGGATAAAAAAATTACACTTGCCATCAAGTCTGCAAAAGATACAGCCCTTAAAAAGTTAACCAATATTTATAATAAAAATACAAAACAAAATTTAGATACTAAACAAATATTAAAAAAAAATTAATAATATGAAAAGCAAAATAAAGAAAATTACGGATATGACAGCAACCTTATTTATATTATTGCCTTTCTTACTAGAAAATTCCGGGCTGCGGCTTACACAGACACAAATAATTTTTCTGGCCTTTTCTAGATAAGTCTGGTCACAAAAACAATGTTTAGATAAGATAGTCCCAAACAGTTATAAAAACACTGCGCATCCGCCATAATTTTAATTTTCATACCTGGCTTAGACAGAGTCGGATTTAGGGTCTATACCAGTGTGCTGTTTCGTAACAGTACATACGTATGCTGTAATGTAATTATGTAATACGTTTTTTAGGGGGAGTGAGTGCAGGCAGAGATGAAAATGTAGATCGATTTACTAATGAGGCGGATATGACACATTTTAGTGATAACAACGAATCAATTGAAAAATTGCAGAAAACATTACTTATTAAACAAATAAATGCTGCTATAGCTCAAGAAAAGGCCGCTATAGCTCAGGAAAAAGCTGCCGAAGCGGTAAGAAAAGCCGCAGGGGCTGTAGAGCAATTTGTAGATTACTTTGCACGACAATGCGAGCATTGAAAATAAGTGAAAAATAGGAGTATTAGTGTATTTTAACTACCTACTTAGTTACTTTTGTTAAGAGAGATTTAAAGTTTCCGTTTTATTATTCTGTACTTAAGTTTATTAAGTTTCATTATTATTATAAAATAAATATTTATCTAAATAAAAAATAGAAAATACCAACTTTTACTTTTCCGCCAACCTATCTAATATGCGAGAAAAGTATTGGTTTACCCACAAAAAAGTTGGAAATTTGAAATTTTTTTTTGAGTTATTTTTACGTTATCCATCAACAACAACACGAAAAAACGGTTTTTAGAAAAAAAATCCTGTGTGTATGTCGTCTTCGTCATTGTCGTCGGCCACTTTTCCTTGCAAGTCTTGTTAGCACGATACAGCCTCCGGAGTGCAATAAGTCACCAATTTTATGATGGAATATTGTTAAGGACATTTCACAGATGAACCCTATTGATTTTCAGCTCACCAGAGCCAGTACAACGGGTGCTATGGTACTTGAAGTACGACATTTTGTCGTTTTTCGAGAAATTTCAGTTTGTTAGCACGATACAGCCTCCGGAGTTCAACAAGTCACCAATTTTCTGATTGAATATTATTCAGGGCATCTCACTAATGAACTCTATTGATTTTCAGCTCACCAGAGCCAATAGAACCGGTGCTACAGTATTTAAGTACGATATTTTTGTCATTTTTGGAGAAGTTTCAGTTTGTTAGCACGATACAGCCTCCGGAGTATATACAAGTGATGAATTTTATGATTGGATATTATTCAGAGAGTCTTAAAGATGAACCCTATTGATATTGAGCTCGCTAAAGCCAGTACAACGGGTGCTGTGGTACTTGAAGTACCAAATTTTTGTCATTTTTGGAGAATTTTCAGTTTGTTAGCACGATACAGCCTCCAGAGAGTATACGATTGATCAACTTTATGAATAAGTATTGTTCAAGGTGTCTCACAGATGTACCCTATTGATTTTCAGTTGACTAGAGCGAGTACAGCGGGTCCTATAAAACTAGATATACTAAATTTTTGGTTATTTTTGGAGAAATTTCGGTTTGTTAGCACGATACATCCCCCGAAGTGTATACAAGTAACAATTTTATGATAGAATATTGTTCAGGGCCACAGATGCGGAAAAGTTAGTTTTAATCTTTAAAACCGTTTATTACTTTTCCGCCAACCTATCTAATATGCGAGAAAAGTATTGGTTTACCCACAAAAAAGTTGGAAATTTGAAATTTTTTTTTGAGTTATTTTTACGTTATCCATCAACAACAACACGAAAAAACGGTTTTTAGAAAAAAAATCCTGTGTGTATGTCGTCTTCGTCATTGTCGTCGGCCACTTTTCCTTGCAAGTCTTGTTAGCACGATACAGCCTCCGGAGTGCAATAAGTCACCAATTTTATGATGGAATATTGTTAAGGACATTTCACAGATGAACCCTATTGATTTTCAGCTCACCAGAGCCAGTACAACGGGTGCTATGGTACTTGAAGTACGACATTTTGTCGTTTTTTGAGAAATTTCAGTTTGTTAGCACGATACAGCCTCCGGAGTTCAACAAATCACCAATTTTATGATTGAATATTATTCAGGGCATCTCACTAATGAACTCTATTGATTTTCAGCTCACCAGAGCCAATAGAACCGGTGCTACAGTACTTTAAGTACGATATTTTTGTCATTTTTGGAGAAGTTTCAGTTTGTTAGCACGATACAGCCTCCGGAGTATATACAAAAGATGAATTTTATGATTGGATATTATTCAGAGCGTCTTAAAGATGAACCCTATTGATATTGAGCTCACTAAAGCCAGTACAACGGGTGCTGTGGTACTTGAAGTACCAAATTTTTGTAATTTTTGGAGAATTTTCAGTTTGTTAGCACGATACAGCCTCCAGAGAGTATACGATTGATCAACTTTATGAATAAGTATTGTTCAAGGTGTCTCACAGATGTACCCTATTGATTTTCAGTTGACTAGAGCGAGTACAGCGGGTCCTATAAAACTAAATATACTAAATTTTTGGTTATTTTTGGAGAAATTTCGGTTTGTTAGCACGATACATCCCCCGAAGTGTATACAAGTAACAATTTTATGATAGAATATTGTTCAGGGCCACAGATGCGGAAAAGTTAGTTTTAATCTTTAAAACCGTTTATTTTTTTTATTGATTTACTGTTTTAACGTTGTCGGTACATCAGTTCTGCAATTTCATTACGAAGCTGTATACCTCTGCGTCTAATTGCAGCATTATTTGGTTCAGCATATAATGCAGGCATAACTGGTTCTTCTACATCAATTGCTTGAAAATGTTCATATTCATCGTTCAAAAACTTGGCACAATTATGTAAAATAAATCCACACACGTTCTCTTGCATGTACTTTATTAAAATATCTTTCAATATTTGTTTCCGGATTTTGGAATGGTGTAAGCATCCAAGGAGTTACAGCATATTCGGAATCACCCAAAAGACATATTCTTTTTTGATTGTTGTACATAATAGGACAGGTAGAAGAATTATACCATATTGTAGAATCGTGGACAGATCCAGGCCATGTTGCATCTACGCTGGTAAACATCTCTCTACTGTCACACGTGGCTTGCACATTTATTGAGGCTACTCCTTTTCTATTAATATATTCGTCACCATGTACAAAAGGTTTTAAAATTTGGACATGAATCAGGGTTGTATAGAAAAACCCATCATTAGAAAAAACCCCTGGGTTTTATGGGTGGGTTTTTGTGTTTCTTTGTTATAAGAAAAATCCAGATGAGTTTTTGTAATAAAATTTGCTATAACAACTAAGAATTAAGAAACACGAAACACCGATGCATATCAAATCCAATTTCCAATTTATTTTTAAAAAAAATCTTGCTTTTTTTTACATTTAATTTTAATTTTATTAAGAGAAACAAAAAAATCAAGATTCCAGATTCTAAAAATCTAAAAGCAAACAAAAAAATACAAAATGGAGATCTAATACAACTACAAAATGAAAACCTTGTTCCTCTAAGTACATATAAGTAATACTAATATAAGTGATAACAATAACATTATACCTATTATAAAATTATTTGGATTTGGTTTGGTTGGATGGTTTGTTTAAAAATCTGTAAATTTTCACCATCTTCGATACTTTTTCAACACCTAGCTGATTTCGGAGCTTTGACCAAACATGACCAAAAGTTGAAAATATGCGTTCTATTGATGCACTTGAGGCTGGACAGCTATGCAAGTTTGAAAAGAAAGAGCACATATCAACTAGGTTTTCATACTTCTTGATTGAAGTTTCATTGTTTTCATTTTGTTTCTTCAAATCCTTTTGCTTTTTCATAAACTTATCTTTATTCAAAAGCCACCATTTGTACCCATTGAAATTTTTGGCCAAGGACAGAAAAGAATGGAAAACATGGGTACAGGAAGAACTCCAATCCGACGCCTGAGAAGGCATAAGGATAAGAGAAAGAAAGAGAGTAATAATATTTAAAATCACCGTACTAAATTTTGCATTAGAAATTAGGTTTTATTACTCTCTCGTACATAAAAATAGGCTATAATAAAAAATTATTCAGTACTTCGAGGAACTATCTAGCATTTTCGTAATTTTTCTAAAGCCCTCTCTGTATTTCGAGATTAAATTTCGAAGGAATTTATAAAGTTATCAGCTTGTAAAACAGTAGGCACGCAAGTATAAAGCGTGGGCGTGTGTGAAAACATTATTACCTGTTAACAACACTATGCTTCCGCTTCATCCGTTTGATATATTTTTATCTTATCTGGTACTTCAACTAACCTTTATTATCGTATCTCAAAATATACAGAAGCAGCGACAATATTTTATTATATTTCTAGAAGAATACGCAAATCTAATCTAAACGAAGTGTGATACTAAAAATATCAATTACACAGGGCATCCTGTAGAAAATTAATCGAACGTTCTGCCCAAAAGTATGTACCTGTATTTCAGGTAAAACGTTCGATTTATTTTATTGCTATTCTGGGGTTGTTATCGCATTCGAGAAAAGGGGACTATTTTTATACAGGCTTGTATTAGCTGGCAAAGGGGTCAAGGGCCGATGATAGTGATAACCTCATGCTAAGGTCCCGACTAGTATCATCAGGATAAGAAAATTTTTATTATAATCCACGCATTCACCAAAAAGTTAAATAACATCGTTTGAAAATAAGATGGATTAAAATCGCTACAGAATTTTTCTACTGATACAGGAAGTATTAACTAACAAAGTTATGACTAGTTTGGACAGCTTTGAAATAATATTGTGGGACATTATTTTTAAAACGCTGGTCAGTAGGTTCCATGATTCTTTAACCTTCATGGGACGGACATCAAAATTTTACGAAAAGGACTAACTGGGGTCCGAGAAGACCCCATGCGTAAAATTGCAGAAATGCTGTATTTTACTTTAAATTAAATATATAGAAAAGAAGTTTTATTAAAGTTTTACTATTAACCATTTATTAGTCAAAAATCATCACGAAAAAATACAAAATACCCTAATCACTAATACTACTAGCTACATATCATTTTAACATTCTCTACAAACTATCTCCGATTTTGAATGTTCTAGGCACATAAAGTTATTACACCTAATACATATTTTTCTGGATTTTCTGTCTTTTCCTCTTTGACACATATGGCAGCGCCCTCTGGTAATGTTTTGTTGTTCAACTCTATGTTCTGTTGCATCCAGTAGTTCCGGAAAAACGTTTGTCATATTCCGTTTTCTATTCGTCTGTATGTATTTATTATTATATCGCCGGAAAACGTTTTTCTTTATGAGTTCTTTTCCTAGTCCCAAAATATACATTTTACGTTTATCCAAACTGTTTTTTCGCCAATCCGGGTTTTGCAGTAACCACAATTTATAAGCATTTATTCCTGCGATATCTATAAGATGCGAAAATATTGTCATTGGCCAGCGGTTTGACTTTCTCTGCACTGTATATTCTTTGGCCAACTTATCTGAAGTGTCGACAGCACCTTTTGTTTTGTTGTAATGAAGAATAATTTCTGGTTTATAGTGCTGTTCATCTCCAGCTACTTTACTATCAGTATGCTCACTTGAAAGTAAGATGACAGCATGTTTTTGTTTTGGAACATAGGATACTAGCGTTCTTTGATTTCTAAAAGCAAACATACTTGAAAACTCTTTCTTGTACGATGCCGGTAGAAGTTCCCTAGGAATAAATGTTTTGTTTTTCCGGAGGGTTCCGCATAAAGTAATATTTTTTTTCCAAAACTTGTCAGCAAGTTCTAAACTTGTAAAAAAGTTATCGGTCGTTATTCCAAATCCGCCTTCCAAATGGTCTGTCAAATCTAGGACAACCCTTTGACCTTGACCCTTTTCCGCTTTGTTACCTTGTTTTCCTAAAAATTAATAGATACATAGGAATATAAAGTTTGCCTATATTGCTTTTCAAGTAACTTACCCAAATAAACTTGCATGTTTGCAATATAAGAAGTGGTACAGTCCACAAGAGCCCATATTTTGATTCCATACTTATCAGGTTTACTCTTCATATAGACTTGGAATGGTGCCTTACCCCTAAATGGTACAAGCTGCTCATCTACACATAGATCGCCAGGATTAAGTGATTTTTTACAATTAGAAGTGAAAATATCAAATATATCTCTTATCGGAGCTAGCTTATCTACTAATTTTTGTTCTTGTCTTGTTTAAAAATTATCAAAGCGTAAAAATGGAGTAATTTGTTTGAATCTGTCTCTTGACATTGCAGCCGGAATTATAGGACGACAGTAAGAAATATCTTGACACCAGAGCATATCGATAGCCTCTTTCGATCCGTGAAGTGCGCCAAGAATAAGCAACAATCCAATATAAGCTTCAATCTCTGTAGAATCAACAGGTACAAAAACTTTAATTTTATTCGGATTTTCTATATTCCATTTATCATAATATGTTTGTGCCTTTCTGTTTGTTTCGGTTACTATTATGTTCAGAATATCCGGAGATAGGAAAAGAAGAAAAGCGTCTTTTATACTTGAGATATCAGAACTGTAATTTGTAAGGCCTAGAGCATGTCTCCGAATATTAACTTTTGAACGTCTAACTTTTGTGTTTTCTGGAATTTTGACCACTCAGTTCCATCTTTAGATTTATATACTGGAATGCCCTGGCTGTTACTAACTGTTGGTTCCTCTGGGTTCGTTTTCTCTATACTTTGATCAACAACTATTACATCATTTTCTTCCTCTAGTTCTGTGACAATGTCTTCATTTTCTAAGTCACTCGATGTTTCCTCATTGATAACACTATCAAACTCTGGATCATCACTTTCAAGTATACGTAACATCTCATCGTCAGTAAGCCCCTTGCGATTGATTCTAAATAAAAACTGACTCATTTTCAAAACGATGTACCCTACTCGCAATATCACAAGAGACTAACCCGAATATTCAAGTCTAAAAATTATATCGCAGTGCATTTGAACTGGTAATTTACATTTTACAATTATATGGGTAAATTCCCTGTGAGTAAACAAACGTTAAATGTATGGGATTCCCAGATTTTACTAACAGTTACCGGGATTATTTTATCGGGCGTAAAAGGCTGACCGGGGTCTGAAGAGACCCCTGGAATATAAAACTATTTTTTGTTTATACCAGCTAATAAAAACTACTAAATACATCATATTTTATGAAAATAATTCATAAACTGCAGCTAGATGAAAGATCAATGTTTAAAAATTTGCGTTTGCAAAGATACAGCAAAAACATACGTCATGGGGTACAAACGGACCCCGGCTAGTCCTATGAAGGTTAATCAAACAAAAAAAATAATATATAAATTACAAACTTAACCAAACTCATCAAAACGACTCTTATTCCTCCTCTGCTTGCCACCAATTCTCTCTTCTCTTTTTTTAAACTGACAGTTGCCGTAGCCTCAAATAAATAATATTAACGAGCCACCAATCTACAATGACTCAACTCCTACAATATTTAAAATAATTTGAGATTTTGGGGAATAAAAATTATAGTTTAAAAACATGCTTTAATAGCAAGCGAACTAAAAAGTATAAAGTAATTTTTAAGGAGAGGAGAGTTTGTGTTACTGCAATAGAAAATCCAACAATCAATTATGACTAATTAATTTGGAATAAAATCAATATAAAAATTAAGATATTAACAAAAAATTCAAATATAGTGAAAAACCGTATTGTGGAGGTTTTACGGGACCACTCATTTCCTCACGTATGAGTCTATAGATGGTTGACTTTCCAATCACAGTCATTCTTTGCACGCTTCCACTATACCATCGATACTTATTTCAATTTTTTTTGTTTACGCGAATTAAATACGTTTTTCGTTGACCATTTATTAATTTGGATATTAATGAATTATTTTATTTAAAAAATGATGCATTACCGCACTTTTTGTGATTTTGACGTTTTGATGACATTTTGATATAGACAATATTATACCAATATCATTATGGATATTTTCCAAGTTGTTTGAAGTCATTTTGATGATACTTTGATATTTACAACCAGCTATAGTCATGAACATGAAAATAAATCACAGACTAACATCATACACTTTAATTAACAATTTTCATGCATAATTATTTTCGATTATTTATAAAAATATTCAAACTCGAACATGCATAGTTTGCACTCGGCAACACTGCAGCAGGTAATTCAGCATGGTTTTTCTAACTCCATAACTGTGCAATTACGAATTTACAATAACTTTTTTATAATTCGCGTATAAAAGAGACTTCATTATAACATTGTTTACTGTGTCACAATGAAGCTCTTTGAACACCGTTATAGTAATTTTTAGTGTACAGTTGATTATTGAATTTAGTTATATTTTGATTTGACATTTGACTTTAACCGTGACCCAAATTGTAAATAAAATGGTCTAGCGTTGTTCTAGCTAGCAAATTATTATATTAAATGTTCTTAAAGGTAAATTAGAATGATTTGGTAAAATTTGAGAAAACCTACCTGACACCGATTTTGAAAATTCTTTTTTAATTATGTAAGGCACTTACTAACAAACACATAGCACCACAAATTTTGCTGCGGAAACACTTAATAAGCGCATTAGAAGGATTTTCATTTTCGAATTTGTCCCTTTTCGAATGGATATTTTTCATATTTTCTTGTTGTATATATACACATATATTCTCGAAGTATAATATTTAATTTCTTCTTAATAGAGATGGGATAATTGTAGACTGAATCATTACGATAAAAACACTAGTTTTTTTTCAAAATGACTTTGTTATGCTTTGACAACAATCTCAACTGACATTTGCTAATCACTGACATTAGCGACGTTGCCAAATTTATGAAATTACGAAAAATGTAAGTCTCGATTTCGTTTGTATGCAGTTACATCGATATTTTTTATCTATGGTTATTTCGGAATTCCATGAAGTTAGTTTGCAGAAAAAGCGCGCGAATTGCGAAACGTCGACCCGGCGCGCTCGCTTCGCTCGCGATTTCAATTCACATTATTCTGTAATACGGGCTTAAATAAGTATACCACATACGTTATTAGGAATATATGCACAATTTGAAAAGAAAAAAATTTGTATGAACAGCTATCAATAGTTTGCAAAAAGAAGCGCCGGGTCAACGTTTCGCAGTTCTCGCGCGCACGAATTGCGAAACGTTGACCCGGCACATTATTCAGTAATACGGGCTTAAATAGGTATACCACATACGTGTATAGGTTATTCATTGATATGTGTTAGGTGTCGGGGAGCGATCTTTAAAACATATGTTTGCTGTTTAAGCCATAACGGTTAGATCATTTACTCATTTACACCTAGATTAGTTAATAGGTTTGAGCTGAATAATTTTGTCAGCTGAGACCTTTAAAATAAGAAGCAGTAGTTGATATATTCTTCTTTTTTAATTTTTCTATTGTCAACTTTGGCAACGTTGTTAAAAATTTGAAGTAAATATTAGAATTTTCACACTTTTTATATTGAATTTTTACTGTTGATATGTGTTTCCGCGGAGAAATTTTTGGTTTTCCAGGCTAGTTAATTAATGTTTTATACTGTAAAAACATTTTTTTCAAATTCGTGCTACATACAGATTCTCAAAATTTTCCAATGATTTATATATTAAAATTATTACGCGCACGTTTATTTATCAATTGTTTATTTTTATATTGTATAGGATCAATATATAGGTATACATAACGTTCGATTTTTGGGATAAATTACCAGATATGTATGTGAAGATGTATTACAGAAATAATTATGTTCATGATATAATATAAATAGATCGCAAGAAGAAGAAGCTCTTTTTTAAACAAATAATTATCCTCTGCTTGCTTAAATGAAAGTTTGTTTACAATTTACACAATTATTCGGTTATAATATGTCAAAAGTCAGAAGTGCTGAATAAAACCATCTGTGATCTGACCAATCAGGAATCTACAGAATTGCCAACTTAAATTCAAACCACTCCTCCTAGTTTAGAAACAGGGATTATAATTAATTCTATTTTATTTAAAAGATTAAATAAATGCGAATTATAAAAAATATTGTATAAAACTTGTGCCACAATGACTTTCTGTAGTACTCGTGATTTGCACAACTCACCGCTTCGCGGTTCGTTGCGCAAACTTCACTAGTACTACAAAGCGAGTCATTGTGACACTTGTTTTACAACTAACTGTTTCACAATGACAACTTTTTTGATAATTCGAATTTTATATTTTTTAATGACTGAGATTTTTAGCAAACGTGATTTTTACATGAAATTGAAAATATATGGAGTTAATGACATTCTACGTCATTGGTATGGAGTTGACATTATTGTCTCCTGATAGTCTTTGGAATTTTGTCATAAAAAACGAGTTTACGGTTAACGAAAAAATATTGTAATCAAATCAATTGTTAATGGGCGATTAATAAAGTCAACTATTAAAGGCACTCACTCGCTGTCGCTCGTTCGTGCTTTAAGCAGTTTCATTCATTAATCCATTAACAAACTAGTTTATTAAATAACTATTAATATTGTTACGAAACAGAACACTGGTATAGTCCCTAAATTCGACTCTGTCTAAGCCAGGTATGGAAGTTAAAATTATGGAGGACGCGTAGGGTTTCTTAGAATTGTTTACGAATAGTGACTATCTTATCTACATTGTTTTTGTGACCAGTCTTATCTAGAAAATGCCAGAAATCCAATTGTTTTTGTACTCTAGAATTATCTAGTGAAAAAGGCATTAATATATAAGGGACCGATCAAGAAGAATTTAGTTAGTTGATAATTTGACATCGTGAGATAAACAAGTAAATAAGTGAATATAAATTAATGAACTGTTTATATAAATTAGTTTAAGTGAATATACTGTGTATATAAGTAGTGAATAGTGCAGTGTTTAAATAAATTAGTGTGTTTAAAATTTATTCCACCCGTTTATTGTTTAAATAAATTAGAAAAACATTACAATATAATTATCGATCGTGGATGGATAAAGCATATTTAGATATACGTGTAAATTGATTGAAATCTGAAAGATTTTCCATTTTCTTATCGAAGTATGCCGTTTCTAAAATAATGTAATCTGCTTGATATATTCAACTATGTTTCACGTCGCAAATACAGGCATTGGCTGTTAACTATCATTGAGACCATTATCTTTTCAGGTAAAGTGCTTGTCAAGATAAATGGTTGAATACAATAAAAGGTTATGTCCATTGCAAGCCGTGTTTATCTATTTTCTAGCTATAAATAGATCTAAAAAGATAATAAACAACGGCTCTCTAATGGCGGAGCCCAAATAAGTTATTATTGAGTCAGAACCATTTTTCGTGAAAATAACTTCATATGATTTTAGGATACTGCTTAAATATAAAATTCACATTTATTGATATTTTTAGAATAACAAGCAGGCACGCCATTCGAATGGTCATATTATAAGGGTTTATTGCTCTTCTCCTTTTTAAAATAGAGTATAGTTCTAATAACTGACTCGCCCAAAATTACTGTCTCGGTGTAATTGGGCCTTAGCACAATCTCAAGCGGCTTAGTCCTTTTGAGCCTTCGTATCGGTGGTTGGTTGTCTAAAAGCTGGAGCACTTTAAAGTTGGGATGTTTGTGAAGCCACTCTTCATGTCTCCTGGCGAATATTTTGATTTCTTCTGGAATAGATTTGACTTGGAGGTCTCTATGTAAATCGATCTCGCCAAGGAGCATCTGTAATATTATTTAATCTTCGATTTTGGAATGTTCAGGATTTTTTTCCAAGGAAAACCACTGAGGAACATAACAGTAACAATTATTCATATTCAAAATTAATAATAACACGGGAAAACAATTTAATTTACAACCTCGATCTTACACTGCTTTAAGTCACCCAAAACAACGTATATTAATTTAGTTATGAACCTATTTGTTCTGAATTTAAAGCTACTTTATCTTCAAATGTTTTCTAAATAATTATAAACCCATCCCATATGTTTTTATGCGTTAGTGATTCACAGTTCTGTAATAAAAAAAATATTTAAAATTTCATACAGTCAATTAAAACTAAATAAAAAATAGTGTAAACCAAAAGCAGATTAACCCATAAATAAACTTATTATTGTAATTATTTTGTTTGTAAGTAGTAAACTACATTTACAAGTGTTGCTATTCCATTAAATTTTAAAAATGACTTCTTACAGCTCCAAAACATTCTTGCATACGTTTTTTCATTTTATTAATAGCAAAAAGCTATTAAGAAGAGTAGTGCAAGTAGTTTATATTTTTTACTTTGACAAACGCCTTCACTGTTTTGACTGCCTATCATCAAACTCTGACATGTAATTTGAAAACGGCTTCAACACTTTCACGAAGATGTCTATTTGTTATGGTTCATTACGTCGTCCAAACGACGCTTTTTTGTTCCGGTTATTTCAGTTCTTGAGTATAGTAATTTACAAAAACAATAATAAAATTGTGTATTTTAATTGTTTCTCGACAATTATCAAGATCTCTACCACATGGTTTCGTTCTATATTTATACACACCTGATTATCTTTCTAATACGCCTCAAATACACAGGGCCGGACCCAACAACTGTCAATTTATTAAAAAATAAGCGGTTTTAAAGATTAAAACTAACTTTTCCGCATCTGTGGCCCTGAACAATATTCTATCATAAAATTGTTACTTGTATACACTTCGGGGAATGTATCCGAAATTTCTCCAAAAATAATAAAAAATTTAGTATATCTGGATTTATAGGACCCGTTGGACTCGCTCTAGTCAACTGAAAATCATTAGGGTACACCTGTGAGACACCTTGAACAATATTCAATCATAAAATTGATCTATCGTATACTCTCTGGAGGCTGTATCGTGCTATCAAACTGAAAATTCTCCAAAAATGACAAAAATTTGGTACTTCAAGTACCATAGCACCAGTGGTACTGGCTTTAGTGAGGTGAATATCAATAGGGTTCATCTTTGAGACGCTCTGAATAATATCCAATCATAAAATTGGTCACTTGTATATACTTCGGAGGCTTTGTCGTGCTAACAAACTGAAACTTCTCCAAAAATGACAAAAATATCGTACTTAAAGTACTGTAGCACCTGTTGTATTAGCTCTGGTAAGTTGAACATCAATAGGGTTCATCAGTGAGATGTCCTGAATAATATTCAATCCTAAAATTGGTGACTTGTTGAACTCCGGAGGCTGTATCGTGCAAAAACAAAACAATTATAATTATTATACATATAAAATTTTATCATTTATATATTATGATTTCCATGGTCGTTTAATTACGAATTGTATACTTTTATAAGTGGAAAAATGTGGTGTAAGATAAATGTAAGCATTGTACATATACAGAAAATGCCAGAGTCAACAAAAAAATATGACGGAAACCAAACAATCGAGAACAAGAGCAAAAAGTTGATCAAAGAAAATATTGGTTGCGTTCAGAAAACACAACTGTTGCACAACCGTTGAGTAAATGTTCTGTGAACGCACATTGATCAGTGCGCGAAGCTCAACATGTTTGGTGAGCGGACGTCATTTTTCTGAGCGGTTTTCAATTGCGCTTAGTGAGCACAACACGTTGCAAATTGTGATGTTTATATAAAGATCTATGGCTTTATTAATAGTAAACAAAACAAAGATTATATTTAGTAGGGTTATATATGTTTTAATTAAAATATTACAACATGAGTGATGAATATGAAGCGATTTATACATATAAAAATGTTACATACAGCATAACAGATACCAAAAATGTTCACGTATAATAATAATAATTAATTCAAGGTTTTCCATCGAACAGATACATTTAAATAGCTCTTGCAGACATCCTTAAATGCTCCTTAAAAACTAAATCATTGTATGCTGGAATTATTTCTTCGTAATAATTTCTGTTTTTTTCTCGAATATCACGTCTTCTCACGTTATAATCCTGCAATGGTTCCTGTAAATGTTCTACTACATGGGCTATAATATTTTGGTTAATATCTATTACATTATTACCATCATCTAATAATGCAAGAATTAAATTGTTTCTAGCCCTAGCCATAATTTTAATTTCTCAAATATTTATTCCAAAGACAATACAATCTATAATAAAGATTATCTATGATCTTTCCAAAAAATGATCGTTCAGAAGACATA
Organism: Galeruca laticollis; assembly: GCA_963921935.1. Lineage (NCBI taxonomy): Eukaryota > Metazoa > Arthropoda > Insecta > Coleoptera > Chrysomelidae > Galeruca > Galeruca laticollis. The sequence goes on from OY998178.1 coordinate 12,044,866, forward strand.
CGTCAACCATTCATTGCTGAGTGAGCGCTCACTCACCAGTTGAGTTATAAGGTATGTTTTCTGAACGCAACCATTGTAGTCAGAAGTGAGAAGATATTAAAGAGAGAGTGATAGGAGAAAATAGGACGGGAAAGCAAAGACAAAAGTATAAAAACTATTGAAATAATGAAGAGAGATTTTTCTTATATCTTACGAATTCTTATTTTTTTAAATTCAAACTAATTCGCTTCCACAAAGGGGATTAGCAATATGCAATATTAATTTTTGTTTAGTAAATTAATGTCCTTAATTTATTTTCAACTGGGCAGCTTTCAGCTAGATGTATATTTAGATCTGCGGTAGCCTACATTTTAGCCGGTGTGTGTCAAACCTAGTGCAATTGACTATTAGGACATGTTTGACTGTTGAATGTTCTTGACATACAAAGCATAGAGGAACATTGTCTTTATTGAAAAGATAAGTATACGTAAATTTGCAATACCCTTATTCTAAGTACACTAAGTATTGTGTTAATTTAAGTTCACCTAGGTTGAATAGACACTGCCAGGGGAACGCCTGTCAGAGACTTGTCAGTAAGATTGAAATAATGAGTTTATTTAAATTGTACTTTTATAAAGTTGAATAAAGTATCTAATATTCTGGTGGCTCCAACACAACACTTAGAATCACTTTTACTTTACCCGTTATGGTTGGATGTTTCCACGATATCAACATTGATTTAAATTCGCGAAGTTTGTCTTGCGATCGCTGGCAGTTGTAAACTTTTTTCCGAATAAGTATTCTCAGGTCACTCATCACACACTTCGTTATAAGTTTAACATTATCACTAACAATCTCACTACGCGTACGCTTCTTCGTTGCCTCTGATACCAATATGTGAAGGAATTCTCATGGAATAGACTGATTTGTTGTTGTTCTTTTTTTAAGCTGTAGCTTAATTTATTGTACTATTGCGTGCTTGTTATAAAGATGTTTCAAAAAATAGATATTACTTAAGGAATCAATAATTAATTTGAGAACATGGAAGATAGCATAGAATTCTAAAGATGTTAGTGAAAGGGAACAATGTTATGCTGTTAGTTTAAGTTGAAGTCACTATTGCAGCAACAACTCCAGCTGGAGATTCCGAAGCATCCGTGTAGACTAAAGTAAAATTATTGTATTTTTTATACAGTGTTCTGTTGACGATTTCAGAGCGATTTATACATCGTATCAAGTCGGTTAGTTCAGCAGCGCTGAACAGAGATTGTCAAAGGATGATCAACAGTGGATAGAAATTCTGTGACTGTAGCGAAAAATAGCTTCTATTGATGCGGTTTTTTAACAAAAAGGTTCCTATATCTATTATTGAAGGTGTTATAAAATTTGTTTTGTGACATTAGTGGATACAGCAGTCGCATAATTCAAACTCAGTAAAATATGATATACTGTTTATTTTATTCTTGCATTTGTTACAAAATATCTAAAATAAAATAAAAATTTGTCATTTATTTACCAGTTGGACCATTTTCAGAATACAATCCTGTTTCCAGGACTATAAAACGTGTTAGTGTGAACGACCTTTGAAATATATAGGCCTAAGCTGCTTTTCTGGAACGTGGGCTTCATTAAAACGAGATTTATAACGATAGTTAGAAAAAATGTGTCGTCCATTATGCTTGTATATGATTTTTGGGAGTGTATATTTGAAAGACTAATCGATTTTTCTTTTTATTTCCAGGTAAGAATTGAAGATATTGTATGTGCCGATATTTCCAACTGTTATTTATATTCCTTGGAAGACTATCCAACTTTGGTAAGAAGTATTATAAAAATTTTTTTTCGTGCCAGAGATCCCAGTAAAAAGTGTTGAGACTAAAGGGTAATTCGGTTGAAGTCCAGCGATTTATAGGCCAATCAAATTAGATATTTAGCCTGTACTATAAAAAGTTTTATTCTATTGTGGCCCCGTTGCTAGAATAGGTAGAACACTGCAACATAGTTGGCTTTGCTCAGTAAAACGGCAAAAAGGTTCACTTGATAAATTCTATACTGTGAACTGTTTTTGGAATATTTTGATTTGATTTGAAAATGATGAAGTAATAATAACTGAGATGCTGGTATAATGTCTTTTATAAAAAAAAACAATTAAACATTTATTAGAAACCAAAAACAGTAAGTAAATAATTTTTTGTGGTTTAAAATTCCCAGTTCCTCGACAACGACATTTTGATTATTAATTACTGTATTTATCAACAATATTCAGTGTTATGGATATTAATTATCAATTAATGTCAATTTTCCATAGCTAACTCAGACAAAACCATTTTGTGGTTTATTTTGAACTAAAAAATTAAATTATTAACGAAATTATTTTCCGTTTATTCAAAAAAGAAAATGTAGGATATTATATTATTAGATTACCTACTTGGAAACAAAAAACACATAGGCTTTGTGAAAGTTATGTCAATATCGGGAAAATAATTTAATCTAGATTTGACGTGCACGCCGAATTTCCTAACGATTATTCTATAAAACAAACAAAGGTTATCTAAAACAATGGCAATATTAGTAATCAATAAACTCGTTATCGTAATAAAATAGTTCTGACCGTATGGTTCTTTCGCTAAAGAAATAGCGTGACACTAAATTAATCTTTCCACCATCGACTAAGAACGGGTGCGATTACTCCAGGTAGGAGAGGTACTAAATAATCATTTACGATATCTGATTCCAATTGTTTCCATCCAATCACCACATTACTACTCAGGTGAAGATACTTGCATCAACGCCGGAGGTGTGGTTTCTCGATTAGGTCGATTTAAAAATAAAGGTTAGTAGGTACTTGTGATAAGTAATCTACCCTCGCCGCGTGATGGAACAGATCACAGACACTCGGAAATCTTCGTTAATTTAATGTCGGTAATAAACACAATAAACATATATTTCGGTAATTTTAATTCGACGACTGAGCTCAGGAAACACCGATACTTTAGTACGATACGATAACTTAATTTTGATAACTAAGAAAATCACCACCGCTTCGGTGAAGTAATCTTCGTAGATTCAATCTTGATAGCGGCACTAAATAATGATAATTCACGCTGACACTACAAGAACTTTTTCAACTACTTGCGTTGAGAATCGGTCGCTGACTGACTCTCGTGACGAGATTTTTGGGGATCGATATTCTTTTTTTTTTGAAATTCTTTCCGAAAAATAACTGTAAAATTAGTTCTAAAAAGTCATATAACAGCCATATAAAAAGAATCGGGCAGTGAATGCACAAATTACGCTGTCTACCCAGAATTTCATAAAAGGTACCTTTCTTTTCCGAAAGTGATACTAAAACTATTGTGTCCCCATCGCACCTTTTTTAAGGGCGGTATTAAAAGTACATTCAATTGTCAATTCGTTCAATTGAAAATCCCGATTGAACCGTAATAAACCTTTTTCGGCGTTCAAAGATGTATTATACTCCGGTAATTTTATGTTTATTGGTCGTCTGAAACGATCTTCTACACAGTCCGAAGAAAATATTGTTACGCCAGGGCCGCATTGGGATATAAATTATTCGATTTCGTAGGGCGAAATATAAGAAAAATAAAAACGTTACAATACACAAGATTGAAGGTTTTTCAAGTATCCATTATATGAAAAAAAGTATCACGGCTCATTTCTACAATTAATATTGTATAGTTAAATTTTGTGCCTAATATAAAATTATACATCGTACGTTACACTTCTTACTAAGGCATTTTCTAATCGATATTAAGACACTTTTTTCTACAACTGCTATGAAAAGTAGCGTATTTCTCATAGCGTACTTAATTTCAAAACCATATGTTGCTCATACTGTGAATAATATGATTTCTCACGGCACTTTGCCCACACTACATACATTTATTTATATGGAGAATCCAGTAGGGGATACTCGATACCTAGCCGCTTTCAGCAGGATATCCTCGATGCCTAGTCGCTTTCAGCAGGGGATCCTCGATGTTTAGACTTTTTCTACAAAACTATTTACTTGTATTCTTTAAATTTGTGCAGTTGTAGAAAAAATATAGTGTGCAAAATGTGGGAAAAGTACTTTTTCTACAACTGCTATGAAAAGTAGCGTATTTCTCATAGCTTACTTAATTTCAAAACCATATATTGCTCACACTTTGAGAAATACCATTTCTCACGGCACTTTGCCCACACTAACACTACATACATTTATATGGAGAATCCAGTAGAGGATACTCGATGCCCAGCCAATTTCAGAAAGTTATACTCGATGCCCAGCCGTTTTCGGTGGGTGGTCCTCGATGCTTAGACTTTTTCTACAAAACTATTTACTTGTATTCTTTAAATTTGTGCAGTTGTAGAACAAGTATAGTGTGCAACATGTGGGAAAAGTACTTTTCTCACTCGTGTGTTTGCGGCACTCGCCCTTGGCTCGTGCTACAAACTTCCACACTCGTGAGAAAAGTTGAACTTTTCCCACTTGTTGCACAAACTATTTCTCACTCGTCTGTTTGCGGCACGCGCCCTTGGCTCGTGACACAAACTTCCACACTCGTGAGAAAAGTTGAACTTTTCCCACTTGTACATTAAAAATGAGTTGGCCAGAACTGTAATGTAGGAACGATGTAGAATTTTATACTAGTAAATGTTAACTGAACAATTTTTAATGTACAAATGAGCTACGATATTTGTTTTTCATATAAAGGATAATTTAACAACCCTCAATTTTATGTATTGACAACTACGTATTTTTTATATTCATTTCTCAATATTTTTAATAAAAAAACCTAACCACTTGGTTTTTTCTCAGTGCTGCACCTTGCACCTCTTCGTGGAGTAGTGTTTGTTGGTAAGTGTTCACCGACATTTGCCACCCTAATTCTATTTTCGACAGTAACTGACCTATCATCGATTCTTTTTAGCTAATTTTTGCTAACTACCAATCAATATTCTTGTGGTTTTCCTTGCTGAATGCCCTCCTATAAGCTGATTTGCTAGTATACTTCTAATCACAAGATGTGTTTTCGGTTTGAATTCCGTGAGATTAGTAGAGGAGCTTGTTTTGTATAAAATGTAGGAGCTTACAATAGATGCATCGATCAACCACCATTTCCTAGACTTCACGTAATACTATAAGAAGTATATCAAATGGATCAACTCCGCCCATGTTTTGATTGTAATCGTCTACAGTAACTTTAATGCATGGTAGAAGCAACCAATACACATTCTTTTCCTCGATTCTTCCATTTACTGTCTGTGTTATTGGAACCAACAGTATCGGAATCTCCTTTTTAAAGACTTTTATCTGTAACCAAAAGTTCTTTTGGAAAATTCTTCTTGTTAGAACTCATTGTTCCGCATCAAAATGCTACAGTCAAAAAGTTTTGATAGTAAATCAAAACTCGTAAAGAAATTATCGAAGTACAAACAAAAGTACTTATTTTCGAATGGCTCAGTCAGCTCTAAAACGGTTTTTTCGCCTAAGGAACCTTTTTCGTCTGATTCTTTCTTTTCTTCATACGCAGAAAAATTGAGTACAAACCCAGTTGAGGAGCAAGCTAGTGCCCAATATTGATTCCTCTTTTTATGGACTTTAATGGCATATAGTGCTTCAAATGCGTCATGCTTTTGAAAGCAACCAAGTTTCTGCCTGTATTGTAGATGTCTCAGATTTTTTTTGATAAGTAAGCATCGGCCAAACTTTGAATAATTTGTCGAATTCTGGATCTCCTTTTCTCGGCATAGCCGCATTGTCACTTATTTTTGTTGGATGACCAATAAAGTCGCAAACTTAGCAAAGGAGTAAAAACCATTATGACCAGAATCTCAAAAAAAAAGCCTTCCACTATTCTAAGGTAATGGATTCAGTTGCTGCGCATAACGATTCTGTTACAATCTTATCAAGAAAATGATCTCAAAAAATGGCGGACAAAATTTCAATGGAGGACTCGCTTGTGGAATTTTAGGCCCAAAAGGTTCTTGAAACGAATTAGCTTGAAACGTAGGGAGATCTTGACCATGGCACGTTATCAGTCTGATTTTGTGCTGATTTTTTTCATGTCTTGCTCGTCATACAATAAAATATTATACCCCTTAGTAGGTATTCTTAGATTAGGATCGAAATCATGAAATCGGCATCAGCTACTAAACCATCACTGTCGAAACCCAACCCGTTATTTATTCCGGCATAACTTTTTATGTTATATCGTGACGTGCTAGCTGATGTAGAAAAAAGCTCTGGGATAATGTCGTCAGCGTCAGAGTTCGCACCGAGATCAGATTCGATTGCTTGATCATCGGTAATGGTGTCTATCATGTCAAATACATCCGAAGACGAATATTCAATTAGCTTTTTTCAATCGATTCCATTATACACCTTCCAACTTTTTAATAAAATGTTTTCATTGCTTCGGTATAAGCAAAGGGATGTTCCGAGGAATAATTATTAAAAAGTTGACAAAAGGTTTGTTCTCACACGAGTTTCAAACCATCAGAAACAGTCAGGATTCTGCGCAATCCATTTCTCCGCGTTCATAAATAAGTTTCTAATTGTTTGAAAACAGCTGGATGTTGGATAACCATTAATGAAACCTGTGTGAGCATCGTCCAGCTGTTTTCAAACAATCAGAAACTTATGTATCAACACAGAGAAATGTATTGCGCAGAATCCTGATGGTTTGTAATTCCTGTGAGAACAAACCTATAGTCTTATGGTTGCAAATATTAAAACAATTGATAAACTTTTAAAACTTTGTTAATTCAATAGAGGTTATATTAATTACAGTACTAAGTATTAAAAATAGTAAAAAAGGAAAACGCTTTTTGGTACATTACGCAGTCACAGCATACCAATCAAACAGCATGGACACTCGATGATGCCGCCTTTGATGTGGAAAAGTATCGAGACACCATTTTGGGAGTTGCCGATAAGAGGGCAGGACTGGCGAAATAGTTTTGGATAGATTCGAACTGAAGATTTTTATATCCAAATTGAACAATTACTCATATAATTTCGATAAACCTACTGAATATAAAATTTATTCGATTCATAATTATTAATTCTTATGGCAACAATCTACCTGAAGAAAGGATTTTCCCATAAAATATTGAAATAGATTTTGTTAATTGACGTTTTCCTTCTCTTGTATTTTAGAAGTTTACAACTTGTCAATATAAATATCTTGTTTTTGTTGAGAAACATCAACCAAGTTGTTACCGAACAAGCTTTTAATGATGATAATTCAAGAGGTTGTAACAGATCAAGATATAATTAATCACATATATTAGTTGAACATTTTATTGTAAATGCTGAAAATTGTTCTAGTTTTCAGATTTGGCAACGTGAAATTGGTCTCGAAACATCTGCTGTGGTTGGAATGTGCTAGTAAAAAAATTTTTGGTATCTTTATCGTTTGTATGCAAATGAGAACGAATTCTCTGTGTAAACACACACACACAGTACAAATTAAAAAAAAACGAAAATAAAAATAAAATCGAATTCTAATGAAAATGCCTACAATTTTTAAATAAAAGTAATATTATGATATGTAATAAATTAAAAAATAAAACTTATTAATTCTTCAATGAGGTTAAATCAAATGTTCGAATAAACCCCCGTTTTGAGCTAAGCAGTATCCGAGACGGTTATAAAATTCTTGACGAACACGTTTGAACATTTCAGGTGTTATTTGCAAACAAATTTGTAAAATTTGTTCCCTTAGTTCATTTAGAAGAGTGGCTCTGGTTTCTTGGAACCCATAAATTCTCGATTTTACATAACCCCAGAAAAAGAAATCGTTGGGAGCCAGATCTTATGTTACCATTCGTGGAGATTATCCGATTGGGAAATTGTGTATTTAAAAAATGTATTGCTAGCCGATAATTATGTGATGCACAATCGTCATGTTGGTACCAGATATCATTGAAGTTGACACCTAATTGTATAAGGGCAGGAGTAATTTGATTTTCCAGCATGTCCAAATATTTTGTCCGGTTAAATCGCCGTCAATAAAAAATGGTCGAATTAAATATTCACCTAATATTCCAGCCCAAACATTTAACTTTTGGGGATATTGAGTTCTACTATTGTAACGTTTGTGTAGATTTGTCCTTGACCAATATCGAATAACGGATGAATTATGTGCACCGTGTATGGGAAAAGTGGATTCATCTGTGAACAAAATATTTTTCGAAAAGTTTGTGTCCAATTGTATTATTTCCATAACTATTTCACAATATTCCATTCTACGAAATTGATCGTCTGTAAAAATTTCATGGCTCTTTTTCAGTTTGAAACTACGATAACCATTTTTTTAATACAGTCCGAATCGTTTTCGGATCAACACCAAAATCCTTTGCTAAATGAGTGGACGATTGTTTTTTGCTAATTGGTTGGGCATTTTCGAATGCTACAATAAACAAATTTTCTGCTATTTCTCGATATGAATGACCCTGGTAGAACCATTTCACAATTTGCACTTTATGGTGTACTTGCATACTAATTTTAATAAGATTTGCAAAAGATCGTTACTCATTCGCAAACAAACATTTAGTGAACTACCCAGATTGTACAGTTGAACATCTTCAAGAGGCTCACGCGCGATTCGTATTCGTCTGGTATAATAATCTACGCTGGCTTTCAATTTTCTGTCTCATGATTGTCCTTCTCTAACACACTGGTAACGCCATGTGACCGTCAGAATTTCCCGTTGGCCGTGAGAGGTTATCGTTTTACGTTGAAATTAAATGTGACTGATTTCTCTCACAAATAAAAAGGAAAATTTTAAGGGCACTTACAATCTAATGCGTGAATTGAAAATGAAGAGAGGGGACAGATAAAAATAGAATAATTAGAGATGCAAACGAAATCGTTTTATCAGGAGCGTAGGAAACTGGCGGTTTACATTGAGATATTTTTAAAAGTACAAGACAGTTAACATACGACTTATTTCTCATTTTATGATATCCTGTTAAAGAAAATGGTGATACACTGAATACACTTGTTTTATTACAACATATTGTCGCTTTTGGACTCTGTATTGTTGCCATAGATTATTATTAAACACGGAGAGTGTCCATGTTGATTGTTGGTTATGCTGTGACGCAGTTCACATGGATAAATTAATACTTCTAGATGGAGGACGTTGGTTTAAAATTAGACCAGTTTCTGTCTTGTTCAAATACGAAAACTTCGCCTCTACAATAAGCTAATATTCATCTGGTGGAATATTTAGACCGCTGTCGGTTTGCCACAATTTTTTTTAACTCTTTTTAAAATATCGACCAGTACTCTGTAAAGGGTTAGGTAATTCAAAATAATGCAGAAAAATATTTTTAAAATCAATGGAATTTGCTTTATCGGATAGGATGTTTTGCGCAATCTGGACGTCGAATTTTTGGCTAATGGAATTTTTTAAATCTCTTAAATACAGATGGGTAACGCAAACAAACAAAGTTGTCAGATTACCGAACAAAAAATATAATGAAAAATACGTATAGGTACATACCTGAAATATTTGAGGTTTTTTGGACATACTAAAATTTGACTCATACTTCATGTTTTATAAATCATGAATTCCTTTTGTCTTATGAATATGCATAAATAAATGTAAATATATTGAAACGTGCCCGTATGTTGATTTTAATATTAATCTTGTTTAATAATATAGATGTTTGAAAAATTGAAATAATATACAGTAAATAAGTACCTACTGTAAATTAGAGGTAGAGGTGATAATTTTTATCTGTAATTCACTAAATTTCCTACATAAAAACTAGGTACACCTCGAACTCGTTGTAGCACTCTTCATATGTCAGCAAAATTTCAGATATTCATGCATTAACCTTACAAACATTGTTCTACAATTAATATCTACCAATAGTACTTAAAATGAAGAAAGCTACAAATTGATTTATTCACAAATTTGCGTATATACATTCAAATATCTAAAGAATATTATCTTTTAAACGACTATGATGGTTGTAAAACTGTTAAAATTATACATTACGGACTGGAAAATTAAGTAGCTTAATGTTAATAGACAGTCGTAAAATAAATATGGGCGAAAGTTTCCTAATTATATGGATATAATGAATTTTGTTATTTACGTTTATTTCTATATAAAAGCCCATTTGCTGCTGTCGATATTGGTTCTTGTGTAAGTGAAAATCTTTACCGTGTGCCATTAAACTATGCCTATAAATTAGGGTAAAAATTTGAATGATTTATTTCCCTGTTTCATAAAGACTACTGACAACACTTTCGTTTATGAACTAGTCAATAAACAGAAACAGAACAAAAATATTCAAAATGAAGGTTTACCAATGGGAAGCCCTATATCACCTATTTTGGCAAACATTTTTATGGACAGTTTAGAAAAAAAATATTTGAAAGTAATATTTCAAAAAATGTTTTATTTTGGTATAGATATGTAGATGACATATTAGCTTGTTTTAAAGGTAGTGAACGACAGTTAGATATATTTTTCAACCACGTTAATAATTTACACCCAAAAATTAAATTTACATTAGAAGTTGAAGAAAATAACTCAATCAATTTTCTTGATTTGAAAATTCAAAGAGTTAATAATGTACTTGATTATTCAATTTACCGAAAACCAACGCACACTGATGTGACAATTCCATATAGTTCCAATCACTCCATGTCACATAAACTAGCGGCATTTTCAGTTCCTATGATCAAATGTAATTTTGATAGAGAGATTAATACAATTAGACACATAGCAACATCCAACGGTTATCCATTACATATGATAAATAAGATAATTAATAAAAAAGAGGAAAAAGTGGCATTACAACTAATATTTCCTAAACAAACTGAAGAAATAAAAACTTATAAAACCATCACATATGCAGGAAATATTTCTAATAATATTTCAAAGATAATATCTTTAGCAACGAATATAACAATTTCTTTTAAAACAGAAAGTAACGTAAGTACAAAATTGTTAAATGTAAAAACAAAAATACCACCATTAATGAAATCTGGTATATATAAACTCAAATGTACAGAATGTAATGCTGTCTATTTGGGTTAGACCCTTAGACATTTTGAGATCCGATACAGTGAACACTTACGAGCATACAGATTAAAAGAACCAGATAAATCACATTACGCAAAACATCTACTTGACACCAATCATTCATTGACACCTTACACAGAACTAGAAGTACTACATATTTGTGATAAGAAGCAAGAACTGGATTTCCTTGAAGAATTGGAACTTAGAAGACATTTAAGAAACCCACAATATGAAGTTGTCAACGAACAGTTAAATCTAGGGAGTTCTCCACTAATAAACTGTCATCTTAAGTGATAATTGTAAAGATCAGCGGATATAGTTTTCCTGGTTTTCTATATCATTGCACAGTTATACTGATCTTAATTGGAAAAATGATATCCAGGATATCACTATAGGGCTAATAATATCTAAGCTTCAATATTTGTAACATCACATCTTCTTCTTTTTATATTAACATATATTAAATCAATCACAAGGTAGGTCACTTCTTGGTCTAGCCAAAAATAACTACTAAACATCAGGTAGGCATCAAATGAAATGTAACTTTTGTCATTCTGACGATATTCAGTTATCGAAACAATAGTCAACTTTTTAGAATTTTCAACATTTTTCATTATATTGTCGAATTAGCTAGAAATATTGAGTTTCATTTAAAACACTAATATGAGTAGATTCCACGAAGTAAGGGTCGAGACAGTTAATTTCATTAAAAAAACCTTAATTAATTTGTATTATAATTTGGTTTGACACGTTAAGTCAACAAACCTGAAGACTTCTATCAATAAATGTCTTTCAATTTGACCATATTTCAGATATTGCCATGTAGAGGATCAAAAATGATGAACATTGTGCCCCTCAAATGATTTGAGGAGGGGGGGGGCAAATATTAATAAAAATAATTTGGCGGTGTACCTAATGGTGGAGTATGATAGTCCATAATAGGTAACTTACAAAAAAAATATGCCCCCCGTGGACAAAGCTTGCCCCCCCCCCCTAATTAAATTGAAATTATGGACAAATAAATTTTTTGTCAGATATCGAAAAAATGTTAGACTATTAATGTAGAGGGTCCTTGGATACGTACATAGAAATTTTTTAACCCTTATAAAAGAAGTATAGTTCGCCTAAAAATTTCGAAAATTCATGTTCAAAAATTTCAAAATAATTTTTTTCACAACCCTGTATATACTCAGGAAAATTCTAGTTTTTTTCTTTACCGATTGATATATATATATCAATCGGTATTAATATCAATATATATATATATATATATATATATATATATATATATATATATATATATATATATATATATATATATATATATATAGGTGGGGATAACGGGGATTTCAGTCCAAAGAATCAACGCGCAAGATCTTTTATTCACAAAATGCCGCCAAGCTTTCGTGTCCTTTTGACACTTCTTCAGGGCACTATAATATATATACAAATATAAATATGATTTAAAAATAAAGAAATAAATATAAGTACTTACATGTAAAATATTTTAAGTAAATTCAATATAAATAATCATTAAAAAATTTGTAAATGTAAATTTTTTTTAAATATAATTATAATATACATGATGTCATATTTCACATAAGACAAATCAATACATAATTTGTTTGTTCGTTACTTAGTTATTTTAATTTTTTTAGGTTACTTTATAATTATTTAATGAAGTTTGAATTTTTGGTTAGATTATAACCTTATAAAATGACTGACATATAATTTGTTTTATATTTTGACGTTAATAGAAAAGGAAATAAGGTTAGATTATAACCTGTGAAAATGACTTTGACAAATAATTTCTTATATTTTGACCTTAATAGAAATGAATTTATTTTTATGAAGTAATCATATAAATAATGAAAAAATATCTATTTTGTTCCATATTCAAAAGGTAGCTATAAATATTTCTAAAATATATTTTCTTGAAATGGTTGAAATCACCAAGGCAAATAATAATATGAATAAGAAAAGTGACATTGAAAATCTTACAAAATTGTTTATGGAATACATTCTCAGATGAAAGTGAAATTATTCTTGCATCAAATAAACCCGAAGAATTGAATGGACGAAATATAACAATTGACATTATCTAATATTTTCTTGTATCAAACAAATATTGGTCTTGGAATCCAAATAAACTAGCGTTTTCTTTTAAATGATAAGTTTATTTCGCCATATTGAAATACTGAAATATGTTTTGTTTGATTCAATAGTTTCTTTTTTTTGTGTAGTTCCGTCGCGCCTATGGTTTATAACTATTTTATGGTCCAAACCCCCCATCCGTGCTATCAACTCCATTGGGATAGACTTTAATAAAAACTTAACTAGGGATTGACTAGAAATATTATAGGATTAAAATGAAAATTATACGCTCTATTATAGGTTTTATTTTACAATAATACAACATAGAAAAGGGTCCTAACAACATTACAGCGAAGTTACATAAATACAGGGTGTTTCCTATCCTAATACTGCGTACATAAAAAATGAGTGCGAATTCCCGAGATAATTTTATTAAAAAGAGTAAATGTGGATTTTTCGTTTATTTTTTTGTTTTTGTATTAATCTTTTTACACACAAAGTGACAACAATGCGATGCTCTGTACTTCTTAGATATATGTTGACTACTGATGATACGCGTTAATGTGACAATAATTTAGTCGACCGATGATTGGCAGCGACCGACCATCAGCATTGATCATTGGTCTTGTCTGAAACGGGCCTTAGGGTTGTCAAAACTATTTAAAAGCTGTTTTAGACTACACAATTTCTTGTACAAGATTTGGTTCAATTTCTTGAACGCTAGTATCATACAGCAAATTGTTTCAAAAACGTAGATTGAACCGAAAATTGTGTCTGAAAATAGAACATGTTCTATTTCTACACAATTTCTAGGCCAAGGGCATGCGCAGTTGGGATATATTATAACACCCTATAATCTAACATAGTTGATTGTTTACAGTTTCACGTTTATCAACGTTTATGTGTTACTTTCATTTATAACAATAAATTAATCAAAAGTAATCAATAATTCACACACTAAACGGATCAAAGTCCAAAAGTTTTAGGTTGCTTTATGGATCATAGAACATTACATTTAGCCTTTAACATAGACGATTCTGATTTTAACGCGAGAAAAACGATGTACTGCGCAGAATCACGAACTATTTCTTGAACAATATATTGTACAGTATAATACATAATAAATTTACTGCCAAACAATTTGTGGTTCTAGATCTTGTACAAGAAATTGTGTAGTCAGCTTTAATACCGTATTTTATATGGATCATAGACATATGTCTGAGGGTTTTTGTTATTTTCATTGATAAATGAATTCGGTTGTATCTTTTGCGTACTTTGTTTCAGATTGTGTTCTCGAATGGTTATTTTTCGCATTCTAGATACAACAATATCTACTTATTAACATAGCTATCTAAATTATAATTTTTATTACTTTGGTGGCTAAATATATTATTTCATTGCTTAAGAATTGTTTAACATTTCCTTCGGTAAAATGCATACTTTTCTGGAGAGCCTTTTTAACGAAGTTTTTAAATTTTTATGTCTTGAAATACCGTATTTCAAATTTAGCGCTGCTTTTCGGAAAAAGATTCCGCCTTCTTTATTTCCAATCCCTTAACAGTGCATAATAATTTTCATATTCACGTCTCGATTTCTGCGTTTTCGTTTATTATAATTGCATAATTCGTAATTTTAGGTGGAGTATTTTTTATTTCCATATCGGATTCACTAAATGTTTTACTCATTTTGTTTAAATTCAAACTTGTATGAACAATTGACGCTCTCATTTATATCTGACAATAACAGTTTTGACATCCATGGTAATCAATGTTGTTTAGTTTGATTACGGAATATTCATTCAACACTTGTTATAGAATAAACATATATGCAAACCACATAAAAAGTGTGTCAATAAAAAATATTCTCGCTCTAAGAGCAACAACGTTTACATTCTATAGTTGAAATTGATTTAGGAATTATTACATTCACTAATGATCGTGGAGAAATATATATTTTTATAGTTATCGTTAATCCTATTTGATATATCGGTGTTTTATACATAGTAATTAAAATCAATTTAATTTATAATGTATGAGTTGATAAATGCGGACAAACTTAACGACACGTTAAAGTTTCCTATTCATATTTTGCAACATGTTCGGATTTTTAATAATATGCTAATTCCAGATATAATAATGCATCTATAATAATTATTAGAAATTCAATGGAGTGTTAGTCAGAAGGCGATGGATGTATATGTGACTCAAATTTTAATTAACCATTCAACTGCGACTATCCTTCCGTTCTCTTTTTTTATTTTGTTGTAAACAAGATCTAGAAGGTGTTTTGTAACTGTCACATTTTAAATATTGAGTGTTGGTGAATTAAATTATTCACACTACGATATTTATATCAAACTAATTATTAAATGTCATTATTTAAAATTATAATATACAATATTTTATTACTAGCTGCAATCATACGCTTCGCTGGGTTTTTAGTCATATATTTATTTATTCATTTGTATTTAACCATGGAACATCATAGTTGTTTTTTGAGATATGAACTTCACATTCGGGTCTCAGGAACCCAAAACAAAGATTACAGGATAAAATATTGTATTCTGTAGTGTTTGCCGAAAGGCCTTCTTTATTATAAAATAAAAATTTAAACATTTTGTGATTTAAGGGATAAATTCTTTAAATTATTTTCTATAATATTATCGAAGATAAGCTGTTGCAACTTCAAATTGATGAATTTTCATTCCCAAATATACAGCTAATGAAATTATCAATCTAATTGAACTAATATTTACAACTGGTGCAAAAGTTTAATTAAAATGAATAACTGGGCCAGGACTCTATGTCCTATAGAATTCTATAAATCGCCTAATTTCTATACCATTGGCACTCTGTACGCGCGTAAAATAGTTTTCTTATCACGAATGGGATCGACTTCTGGCGAGGTGTATAGACGTCCCGTATTCTATTTTGGAAGCGAATTAACCTGTCAACAGTGTCGATGTTATGTCATGTTGTGTATTTTTATTAGTAAAGTAGTAAATAATTATTAAAAATTATAAATATGCGTGTTCGTACAGAACATTGGCAATTATTGCTGGATTTATGTGAGGAAAACCCACAATTAATAACCAATAGCTTAAATGGACTGGATTTTACTATATCTAGGGCTTCAAATACAAACTCGAAAACATATTATACAGGGTGTCCCACGACGTTTTGACAGTTCGATTTCTCGAAAACTGTTGATATGACAAGTATGAAATTTGGCAGATATCAACAGTCAAAACTGATGCTTATATTTATTATAAAATGATCTCCGTTGTTCCTGTCATTTAGGGTCACGTGACCCCAACATAGTTTTTTTAAATGGGACAACCGGTATAATAATACAATTTTGGATATATCATTCAAAAACACATTCAACGATACCACACTTGTCATCATTATATTGTACAGTAATGATAATATAGGCTATTCATTTTTACTTTATTAAAGCAATATTTTGCACTAAAAAATTTAGTTGGCTATGAAACAAATAACTATAGTAGCAACAACATAGGTTGTCATTAATTATTGTTAGGTGAAGTTTATTCAAGAACTGTCATTAATTATTAGTCATAATTAAGGGCAATTAAATGAACATCTGTGTAAATTATTTTATTAAAAAATGTAACATAGGAAAATCAAAAGTACAAGTGATTAAAAAATTAAAGAAAATGTTTAAATTGATGACCATGTACATTGACACAATGTTCAAACCTTGTTAAAAGATTTCTTTTAAGTGTTGCTGTAATAATTTCGAGTGTTACAGTCCGGCATGCCTGTTTTATTTTATTCTTTAAATCATTTAATCAATCGGGGGTGTGATATGAAGTCGGCCTTTTAAGTAACTCCAGAGAAAGAAATCTAAGGGTGCAATATGCGGAGAATGGTGTCGCCACATAATTGTACCATTTCGAGCAATCAATTTTTCAGCAAATGTGTTATCAATATATTCTATAACTGACCAAAAAAAGTGAGGATATGCTCCATCTTGCTGCCACCACATTGTCTGCCTTTCATGTAAAGGAATATCTTCAAGTAATTCTGCAAGAGTATTTTGAAGAAAATCTAAATATCTTAGCCCCGTTTATGTTCCTTCATGAAAATAGGGACCAATCAACCGATCGTTAAATAAACCACACCAAGCGTTGATTCCCCATATTGTTAGAAAATTGGTTTCGCTCATCCACTTTGAATTCTCTTGCGAAAATAATGACAATTATGACGATTACCATTGTTCTGAAATCTACTTTCATCACTCCATAATATTTTTTCTAAAACAGAAGGGTCATCATTACTTTCAACTGATATTTCAGCAATACAATTTATTCTCCTTTCAGAATCTGCAGGAACCAAACCTTGTGTTAAATGTATTTTATAAGAATTGTATTTGTAATTTTTTTAATACTCCTTGTATTGAACTTCTACTTATTTGTAATTCTTGTTCAAGAAATCGTATTTAGGTGTGTGGATTTACCTGAAGATAAGCCAAAATATTTATCACATCGTCATCCGTTGGAGCGGTCTTTTGTCGAGGAACTTGATTTTTACCGCTTGGAAAAGCTTTCGTTCGACATAGACAATAGTATTTTTGCTTGGAGTTCTTCTACGAGGAAAACGATTTCTGTACAAACCTTGAGCATGAGTTTTGTTTTTTCCACATTCTCCATAAATAAGTAGCATGTCAACATATTTACAGCAAGTAAAAATTGAAGTCATTATTTACTTATTATTGCAGTGTCTTCACAAGATTATGACTAATAATTAATGACAGTTTTTGAATAAACTTCACGTAACAATAATGAATGACAACCTATGTTGTTGCTACTATAGTTATTTGTTTCATATCCACCTAAATTTTTGAGTGCAAAAATTTGTTTTAATAAATTTATTAAAAATGAATAGCCCTTATTATCATTCTGCACAATACAATGATGACAATTGTGGTATCGTTGAATTTGTTTTTGAATGATATATCCAAAATTGTAATATTATACCGGTTGTTCCATTTAAAAAAATTATGTTGGGGTCACGTGACCCGAAATGACAGGAACAACGGAGATCATTTTATAATAAATATAAGCATTATTTTTGACTGTTTACATCTGCCAAATTTCATACTTGTCATATGAACAGTTTTCGAGAAATCGAACTGTCAAAACGTCGTGGGACACCCTGTATATTTATTTAAGTAGGTACAATTATTGGAAATATTGATTTATAATTTCTTGTCTTGGTTGGATTTCCTTCATAACAATATGGGCAACGTACGGAATGTTCATATAATCCCATCTCTCTGCTGGAGGTGGAGGTATTTCAAAATCATCATTTAACCTTCCTTCAGTGCAAATGTTATGCAATATAGCACATGCATTGATATTTCCTACTTTTGTGGAAGAATATCTCAATTCTCAATATCTTTGAAAGGTATAAAAATCTTGATTTTAGAACCCCTATAGGTACATCTTTCTATACAGTTCCTGGCTTGTATATGGCATTGCGTATAGCGGTATTCTGGAGTATTTGGGGGAGTATATAATAAGGGAGTCATGGTTTCTGAGGGTACCCAGAATCGCCTAACAGCCAGGAAAGCCTATCTCTATTAGAATGTGCTCTTTCCATTAGTTGGCTTACAGATGAAGTTCCCCAAATGTGAGCGTTGATATTTAGAATTCTTAAGTCAAAATCACAAATAATTTGTACATTTTTAGAGTAGTATAAATTGAAAAATTCGAAAAGTAGATTTATAGTGAAAAGGATTGGTAAATGTTGTTGTTTTCAAATTCAAAATAATATATAGTCAAAAGTATGAATTGAAAATTCTACTCTACTCCTACAACAAAGAGCTGTTACATAACAAAAATATTTCCCTTCGTACTTTGAATATTCCATATTCCAACACTGTGAAGCTACTTGATTTGTTCAATCCTTGTATATCTTCAAATATATTTAGACTTCACTCCTATAACAAGGAATTGGTACACAACAATAAAAATTTCCAATTCTTAATGTCGATTCATAAACTTGACGTTCCTCCTTTCGCAATGAATCTGTCACTTATTGCATCCAGTTAATAGAGAAAACTCTTTAAAATTTGCAGATGAAGCAATAATTGATGTGTTACTAAAAAAAATCAGTCGACAACGACAAATATAAACTGGTTAGACTATTATGTGAAACTTTGAAAGCTAATCTATCAATCAATGCCTAAAAAACAGGGTATCAAAAAATCTCTTTTGGTATTGAAATATCGTAACCATATTTTTACCACAGTATTAATACTGGGTTGGGCTGATTAAAATCATGATTTAAATCGCTTGATTTTTAAAATTAAAATCATGATTTAAAATAATTTTTTTTCTTTTTCATTCAGAACCAGATAGCAACATAATATGAAAGTTTTCTCAAAAATCAAAAGAAGTATCTGCTTTTAGCAAAAACAACAAAAAAGAAGTACATAATTCCAAATTCTTAAATTAAACGTAACACCTAAATTTTATTACTGTAAATTTTCAGTCTATTCATTTTTGTTATACAATTTAAACAAAAACACGAGTTTTCCTCCTTTTTCTATGCCTAATCTGTTTCTAATATCCGAGTGTACAAGACCAAAAGAGCTAAATACGCGTTCTACTGAAGCTGAAGAAGCAGTTGCACACAGGAACTGTTTTATTATTGGCAACTGTCAAGATTTCCGGCTCATCATTTTGTGATAACCACCATTGTAGTCCGTTTACATTTTTTATTACTTCGTCCGAAAACATAACTTGCTTAAATGGAGCACTGCGGGCATAACTTTATTACTAAAGGTAACAGTCCAGTGTTTTCATTTAACTCGTTAATTGTTTCTAAAGCTATCTATATTCTTTTCTTCTGGTGTTAACTGGTATTTAGTTTTTTGTGGATTCAACATACACGCTATAAAATGATATGGCGTTAGTGCTTGCTTATATCGATTATTAAATTGTTGTGTTTTTGTAATGGTAATTCCACAGATTCATCAAAGATATATTGTAAATGTTTTCACTGCTCTACAGCATCTGCGATAGTAGCATTTTTCCTCTGCACAGTATCAAGAGCAACTGATATAGGTTTTAAAATGTTTAAATAATCTTGCGCTGCATGTTTAATCGCAATATTTGAAACTTTTTGGTAAATAGTGGAATCAATCTCCTTTTTATTTTCTTCGCAGATTTTCAATATGATGACCCACTGAGTGACATACATCTCTAAGCAGTCGCCAAGGCTATTCCATCGTACATCGCTTGGAAAGACCAAAGCGCTGCCTCCTGCTTGGCTGAATTTAGCTCTAACCAACTGGTTATTTCGAAAATACTTAACAATTTGGACCACATGGTATAGGAGGGCTTGTCCATCTTCAGTGGTTATCGTTCCATATATCACTGGTTCGTTGTTGCACGTTTGACCACCCATCAATTGACATATTTACAGACTGTCCTAACAGGGAGGAGAAACATTTTTCTTTTTCCTCTTCATATATTTCGTCCAAAAGACTTGTTGCTACCGTTTTTCTCGAGGGCGGTGTATAACCAGGTCGTAATAACTGAATGTCTTTTTTCACCTCTAAATTCTCAATACATCTGAAGCTCGAATTAGTAGCAAAAGTAGCTTTTGCTATTTGTTTGTCAATTTTATGTTTTTCAGCAGTTGGAAGTCCGCATTACAAAACCACTCATGGTAGGCCGAGTTTCGATTGCTTTCTTTTTTGGACTGGCTCAAAAGTTGTTGGACTTGTTGGTAGTTTCGGTGGGGTTTTTCTAACATATGAACTATCCGTCATGAGTGAACTACAACTTGAGGCAGATGATGTGCTAGCAAAACTGTCAAGCGACATTCGACTCTCTGCAAAGACAAAAAACATAATTAAAAATTGATTAATTGATGATATATTGATATAGTATTGAATTATTGATTTTAAAATAAAGTGAAAATGTTCAATAGAGATGTCGGAGAGCGAAGACAGGCAATAAGCTAAGTGGACTGTATTATTTTTTGGTGCGGTGGTTGTTGACGTTTAAGTGCACTATCCTGTCTCCGCTGACCACGAAAGGTTGAACAATACCAATACAAAGTCAGTTTAATTTCAACTGATCTTTAATGATACCACTTAGAAAGTAGAAAGACCATATAAGACAAAATAAATAAATATGTGAAAAATTATCCACAAGAATTGTTCTTGCCAATATTTGGCAACACTGTGATTTTGGCGATTAACATGAAATAATTATCACACTAAAATAAAAAATATATCATAAACCCGATGAACGTTTTAATACAGAGCAGGGAGAATTAACAACGTGCGAGTGATGCAATTGTGATTGGATGTAGAGCGACTAAAAACTGAACTAAACACTCAATTTGAACATCGGGTTGTCACAGCGTGTAGATACACATACATACGGTGTGCTTCCGACGAAAGTTAATACTGTTCTCTTTTAAAATGAAATTGCGCGCGCAGAGATTTGTTACTGCTAGGCACCCAGCGACATCTACGCCAATACATATGTACAGGGTGTCTCGAAATATATAATTAGAACAGTTGGAATTAGTGTAAATTCCAACAAGAGATGTAAAAGCAAATTTATTTTTTTAAGCTGATAAAAATTAAGTAAGTATAGAAGAGTAAAGATAATCTGTAATTAACCTGGGAAAGGTCGCGTTAAAAAAGTTACATTAAAGGCCACGTGTTAGATTTCACCTAACATTTAAAAACAATTCTATATGCCCAAGATCTATATACTAAAATATCAAAAAAAATTTAAAATTATCTCAAAAATGTATCTTCTTCTTCTAATTGACTTTCAGACCTTAAGGTTCATAGTCTCCCTATTGGGATTCCTAGCCTCATTTTTCCGGCAGCGGTGGCCAGCCGGTTGGCCAACCCTACTGCTTTCTTTACTTTTCATTTTCATTTTAAAATTTCTTTATTACAATAGATTGTCTTTCCCCAAAATTACAATTCATTCAAGAATAAAAAGTGAAAGCCGATGGTCTGGCGATTCTTGAAGTCCTTGGAGTGTATATGGCTCCATGGCGTGCAACGAATTATCCATATATTATGATTTATATAATAACTTTGCCCCCGGTATATATTTCTAACTCCTACGGTATTTCGGCTGGGTTTTCCCTGAAAAGCAGCTGAAAAACAGGGTCTCAACAATTGATAGGGTTTTCAGATTTAGAGAAACGCAACATGGCAGATGTTTTTAATTATTTTATGAATTTGAAGCTGGGGGATACTTTCGGTTCAGTGTAAAGGGCTGAGCCGAAGTCGTGCCCCGTGTTTGAAGATTGGGTTTCGGAAGAACAACCAAGTTATATTTTTAACGTACCATGCAGAAGCCTGCGCCCACTATCATGAGTTGCTTCTGCGCGATTTACGGCTTCTTTTCTTCTTCTACACCATCCAACCATATAGTTTTCGGTCGTCCCCTTGCTCTTCGTCCTTGTATTTTCTTGACACACCTTTCATTACTTAGACTTAGTACATGTCCTGCCCACCTTAATCGTTTACTTCTTATTTCATTTGTTATTATTGGGCTATTTAATTTTTGATTAACTTTGTAGTTTCTTAATATTCTCCATACTCCATTTTCTTTAATTGGGACGTATATTCTCCGTAGTATTTTCCTTTTCCAGATTTCTAATGTGTTTTCCTCTTTTTTTGTTAAATTCCAGGTTTCTGCGGCGTAAAGTACGACTGGTCTAATTACTGTCTTGTATGTTTTAATTTTTGTGTTTGTAGACAATATCTTTGATTTAAATGTGTCTTTTAATGCATAGAAACATTTGTTACCCTGTCGTATTCTGTTATTTATCAAAAATGTATCTACTTATAATATAATACGTATATATTTAAAAAATATTTCAAAATATCTCAGAATATATAATTAAAAATTACACTATGTTACTTAACTTATAATTGATAATTTATGTCTCAAACTTTCACTAAATTATCTCAAAAATAAAATATCATGTGCTTGGAGAATCAACAAAAAATGTTAGGCAAAATCTAACCACTCGATCATTCCCGGGTTAATAATAAAAATCTTTATTAAATATAAATAAAATTAAATTAATAATTTAATTACCTGTATTCCTCTCTTGATAATTAAAAACATCGTGGTGTGCTTTAAGTCTTTGGACTAACCCTTGAATATATCTCTTGCACTTTCTACAAATAGCCCTACACTCCAATTTATTTGGATTTGTTGTCTTAATATAGAATTGCCATATTGGGTCCTCTTTTTTTCCACTCATTTTACTTTATTTATATGTTTTCACTTCACTTAACTAACCTAACTAGCGAAATGCGTGAAATTGTTGGGCAACGTCAATTTATAGGTTGAGAAGGAAAACAAGCCTCGACAGGAATATTCTTGCAAAAAGCACAACAAACGCGTTCGTGCCTCACTCGGCAGTACTCGGCACTGTATAGTGAGTGTATAGGACAGAAGGAAAACAAATCGCGACAAGAATTTTCCCTGCAAGAAGCGTGACAAATGCGTTGTCACAAGTTTTAAAAGCCGCAAATTGTATTATAATGTTTAGACTTGTACATTAAAATAATTA